>REGO01000136.1:2287504-2307995 GCA_010120015.1 Rhombomys opimus | reverse complement strand
TTCATATGTTACTTGGCCTTTTTCCCTTGCTGCTTTTAATATATTTTCTTTGTTCTGTAGATTTAGTATTTTGACTATGATGTGACGTGATGTGTTTCTTTTCTGGTCTAGTCTATTTGGTGTTCTGTAGGCCTCTTGTATATTTATGGACATCTCTGTCTTTAAGTTGGGAAAATTTTCTTCAGTGATTTTCTTGAAAATATTTTCTGGACCTTGGAGCCTGGAATCTTTAGGGATTCTGTGAGTGCTTTTATTTCCCTATTTGGTGTCTGTCTAGTTGATCTGTCCCTTCATGAGAGTGTTGTGTTAAAGTCTCCCACTATTAAGGTATTAGGATCAATGAATTAGGAATTTCATGAATTCCTATTATTCTTAGATTTTATCTTTTCATAGCATCCTTGATTTCTTGGATATTTTGTGATTGGAACTTTTCTGATTTTACTTTTTCTTTGAGAGAAGTATCAATTTCTGCAAGTGTGTGTTCAGCTCCAGAGATTCTCTCTTCCATCTCTTGTATTCTGTTGGTGATGCTTACTTTTGTGGTTCTTGATCTTTTCTCCAAGTTCTCCAGCTCAAGGGTTTTCTCATTTTGTGTTTTCTTTATTGATTCTAATTCTGTTTTCATGACTTCCACCATCTCTTTCATGTGTTTGAATCTGGATTCCTGTCTCTCTACGATGGTCTCTATTTCTCTGTTCATTTCCTTTTTATATGCCACTAATTTCATCTCTACTTGTGCCTCTATTTGTTTGGCTATGTTTGCCTGTGTTTCTTTAAGAATTTTGTCTATTTCTTCTTTCTTTACCTCCAATTGACTGGCCAACTCTTTGAAAGATTTGTTCATTTCCTCCTTATGAGCCTCAAATAATTGTGTAATCAAGACTTTAAAGTCATTTTCCTGTGCTTCTGATGAATTGGAGTTTCCATCAATTTTGGGGTTTGCTGGTGAAGTCATGATGTCCTGATTTATGTTGGAAGTGTTCTTTTGCCTACCCCTGGCCATTGGCTTATCTGAAACCTTCCCTGTTTGTTTTTGGGTTCTGCAGATCAGAGTGGTACTGTCTCTCTCTGGTGTCTGGAGAGTTCTTCAGGAAGCTGAGAGAGGTCCCTGTACCTGTGGGAAAAAAGTACGCAGGCACAAATGGGGCAAATGCAGGCACACGCGCTTGTGTGTGTGTGTGTGTGTGTGTGTGTGTGTGTGTATGTGTGTGGAAGTGTGCGTGGACGTGTGTCTCCAGGGACAGAGTGATGCGTAATGTTGAAACTTTGAGTGTGTGGGAGGGGCTCTGCATTGTATATGTCACAGGCGGCGCTAGTGATGATCACAGCACAATTTCTGGCATTAACTGCCTAAACTCCTCAATTAGACCCATAGAGCAGGTACTTCAATGTCCCTAGTGCCCCTCTGTTTCCCAAAGTGGGTATATGGGTGGGAGGGGGTTCGATGCCTGGCTTCTGTTTTAGAAGGACCTGGGATCTGGGGATCTGCAGATTCTCAAGGGTGCACTCACTTACAGTCAGGTCACTTGGCAGAGATTGGGGTATTTGGCCTCTTTGCTCTCTGGTTTGCCCCTGCTTCTTTGATGTGCTCCGCCAGCTCCATGCTGCTGTCACTGCCAGGTTATGAGGTCTTGCTGCAGCTGGAGATTTCAAGGTGGTCACATCACTAGGGATCGGGGTAACCAGGCTCTCTGTTCTCTGGTTTGGCCCTGGTTATTCTTAAACTGGAGAGCTATTGTGCCCTGCCAGCTCAGTGCTGCACCACTGCCAGGTTAGAAAGTCCCACTGTAGCTGGAGACTGGGTTGCTAGTCCAGATGCTTTCTGGGGAAGTCCTGGGTTTTCTCCACTGTGCTCTCCAAGCTTGGGAAGCCCAGCATCCGGTGTGCCTAGCTTGTATGGCGTTTCTGCCTGGTTTTGGTGAGTATATAGCGTATTCTCTGTCACTGTGGGATTGGGCGGCCATGCCATCAGTGATTGAGATCCTGTGGAGCTAGTATGGCGTCTAGCAGACTCGGGCCCTGGGAGAATGGTGCAGCTGCTGTGCGAATCTAGGACTCCGAGACAGGTACAGCTGGCATTTGCCACTAAAGGGTTTGGAGCTCCCACTCAGTGGCTGCAGACCCCAGAGAGTTAGGTCTGCACTGAGAAAGATGAGTCCACTGTGCTGAGGAGGAAGGAGGTCTGGGGGAGGGGAGTGCCGGGAGATCAAAGGATCGTTTCTCACCTTCCCCAAACAATACCCCGGGTAACCTGAGACCAAAGTTTTCACCTCCTGCGATGTTCCCTGTTGTTTAGAAAGCCTCACCGTCGTTTTCCTGGGTTAGAGGTCCTTCCACTCACCAACTCAAGAGGTTTAGCTCTTCCACAGCTCAGAAACTGTGTGTGCTAGTCGCCATCTTGACTTAGCCCCCTGGAGAGCAATATTTCTTAGCAGAGACACTTTCTAAAAAATATTATGGGATTATGATATAGTATTATGGTATAGACTGTGTATTCTATGGTGGTTACAATGCCACTAAGCAATATCATCCCATTAAAACACTGTAGTATCAAAATACTGTCAAGTGATGTTCCATACTAACTTATCTATGCATTTTGATGCCAGCACATTTAATAGAGCTTGACAAACAGGTGGAAGTAGTAAGAATACTGAAAGGTGGAAAATATGTAAAATTCTTTCTCCTGGAGTAAAGCACTAAAGGAATTCAGTGTGCTTACCTCTGATAATGTAGAACTACATCATTTTTCCAACTCTTTTCTACTTACATTCTCTACCTCGTGAATGTGTGAGCCTGCTATGAAAATTTCACTGAAAGGGGTCAGGGTGTTGGGGGGGAGGCTATTGTTCTCAAGGCTACAATTTTGTATTGCTGAAGATAGTAGCAATGTAGTTTCATGAGTTTGAAAGAAGCAAGGAGAGATATTTCGATGAGATTTTAGGGAGAGATGCAAGGGGTAAATGGTATAATCATATTATAATCTCCAAATAGAATAATTAAAAAAACATGTTTAATGAATAGACATGAAGTTAGGAGAAAAGGAATATAGGTTTCAGGATTTCAAAATGTCTATGAAAATTTGGGGTAGAGTATAATTAGAAGCTCATGAAACTGGCTAGGTGTAGGAAAGTAGTTTGACTTGCAACATCCTGGTACTATTCAAACAAAATGATTGCTTAACATCAGAGTTTACACCCTCAAGCAGTGGGCTGTAAAATAGCATGAAAACTCAGGAAGATCATATTTTCCAGTGCTTTAAATATGCTCACAAAGGACATTGCACAAACAAAATTCTGTTCTGTCACTTCTTGTAATTGGTTACGTAGCAAGCATATAAGACTTTGAGAATTTGGAATGATAAACACAAGACCTGAGACTTCAAAGGAAGAAAATACTCAAAACCCTGTGGTCATGAACAATGTGCTTTCTATCTAACCTGAACTTTAAGTTTGAAAAATCACAAATTCCTATAATAGTCAGTCAGCATTAGCTACTTAGCTGCTAAGATAGAAACAAAAAACAACAAAAAAACAAACAAACAAAAGAACAGCAAAAACATATTCTATGGCCCTATCTTGTTCTCTGTGATGTTTTAGGTTATAAGATGGCATTATCCTTTATAGGTACTTTAATGAAGCTTAGTTAAAAGGATTTAAAAAGGCACATGGTGAGTGACATTAAATAGGAGGCCCAAGTGTCAAGCATGTAATGAATGTGATGGCTTTTACTGTTGGAGAAAGCCTTCATTGGTTAAATATCAGTCATCTTTGAAAACAAGTTAGTTATTAGGAAAAATGGAGCTCAATAATTTGTACCCCAATTTTATGATTACATTTCATTTCTGAAGTGACAAGTACTATAATATGCTAATAAATCAGAGAACTGGAGTGCAGGGACACGTAGCTTTTATTATGTAAAACTGTTTAGTGATTCAGCCAATCTGACAGAAACTCCCTCGATTTTTTTCCATCATTTTCTTCCCACTCTATAATACAAACACTTTTTTTAAAATTTTTTTATTTAACTTTTATTAAATACACTTTATTCCTTTTGTATCCCCCCATAAGTCCCTCCCTCCTTTCTGCATGCATGCCTCTCCCCAAGTCCACTGATAGGGGAGGTCCTCCTCTCCTTCTTTCTGATCTTTTTTGTTGTTGTTCTTCTCAATGCAGTTTATTCAGGAACCTTGAACAATCTTCTGATCCTGGGGAAAGCCAGCCCACAGCTTAAATAGCCTCTGGGTAGCCAACCACAGAGTGCCACATGGGCAATGCAGATAGGTCCACATACACGGAAGCAAGCCAGATCCTCAGCCTTAGCCAAATATGGAGTTGTTTGTGACAGAGAGCACTCACCATCAGGAAGGTGGAAGGCAGAAACCAGCTCCATCTTTAAGGCGGTATTACGTAGCTCTCTACAGTTCCCCCTATTTGTTTTAGAGGCGTCAGGCAAGAGTAGAGGTCTGATCTCTGATATTAGAAATAAATTGGGACTTTGTACCAATGTTCATTTAGGTGTCATCCACCCAAAGAGCATCAGACCCATCCGATACCTTTTTCTCAGAGGCGGGACCTGGGGCATCAACCCGCATGCAATCAGACATGCTCTTCTCTGGGTTGAAAGCGGCTGACCCTGAGTGCAGTGCTTAGCCTCGCATCCTGAGCGTAACATTTTAGCTTTTTATGGTAGCCAACCATGCTTGGGGATACTGTCCTGCTTCAATGGCTGTAAAGGCCTGAATGATCATGGCTGCATTACACTGTTGTGAGACTCTCATCTTGCATATACACCACAGCCAAACCAAGGCGACCAACACCAGAAGGCCTGCTAACACTCCCATGCCTGCCCATTCCTTCAGATGATTCCTGCAGCAATCCATGATGATACTCCTGTGGCTACTCCTGCTTCCACTCTGGTAGAATTTGCCGTAACAATGGCCACTCTCAGCTGCTCCATCATAGTATCGAATTCTTCAGTCCAATTACCTAAAATATAGCTAGACAATTGTTTAGACAGATTTGCAGCACGGGAAACATTCTCATACTGTATGCTAGTGACACAAAGTCCAGCATAGTTCCATTGACAGCCAAGTTGAGCGATTTGCCATAGGGTATCAATTTGCTCCTGTATGAGGTCAATCCTGTGGTTGAACACCATCAAGTCTCCTTTTAGTTGAGCATTAATTCCTTTTTGTACATCTAGAGCATGAGCTACATGGATGTAGCCCATGGCAGCTCAGTCTCCAAGTGGGTTACATAGTAATGTGAAGAGGGACTGCCTCTGACATAATCTGACTGGCCTGCTCTTTCATCACCTCCCCCTGGGGGGACCAGCCCTACCAGGCCATAGTAGAGGATAATACAGCTACTTTTGATGTGAACTGATGGACTAAGATCAGAAAGAAGAGGAGAACCTCCCCTATCAGTGGACTTGGTGAGTGGCATGAATGCAGAAAGGAGAGGGAGAGTGGGATCGGGAGGGGAGGAGGGAGGGGCTTATGGGGGGATGAAGAATGAATAAAGTGTAATGGGGGCACTGGTCTCCTGAACCTACTCAGACCTCGGACACCACCACTGCTAGTTCTAGAACTGATGCAGGATATTCCAACGAGGGGGTTAAGGCTTCTCATAATATTTCTATAAGTCCACACCTGTTTGTTTATAACCCCCATTTCTATTCATTGTTAGCCAGATAGAGCCAAGTAACTGTGGTAATGATACTTGCTTTTTTGCCCAATGCCGGAATGCTAGTGAAGTTAGCTATGCCCTGGTTACTCGCATGCCTCAGTGGGTGCCTGTGCCTGTTGATGCCCCTCATGCTATGACTCTCTTCAGACAGAAAAGGGATCTTGGAATTACAGCCGCCATTGTTACTGCCATCTCATTGGCAGCTGTTGGAGCTACCACCTCGGCATTAGCCATGAGTCATACTATGCAGACTGCTCAGACCCTAATACAAACACTTTTATTACATAGTTTCTGCAAATATTAAAATACATATGATCATACAGTATAGTAGCATCCTGATACTATCAGTGAATGTCTGCTGAACTTCTGACTGTTAAATGAGGTTTATGAATTGCAAACAAAATATAATTTATAAATTTTTTTGTCTACTTTCTTTCTTAGTTATTTATCCTTCTGTCTTTTCTTGTTTAATATTTGTAAAGTCTTGGATTATAATTATTCTTATTACTAGTTAAAATATGGAAAATTATCTAAAGAGATTAGATAATTTACCTATGACATAAAGTTTCTTTATCAGTAAATATTAAAAGCATACATATTCAAAATAATGCCAAATGCTAAACATTATCTCAGTGCTGTTTGTTCAATTGAAATGGGGATGCTATTAAACTAATGTCATTCAATTTCATGATAAGAGTACAGGTATTAGTAGAAAAAAAAAATGTATCTTCACAAAACTTAGTTTTTAGATGTGACCCACTATTTGTTTTCTTGCAAAGCTTCCTTATTTCTGTCCTATGTAGTCACTTAATTTTAATATAGCAGTTCTCACTCTTGCCTTTGAACATAGAGTAAACAAACAGCATGAAGATACAACATTGTTGAGTCAGAAAAGTCATTGACAATGGTATATCAGCTCTTGGATAAAGTGAAACTAACCCAAGAGCTGAGTATAAAGGATTACTGCAAAATATATCAGGCAAAATTAAAACAATGAAGGGACGCAGAATTATATGGAGACTCCAGTATCTTTTTTCAAATTTTTATATTAATTACAGTTTATTCATTTTGTATCCCAGCTGTAGCCCCCTCCTTCATTCCCTCTCAATCTTCCTCTCCCTCCCTCATCTCCTCCCAAGACCCTCTCTAAGTCCACTGATAGGGGAGGTCTTCCCTCCCTTTCATCTGTCCCTAGCTTACCAGGTCTCATTAGGACTGGCTGCATTGTCCTCCTCTGTGACCTGGCAAGGTTGCTCCCTTCTCAGGGGGAGGTGATCAAAGAGCCAGTCACTGAGTTCATGTCATAGACAGTCCCTGTTCCCCTTACTAGGGTACCCATTTGGATACTGAGCTGCCATGGGCTACCTCTGAGCAGGGGTTATAGGTTATATCCATGAATGGTCCTTGGTTGTAGTATCAGTCTCAGAAAAGACCCTTGTGCCCAGATGTTTTGGTACTGTTGCTCTCCTTGTGGAACTCCTGTCCTCTCCAGGTCTTACTATCCCCCCCCCCTTCTTTTATAACATTCCCTGCACTCTGTCCAGTATCTTTTAAGACATTTAGGAATATACACTCAAAATGATAGATGAACTGATGTGGGGGACCCTTCAGAAGATGCTACTACTATGTTACTTACTATTAACTTTTAAAACATTCTCTCCTAATTTTTCATGATATCTTTATGATCCCCAGATCAAACTATGTTTGCCTAGATTTAAACCTACTATTCAGTGTTGAGAACAACTAGATTCCAAAGCTGGGTATAAGCTTTGACTTGAAAAAGAAACTACAGACTAAACACCAAAAATAAAACTAAACTTATACTTTTTCTTTCTTTATTCTTTTTCATAAAAGATAAGCAATTGCTGGATCCTTTTGAAGTTTATACTTAGAAACTTTTATTTGTAAAAAAATATAAGTTAATTATAAAGAATAATCATTTAAATTTTTCTTCATGTCTTGAAAGTTTTGTTAATAATGGTAATGTTTTGGTACATAATGACTCTAAGAAATAATGACTCTAGAGAAACAGTATATATCTCTGTCTTGTGTCCCTTTTATGGATAGTGGTAGCAACAGAGTAGTCCTTTTCTCCTCAGAGCTTAACCTAATGCTTACACATTACAGAAAAATTGAAAAATTGGTTAAAGAACAAAAATTATATTGTATAACATAAGGTGATGAAGTAGTAGGTTCTGGCCTTCATACTGCAGTCCCAGCTCTGAAGAAACCCTCCACCTACTCATAACCTATTTGTAGATAAAATAGTTCTGGGGGGTTCAGGAGTCTAGTTAAAGATGTAGCATCCAGGAGAGAAAAAGGTAATTTTAATTTACATTTCACTGATGATTAAGGACACTAATTAATACTTTAGCAATATAAATTAGTCATTTATGTTTCCGTTATTTGCCAACACAGTCTGTGGTGGCTTCAGGTGATAGCCATACTCATGAGTACACAGCAGGGTCTCCACTAATATATTCCTTTTTTTTTCTCTTGAAGTATTTTATAGTTTTTATTTATTTTTTATCTGGGCACAGGGGTCTTTTCTGAGACTGACACTCCACCAAGGACCATATATGGATATAACCTAGAACTTTTGCTAGGATGAAGCCCATGGTAGCTCAATAACCAATTGGTTTCCCATAGTAAGGGGAACAAGGACTATTTCTAACAGGAACTCTTTCTAACTGGCTCTTTGACCTCCCCACCCCCCAAGGGAGGAGCAGTCCTGTTAGGCCACCGAGGAGGACTTTGCAGCCAGTCCTGAAGATACCTGATAAAACAGGGTCAGATGAAAGGGGAGGAGGTCCTCCCTAATCAGTGAACTTGGAAAGGGGCAGGGAGGAGATGAGGGAGGGAGGGAGGGGGGTTTGAGAGGGAATGAGGGAGCAGGATGCAGCTGGGATACAGAGTTAATAAAATGTAACTAATAATAAAAAAGAAAAAATATTAATTGCAGTTTGTTAATTATTCCTGCTGTATCCCCCTCCTTCCTTCCCTCCCAATCCCACCCTCCCTACCTCATCTCCTCCCTGTCCCTTTCCAAGTCCACTGATAGGGGAGGACCTCCTTCCCTTCCATTGACCCTGGTTTATCAGGTATCTTCAGGACTGGCTGCAAAGTCTTCCTCTGTGGCCTAGCATGGCTGCTCCTCCCTCAGGGAGGGGAGAGGTCAAAGAGCCCACCACTGAGTTCATGTCAGAAATAGTCACTGTTCCCCATACTAGGATACCCACTTGGATACTGAGCTACCATGGGCTACATCTGAGCAGAAGTTCTAGGTTATATCCATACATGGTCCTTGTTTGGAGAAACAGTGTCAGAAAAGACCCCTGTGCCCAGATATATTTGGTCCTTGTGGAGCTCCTGTCCTCTCCAGGTCATATTAACTCCCCTTCTTTCTTATGATTCCCTGCACTCTGCTGAAGGTTTGGTTATGCGTCTTAGTATCTGCTTTGATACAATGCTAGGTAGAGTCTTTCAGAGGCTAATACATTTCTTAACAGAAACATCACACACAGGAGGAGTATGATAAAATATTCAAAGTGCTGAAAGAAAAAAACCTTTCAAATATGATGCTACAATGCATTAATGACTTCTAGTATAAAGATTAACAGAGCAATTGAAAGCACCTATAGATAAAATAATGTTTATGGATATACAATAATCAAAATGCAAATTAAAAAATTAAACACACAAAATGCAAATAGCAAGTAAAGTGCATAGTTTTTATCTGGAATCACAATTTATTTGCTGTTACCTTAATATTATATTTATGTTATTGCAACTATAAACTGATACATCTGAGTTTCATGAAAATCACAAAGCAAAATTGCCACAGATTTACAAAACAAAACAAAAAGCAAAAAACAAAAAGAAACCCAACAAAACAAATACAACACCATACCTCAGTAATCAAAAGAGGAAAGAAACAAGGTTCTGTTAAAAAAAAATGAAAACAGAAAACCAAAATGTCTTACAGTATTTTCCTTTAATTCCTTCACCTGTTTGTTTAAACATTACTCTGTTTTTTAATTTCTTCCAGTGATTTAATTATTTCCTAGCTAAAGGCCACAAACTGGCTGAATCTTCCTGTATTTCTTTACAGGTGGACATCCTCTTGTTTGACTTTATCTTCCTCTATTTCTTTACACATTTTATTTGTTTCCTCCGTTATCCTCTTCATAAGCAGTGACATAAGGTCATCTTCTTGAATTTCACTTATGACAGGGTGCCCCGGGCTACTTGTCCCTGGATGTCTGGGTTCTGGAGATGCCATATTGCTTTGGCTTTTGGTGGTTGTGCTTTTTTAATTAAATTTTTATTTTTTATATTAATTACAGTTTATTCACTTTGTATCCCAGCTGTGTTGGTTGTGCTTTTATGCTGGCCTCTACCTATCTGGCTGTCTCAGGGGTTAGCTATTAGTTTCTGGTGCCTGCTGGAATCCTGAAGTGGGGAGAATCTCCTTGGCAGGAGGATGGTTATTCCTGAAGGAGGCCTCCTCAGCTTTCTGGGTATGATCACCTAATATCTGGTGCCTCTCAGGAATTACCACCACTCATCTCAGGTGTTTATGGACCTGTGTGACAACTGTGGTTGTTGGTAATGAGGGGGGACTCTCCTCTCAACAGGAGATGTCCTGGAGACTGCTGCCCTGACTCTGGGTTTTTTGCTCTGAATTTATTGATCTGCTGCTGCTGCTCTTACACTGTGTTTCCTGGGTGCAGGCCTCTTGAAGAACCAGGGCGCCCGCATTTGGTCAGTTTAACTAGGGAGACAGGTTTCTCCTTAGAGCAGTGTCTGGGGGCTGATCCTGTGGATTCCAGCCTTCTCTAAGTCTGAGGTTAGAACTCCATGCCCCGGTACCCAAGAAGATAATCAGTGGCGGAAAAAGATAATCAGTGGCGGATGAGCACAGCCCTCATGCATGTGGAAGAAGGATAGAGCCTAGAGCCTGGAAATTTTCTTGGGATTTCCAGGGATGAAAAAGTTTCGGGGATGAACTGGGTGTCCTGAGGTCAGACCTGATGTTTTTCCCACCATGGGGTTTCCTCACAATAAGGCAACCCAGTCTATGCTGTTTTGGAGTCCATAGTTCAGTCTGGGATGGAGAGTAGAGCAAGCAGCCACAGGCGAGTGGCTCTGTGCTGATGACTGGGTACCTGTAGGAACCCTGGAACTTTTCTCAAGAACTTTTCAGGGGTGAAGACAGGGAGATCGGCTAGATGCCCTGAGGTTGGACATGATGTTTCCTTCACCATTAGGTTTCCTCCCAAGAGGGAAACTCAGTCTCTGATACATTGGGGCCTGCAGGTCTCTCTGGGACAGTGAGGTGGGTGCACAGGCAGGTCTTTGGGCTGGCAGCTGAGCACCTGCAGGAGGTCAGGACCTTTTCCAGAGATTGTCTGTGTGACCTAGGGTCAGTCCAGATGGCTTCCTTCACCACGGGATCTCTGGTGTTGTGGGGCCCCCAGCTAAGCCTGGGATGGTGATCAGAGCTCACAGCATGTGGCTCTCGGCTGGTGACCAATTGCCTGGGGAGACCTGGGAACTCTTCCAGAGTTTAGCTGGGTGACCTGAGAATGGATCTGATTGCTTCCCAAACTGTGCGGTTTCTTCTCACCTGGGAAACACAACCTTTGGTGTTTTAGGGTTCTATCTGTTGGTTGCTGTGCAGTCACTGCTGTCCTGGTAGTCTGACACACTGTCCTCTTGGTGCTGCCATTTGGGAACCCCCATGAAGATTATTTTACATTTTTTTCTAATGCTTCTTTCTCCTAACTCCTATTCAAGCAATCTCATGTTTTCTTCCATACTGGAAAAAAAAATAACAATTATTAACAGAAAATTCTTATTTCAGTAACTAAATGTTTAACTATCAGAAATAAATAGCTTGAATTTTAAGAAAATGTATAAAATAACCATTTTTCACTTTATAAATTGGATAAATTTTAAAGACAGGTGGAGATCATTCTCAGTCATTCTGAGGCACCACACAGAGCTCACTTTGTCTGACTCATGCTCAGTGACGTCACTGAGTTCTGTATCAGTTCAGTCCCCACAATGGCTAACAACATGATAATCCTAACATTTTTATATTTGTGTGCCCAGCGGTGTTTTTGTTGTTGTTGTTTTTGTTTTTTGTTTTGTTTTGTTTTTGTACAACTGAGAGCCCTGGTTGAGAACATGAGTATATACAAAGAACTAAAGAAGCTGAAAAGCAGCAAACCAAGTAATCCAATTAAAAAATGGGAAACAGAGCTAAATAGAGAATTCTCAACAAAGTAATATCGAATGGCAGAGAAACACTTAAAGAAATGCTCATCCTCATTAGCCATCAGAGAAATGCAAATCAAAACGACCCTGAGATATCACCTTACACCCATCAGAATGGCCAAGATGAAAAACTCAAGTGACAACACATGCTGGAGAGGTTGTGGAGAAAGGGGAACCCTCCTCCACTGCTGGTGGGAATGTAAACTGGTACAACCACTCTGGAAAGCTATCTGGCGCTTCCTAAGACAATTAAGAATAGTACTTCCTCAAGACCCAGCTATACCACTGCTAGGTATATACCCAAAGTTTGCTCAAGTACACAAAAGGGATACTTGCTCAACTATGTTTATAGCAGCTTTATTTGTAATAGCCAGAACCTGGAAACAACCCAGATGTCCATCAATGGAAGAATGGGTACAGAAATTGTGGTATTTTTGCACAATGGAATACTACTCAGCAATCAAAAAGGAGGAAATCATGAAATTTGCAGGCAAATGGTGGGATCTAGAAAAGATCATTCTGAGTGAAATATCCCAGAAGGAGAAAGACAAACACGGTATATACTCACTTATATAGACCTATAAGATATGATAAACATAATGAAATCTATACACCTAAAAAAAGATAATCAAGAGAGCAGACATAGGGTAAGATGATCAATCCTCGTTTAGAAAGACAGATGGGATGTGCATTGAACATATGACAGGAGTCTACTGAGCGCTTCTGAAAGACTCTAACTAGCAGTGTTTTCAAAGCAAAGACTCATGACCAAACCTTTGGCAGAGTACAGGGAATCATAAGAAAGAAGGGGAGTTAGTCTGATGGGGAAAGGATAGGAGCTCCACAAGGACCAAATATATCTGGGCACAGGGTCTTTTCTGAGACTGACATTCAACCAAGGACCTACATATATAGGTCCTGGATATAAACTAGAACCTCTGCTCAGATGTAGCCTGTGGTAGCTCAGTAACCAATTGGTTTCCCAAAGTGAGGGGAACAAGGACTATTTCTAACAGGAATTCAATGACTGGCTCTTTGGCCTCCCCACCCCCCAAGGGAGGAGCAGTCCTGTTAGGCCACAGAGGAGGGCTTTGCAGCCAGTCTTGAGGATACCTGATAAAACAGGATCAGATGAATGAGGAGGAGGTCCCCCCCTATCAGTGGACTTGGAAAGGGGCACAGTGGAGATGAGGGAGGGAGGGAGGGACTGGGAGGGAATGAGGGATCGGGACACGGCTGGGATACAGAGTTAAGAAAATGTAACTGATAAGAAAAAAATAAAATTAAAAAAAAAAAAAGAGAACATGAGTTCTGCACAGTTGGGAGACCTACCCAAAGAAATCTCTGTAGCAGTTCTCCACCGTGGAGTTCTCAGATGTCTTTTCTCCAAGCTGGAGCAGTTTTTACTCTTATTATCATCTCCTTAAACACATCTGTCATCAGTGAGAATAGACTTGGAGAGACAAAACTATGAAGAAACTTTCTATTGAATTTGGAAACAAAGTCATCATTACTTTATTAAGAAAAAATGGAGCAAGAAATACAGGATGAAAACACCAGAAAGTATTTCATAGTCACTTGCATCAAATAGCCATGTATATTTTCTCTCTCTTTCTGTTCAGACAGGTAATATCTGGGTTGAAGGTAAATGCTTACATGCATTCTGTGAGGAGGCTCCACCAAAACATGTCTCTCTAGTTTCACTAAAATCTTTGTCTCCATTGTCTTGGATATTGCAGTGTGTTTATACTTGTGCTCATACCTCTACCTTTGAAATAACACTCTCTTTAAAATATCCAGCTAATTACGCATCTTCTCTTATTTACTTTCTTAAACTACATGGTACTCTATATCTGATTGTGTCTCCTTCAAAATTCAAAAGCCACAGTTCTAGTCCTCCAAATGATGACAGTAGGAAAGGAGGCCTTTTGAAGGTGCTCGTGTAATGAAGCTGGAGTCCTTGTGAAAGGGATGAAGATACTGGAGAAACCCACTACCCCTTCTACCATGTAAAACAAATGTAGGACAGACCTGCACCACTGTGTTTTGAAATCGCTGTGTTTCTGTGCTTGTGAAACAGATAGCCAACTGTGGGAGCACCTTGTCTGGAAACTCTCAGCACAGAACAGTCAGAATGTCCACTTTCTTGTCAAGGTGTGAATAAGCTGAATACAGTCTCAGTGCTCTGTTAGTTGATGGATGTTTCCAGATACCATTGAACTTGACTGGCTGTTCACCTTCTTTAGAGGTTGAGATACCTAGGCTACCCTTGCCATACATTTCCCTAACACAGTTTGCAGGCACAAGTCCATCTGATTTTTCAAAACAATTTTTACTAACTGTACAAAACTTCAGAAGACTATCTGGTTGAGAGCAGGAGCTCACAACCTTCCCTTTCCAGAAATCATTCTCCATCATCTTCCCTGCCAATGCTAATCCCCAGTCATTTCCAGTCATTTCTTCTTTGGAACATATTTTACGTTACAAATTCTCATCTATAGTTTCATAATTAAAAAGCTCATATACAGCAGTTTAGTAATTCATACTATTGGCTCTTGTTTTATATTTCCACTAGTAAAATGCTCACTAGAAGCATTTCGCTCACTCTTTTATGAAAAGCTATGATGGACGGTTTGTGAGTGACGGCATCATAGTGCTATATATGTAATAAATGTTAGCATATGGGATGGGATGAATTCAGAGTCTCCTATTATATACATATCTTCTTAGCAATCTCGGGATTTAGATCTTTTTAATCCTATAGCTGGAGATGATAAAGTAATAAAGAGAGTAACATGTAAGTTTTCACTTTCTTCTCACTGAATAGAATTGAATAATGACTAATTTTTAATGTTTTTTTTAAATATTCACAGGTGGTACTTACATCTCATTTTATTAAGTCCTTGTTGAAAAGCAACTAGGATGACAATTTTAATGCTTAAAGAGGAATTAGAACCACTCTCAAGAAACAGGAAAAAGAAAATGAGGTACTATCCGTTGCTGAAAACAAAAAGCTCCCAAATTGGAAAGATACAGAAGAAAGTTAAATGCGTACTACTAATTGCAACAAGCCAGTCTAAAGGAGTCGAACTACATGGCCTCAATTATTTGACACTGTGAAAAACTGATACTATGGGGAGATGAAATATTAGTGGTTGCCAGGGGCAAAGGGAGGGGATGACGGATAGGTGACTCTCAGAGTCCTTAGCACATAGAAACTACAGTGAGTGAATATAATTTTGTCATTTTATATTATATATAAAACGAAGTAACCAGTCCCTTTCTTTTTGGATTAAGGGTCTTCACAAGATGGACCCCATACTGGACTCTATCAGTAAAACCAGGCACATCTTGCTAAATAAGTCATGGGCCTTAAGGAAAACTTAAGTACTATTCCTCTGCTAAATACAACACTTCTAGTGATTTATTGATGCACTCATAGATAATTCATCATCATTCAGTCCTTATCAAGAAGTTTCTTCTTGTAGTAGATGGAAATTAATGCAGATACACACAGCTAGTCAACACACAAAGAACAGACTTTGGAGTACTCAGCCTCAAAGGAGATGTCTATATCAAATCCCTCCCTTCGAGCCTTAGGATTCTATGCTGAAGACAGAGCATGTTTGTTTTTTGTTTGTTTGTTTGTTTTAAAGCTAAGGTTTGTGTATGACTGTAAGATATCAGTGTTTTCCAGCTACAACAAGACAGAGGCACTCAGCAAATATGACATCATACACAAGACTTAAGTAAGCTTAAGCCAAAATAAATCCCAGCATGGTGAATAGGACATGACCATGAAGTTCCATGCCTAGCTGAGGATCCATGGACATTTGCTTGCTGCTGAGAAAGAAAACCTAACTTTTCTCCATTGATATAATGACCATGCTCCAGGGCTTGCCTTATACCCAGGAGTTGTTGTTAAATACAAACTGGACTCCATGTGTTTAAAGAAAGAAGAAAAGAGAAATGGAGAGGTAAGAGAGAGGAGGGAGAGAGAACATAAAGTTGGGTATGTAGAAATGCAAGAGAGGATCTGAAAGAAGTGGTGGGAAGAGATGAATAGAGTCTTTTAAACTCTTTGGGTCATTTCAGTGTAGGGAGATAAGTAATTTTTAGGCTACTTACAAATCAAAACCTTTTGTAACTTAATTAATTTATAATCTGAGCCCAGAGGATTTCTGGAGGAAAGATTACACAACCTGAACACTTAACCTGAAATCTGGGTGAGATCTGGGAAATTATTTTTATCAAATTTCAAATACAATGGATGGCATGAGATAAATTTATTCTGAAAACAAAGAAACAAAGACAGTGGATGGGGATGAAGAAAACATTCATCTCAAGAAGAAACAACCACTGACTGCACTTATACATTTTATTCTATTTTTGCTTTTCTTCGCGTTATTTTTTGTTCAGTTTTTTTTAGCTTGTGTTTAACAAATGAAATTTTTAGTTGTCCTTTCTTTTTGTCAGACTCTATAGTCTTTTCTCTGTTAGTTTTCATATCTCTAACATATGCACTTTTGTGCCTTACTCTTTTTCATATCTCTAAAATACACACTTTTACACCTTAGTCTTTTCCTTGTTTTACTACTTAATTATGAATACTTTTAACTGTAAAACACTGTTAGCTCATTTATTTTTAATCAATATCCCCGGGCTGCTTTCTCTGGACATTATCACGGATACAACTGAAGTATCCAAGTCTATTCTACTGCAGGGTTACTCCAGCATTGCGGTCAAGTTACTATATTTGTTAGTGTACTTGGTTTCCCCCAGGGTCCCTGTAAGTATGTTATAGGAGTAAACATAATTCAACAGGAAGCGAACAGAGCCCTACAAGGACCAAATATATCTGGGCACAGGGTTTTTTTTCTGAAACTCTTTCTCAAACCAAGGACCATGTATGGATATAACTTAGAACCTTTGCTCAGACGAAGCTCATGGTAGCTCAATAACCAATTTGTATCCCATAGTAAGGGGAACAGGAACTATCTCTGACAGGAACTCAATGGCAGGGTCTTTGACCTCCCCACCTCCCAAGGGAGGAGCAGTCCTGCTAGGCCACAGAGGAGGACTTTGCAGCCATTCCTGAAGATACCTGATAAAACAGGGCCAGATGAAAGGGGAGGAGGTCCTCCCTAATCCGTGGACTTGGAAAGGGGCAGGAAGAAGCTGAGGGAGGGAGGGTGGGATTGGGAGGGAACAAGGGAGCAGGATACAACTGGGATACAGAGTTAATAAAATGTAACTAATAATAATAAACAATAATAAATTTTTTTTTAAAAAGTCAGGAAAGAGGGAAGTAAAAACTGAAGTATACATCCATATTAACAGAAACACACACACACAAATACAAGGAAATACACACAAAAAAACCACAAAAACAAATACAAGGAAATACACACAAAAAACCACAAAAAAACGGGGAAATTAGTCTATGATACCTCCTTACACTCATTACACCCCAATTTTAAAAGCTAAAGACAATAAAATAGCTGAACTAACAAAACTGATCTTTTTCAGATTAGTTTTTTAAAAAGAATCAGTAGCCACATGAAGTGAGTACTCAACTGACCTCCATAAATGAAATAAGTAAATCAATTAAGGATGTAGATGAGAAAATTGGAAGAATAGTTGATATGGTCAGCAGTTTGAAAGAAAAAAATAAATGTGGAGGTAAATTTCAACAAAAGAAAGGGGCAAAAGGATTTTATAAATGAATAAGTGAATCAATAAAGTAAAACATAAAGTAAAGCATAATGGAAAATGTCAACTACCAAAAACATTATAAAGAAGAATGACTTTCAAGGGTGAGGACAAGAGCAAGATAATAACACAATGTAACAAATATAAAGACAATAAAAGTATTGCACAGGAGTATAATTTATGTGCACTCTGGGTTTCAATAAGAGAACAAACCTAAAATTCTGTGGCATAGAGGAGACAGCTGATATAAAGTCTAAAGGTATAGACAACTTACATAATGAAAGAAAATTTCATCCCTTAGAGCACAAGGACCATCAAATATTATATGAGGAAAAGATAGATAAAGAGTACTTGAAAGAAATCTTTTATGTCAGATAACAACAACAACAAACAACAAATCAACAAACTCCAAATACTACCTGGGGAGGAAGGAGAGTACTGAATACAACCAACAAAACAGGAGACAAAAACATGAACAATGTACCTGACTCTTTTTTTTTAAATTCACATTACATGCTGATTGTAGCCCCATCTCTCCACATCTCTCGATTCCACCATTCCTATGTCCCCCTCCCATATTCCTAGAAAAAGGGGGAGACTCCCTTTCCCATCCCAATACAGCAAGTCACGTCATGACTGAGTGTGTTCTCTTCTCCTATAGCCTGGCATGGCGATCCTGCCAGAAAGAACTGATCAAAAACCTTGCAAGAGAGTCCCTGTCAGATGTAGGCCATGCTCCCCATACTAGAGAGCCCACACAAAGCCTGAACTTCATCTTTGTGGGGGGCCTAGGTCCAGTACATGCATGGTCCTTGGTTTATGTTTCAGCCTCAGAAAGCCCCTCTGAGACCTGAATAGTTGGTTCTGGTGGTCTTTTTGTGGAGCTCCTGTAACCTTTGGGTCCTTTTCTTTTTCCTCCCACTTTTTCACAAGGCTCCTTATGCATAACCCAAAGTTTGGCTGTGAGCAGCATTTGTTTTGAGGCACTGCTGGGGCATTGCTGGGGAAAACTCTAATACGCTCCTGTTAACAATCTTAGCAGAGTGTTCTTCATAGTTTCAGAGGTTGGTACCCTCCCAAAGTGTGAATCTTTGGGTGGGCCAGGCAATTGGCTGAACATTGCCTCAATTTCTGCTCTATCTGTTCTATCTGCTCTGTCTGCTCTATCTTAACCCCTGCACAACTTGTAGGCAGAGTAAATTTTAGGTCAAATTTTTGTGGATGGGTTGATGTTCCCTGCCCTCTACTAGTCTACTAGTCTAGTTAGAGGGTGTCCTTTTCAGTCTCTATGCCCTCTGCTACTAGGAGACTCTGCTTGAGTCCCTCTCATAGCTTTCCAGGGAACATACCCTGGATTAGGTCATAAAGATGCCCCCCATGCACACAGTTGCTTTTTATCTACAGTCCTTCTGTCCTCTTGCCCCTGCTCTACCCATGTCTGATCTCCAACCTCATATCTCTCTGTGTTTCCTCTCCTAACTTGTTTTCTCTCTTCAACCACTACTTCCGTCTATGCAATTTCTAAAGCATCCTCTTTGCATCCTCCTTGCTAGTTATCCTCAGGCGTACTACAGAGCAAATGGGACAAAGACAACACAGAATTGATACAAAATGAGACATGGAGATTATTAAAATCTAATAGAGAATACCCTCATGCTGACCGTGTATACACTTTTATAGCCATGTCCACTTAGTATTTGACCAAAGCATTAAAATCCGGGGGGGGGGGACCAAGATGGCGATGAGCACACACAGTTTCTGAGCGGTGGAATACCTGAACTTCTGAGTTGGTGAATGGAAGGACCTCTAACCCAGGAAGACAACAGCGGAGCTTTCTAGACAACAGGGAACATCACAGGAGGTGAAAACTTTGGTCTCGGGTCACCCGGGGACTTGTTTGGGGAAGGAGAGAAACAATCCTTTGATCTCGCAGCACTCCCCTCCCCCAGACCACCCTCCACCTCGGCACAACAGCACAGCTGACTGCTCTTTCTCAGAGCAGACCTAACTGCCTGAGGTATACAGCCACTGGGGCAGAGCTCCAAGCCCTTTAGCAGCAGGCAAAGAACAGCAGTATGTGTCCGGGAGTCCCAGATCCACGCAGCGGCTGCACCATCCTCCCAGGGCCCAAGTCTGCTGGACGCCATACTAGCTCTGCAGGATCGCCATCAGTGACGGTACGGCCTGCCCAATCCCACAGTGACGGAGAATACGCTATATACTCACCAAAACCAGGCAGAAACGCCATACAACCTAGATACACCAGGCGCTGGGCCTCCCAAGCTTGGAGAGCACAGTGAAGAGAATCCAGGACTTCCCAGAAAGCATCGGGACTAGTGACAAAGTCACCAGTTACAGTGGGACTTGGCTGCGGGGCAGCACTGAGCTGTTGGGACACAACAGCCCTCCAGTTTATGACTAACCAGGGCCAAACCAGAGAACAGAGAGAGCCTGGTTACGCAGTTCACCACTGACGTGACCACCCTGAAATCTCCAGCGGCAGCAAGACCTCAGAACCTGGCAGTGACAGCAGCACAGAACTGGCGGGGCACATCAAAGAGCAGGGCCAAATCAGAGAGCAGAGAGGCCGGATTCCACTATCTCTGCCAAGTGACCTGCATGTAAGTGAGTGCACCCTTGAGAATCTGCAGATCCCCAGACCCTGGGTTTTCTAAAACAGAAGCCAGGCATCGAACCCCCTTCCACCCGCATACACACTTTGGGAAACAGAGGGGCACTAGGGACATTGAAGTTCCTGCTCTGTGGGTCTAATTGAAGAGTTAAGGCAGTTAATGCCAGAAATTGCACTG
>REGO01000136.1:2270974-2281795 GCA_010120015.1 Rhombomys opimus | reverse complement strand
TGTAGCCTGTGGTAGCTCAGTAACCAATTGGTTTCCCAAAGTGAGGGGAACAAGGACTATTTCTAACAGGAACTCAATGAAGATACCTGATAAAACAGGATCAGATGAATGGGGGTAGGTCCCCCCCTATCAGTGGACTTGGAAAGGGGCACAGTGTTGATGAGGGAGGGAGGGAGGGACTGGGAGGGAATGAGGGTTCAGTGCACGGCTGGGATACAGAATTAATAAAATGTAACTGATAAATTAAAAAAAAAACAAAGCATTAAAATCATACATTGGAAGAAATATCTCCTGTTGGGGTCATGCAAGAGCAAAAGACACAGCTTTAGAATTCATGGAATGCAGTTCACTAGTTAGTATACCCAGAGGCAGAGCCCTGAGGACCCTGTGTCCTGAGAACTTCGCTATGTTGGAGAGTTTTACTCTGTTTGCTGCCTTTACCGTCATTCATCCCTTCCAATCTATGAGTTGTATGAAAACTCAAAGGGTCTTCTAGCCACTCACTGGTCAGTATTATTGACACCTACAGTAATAGAGATTGGTCATTTTCAAGCTTTGCTCCTGGAGTACATTAATGATTCATCAACCACCCTCAGTAAGGACTAAGAGATATAGATTTTTAGTAACAATCTCCACCCTTGAAAAGAATTTAGAGATGTAGATTGTTAGTAAAGATAGGTTAAAGTTGTAGAAAATAATTAGTTATCAATCTAAAGTTCAGATAGGCAGAATCTTAATAGTTGAGCTAAGGGATCTTTGAGGTCAGAAAAAAAGAAGAGTGACAGCCTGACTAGCACTACCTGACATGATCCTCTTGCTAAGCTAGGCTATTGATCAAGGTGATGGCCAATTTCTTGTACCCAATTTTGCCTCAGCTTCCTGATATGATTTAATAACAACAAAAAAGTTAATGAGTAGATGCACACCTTCAAGATTTAAAATAGAAAAGACTGATTATTTTTTATTTAAAAGTTTAGATTTGTGATTCATTCAGATTTTTATAACTTTTTAAGATAAAAGATAATTGATTCTTTCTTTCTAACTGCAAATTGTAGCCTGTCAGTAAGAGAAACTGGCAGAAAAAAATTTACATTGCTTGCTTACACTTTTTCAGTTTATAAGAAGTTGCTTAGTTACAAATGTATGTGGGTATGGGGAAATAATTTGCTTTTCATACATAATATATAAAACATCTGAACATTGAAGGTATTGGGGAATATGTTCTTCTACTTATACTCATTGTAATTGATTGTTCACTTCAAAAAATGGAATGTAACCGAATTGTGATTTTTGTATTGCCTGAAAGATTTTGCTGGGATATAAGCTGTGTAAGAAAAATAAAATTGTTGAAGCTTGCTTGTTGGAGTTTGCTCCATCCACCAAGTGTGCATATATGTATATATGAATATATGTGAGGTTAGTTGGAACTTTGCTCCATCCACCAAATATGTATGTATGTATGTACGTATGTGTATGAGTAAAGTTGTTGAAGCTTGCTTCATCCACCAAGTTATGTCTGTGTGTGTGTGTATGTGTTTGCGTGTGTGTATGATTCTTTCTATCCTTTTTCTTTCTCATGGCACCAAAGAGTTTCTGGCCAGCCACAGGAAGTACTTCACTGGTCCCAGTGAATCAAGCTTTGTTCTCTCAGAGAAAATTATTCTGAGTGATCAGTAGCCAAATCTATGTCCCATCCTAGTTTATCTTGACCTGCTGAAACTGGCCTTCAACAATCTCATTAGCAGTAGTGCTTGAAAACAGAATATTCACAAGTCATAGAATAAAATTAGATCAATTATCTATCACCCTGTGGACCAACATCAAAATAACTCATAAAACATGAATCATAGAGACTGGTGGGAGAAAATAGAGAAACAATTCCAAGATAAAGACTTTGGTAAAATTTTCTAAGTATGATTGTAATAGCATAAGAAATAACATCATGAATTGGCTAATGGAATTGCATTGCATTCTAGTCAGAATGTCTAACATCAAGAAAACAAAAGATAATAAACATTGGCAATGATCCGAGGAAAGAAGAACACATGATCACTTATTTTCAGACTGTAAACTGATAAAACCATCATGGAAATCAAAATAGAAACTTTTCAAAATGAACAAGAAGTAATTAAAATCAACATTTTTAATTCTGTAGCTACACCACTCCTTGATGTGTGTGTCTATGTATATATGTAAGACTCTAGGTCCCATCATAAAAATACATTTATACAACCTTACTGATTGAAGCTCTATTCATATGACATACCACTGAAACCACTGGAACAAGTCTAGATGTGCAAAACCTGATGAATTGTGGTACATATATGCATATGATGTAGTTTTTTTCAGACATAATAAAAAACAAAATCATGTCATTTGAAGAAAATGGATAGAATTGGAAATCATTGTTATTGTAAATAAGACAAACTGAAAAATGATCCTTTATGTTTCCTCATATGTAGGTACTAAATTTAATTTACACACATATATGTATGGATGTGTGTGTGTGTGTTTTTCCGCGCGCGCACGCGCATGTTGGAAAAAAAAAAAAAGGTCATGTCAACAGAGAAGAGATTTTAAAGGAGATGAAAAGATGGTAAAGGAATACTATGACAGATGGCCAGAACGTGGACTAGGGGGTCACAGAGTAGGTCAGCAGGACCATAGCAGGTCTCAGAAGAGGGATATGGAACTGGGCTAAAAGAGTGAACAAAGTGTTCTATAATAGCTGAATCTTGAGGCTATAGCTCTCCTAGGCATATATCCAAAACATGCTCAAGTACACAACAAGAACATTTGCTCAACCATGTTCGTAGCAACTTTATTTTTTTATAGCCAGAATCTAGAAAGAACCCAGATCTCCCTCAACTGAAGAATAGATACAGAAATTGTGGTACATTTACAGAATGGATTACTACTCAGCAATTAAAAGCAAAAGAAAAAAAAAATCATGAAATTTGCAGGCAAATGGTGGGAACTATAAAAGATCATCCTGAGTGAGTTATCCCAGAAGCAAAAAGACACACATGGTATACACTCACTTATAAGTGGATATTAAGCATGCATTACAGGAAAAACATACTAAAATCTGTACACCGAAAGAAGGTAAGCAAGAAGGAGGACCCTAGGTAAGATTCAGAAAGGTAAAGGGGATGGACATTGGAAGAGGGAGAAAACCAGCAACAGGACAGGAGCCCACCACAGAGGGCCATTGAAAGACTTTACCCAGCAGGGTATCAAAGGAAATGCTCAGACTCATAGCCAAACTTTGGGCAAAGTGCAGGGAATCTTATGAAAAAAGGGGGAGATAAGAAGACCTAGAGGGGACAGGAGCTTCACAAGGAGAGCAACAGATAAAAAATTTCCAGGCACAGGTGTCTAAGGACCATGCATGGAGATAACCTAGAACCCCTAGAGCCCCTGCACAGATGTAGTCCGTGGCAGCTCAGTCTTCAAGTGGGTTCTCTAGTAAAGGGATGAACTGTCTCTAACATGAACTCAGTGCTGGCTCTTGGATCACATTCCCTGAAGGTAGAGCAGCCTTACCAGGCCACAGAGGAAAGCAATGCAGCCATTCCGGATGAGAATTGATAGGCTAGGGTCAGAGGAAAGAGGAGGAGGACCTCCCCGATCAGTGGACTTGGGGAGGGGCATGGGAAAAATGGAAGAAGATGAGGGATGGAGGGTGGGATAAGGAGGGCATGAAGAAGAGGGTTACAGTGGGGATAACACATGAATAAACTGTAAGTCGTAAAATATAAACAAATTTAAAAAAGAATACAAAAAATGTTCTAAAATAACTGGCTGTTAGCTTATAAATTAATCTTTTAAAAATGGGATTGTTCCATTTTTAACTTGTTATCTTTTATCACAGGCACATTTCTTATTATTAGACTCTCAAGGTTCCTGTCTGTTGTGCATGTGACTACAACTCAAGCCCAACCTGTATATGTAGCTTAACCCCTCTACTGCTGATTCCTTGTGTGACTTCAGCCCTAACACACATCGAATAATTTACTAATTAGTAACCTTTCTTTTTGTAAGAAAAAAATACTTTTGGCTCAAATAGAGTCTAGTATATCTACATAGTTCTTATAGTCTGTAGACTCAGCATATCCAAACTAAAAACGTGTGTTGCCCATTTTAGTCTAGCTAGGCAATTCATTTGTAATTTAGCTCCCATCATTTTTATACTTCTTCCTAGTTTTGTCAATACAAACTCTCATGATTTAAATTGTTTTAGACTGTAATTTTAGGTCAAAGGCTAAATCCAAAAGTGTATTATTTTGAGAGATACAGTAACTGATAAAGCAATGCACCACGGAAATGCAGTTGGCATTTATGAAGACAGCATAAGTGAAGGTGTATAAGATCAAAGACCCTTTTGAAAAGGTTTACAGTAAAGAGTTAACCAAGCAGATGTTCAAGACTACAAATCTTAGATGTAGCAGTTTGTGTCATGTAGTTGCTAAGCACCCACACTTGTGGGGCCTGAATGACAAGCCCAATTAGAAATGCTTGTTTGAGAAAGGTGGTGGCTCTGCACAGCAGTGTGGGAAGCAGATGTTACAGATAAGAGAGTTTGGGGCACTTGTTATTTTAACATGATCATGAAAGGAAAGAGAGAAGGGTTTTTCTTTCTTTCTTTTTTTGCCAGCTTTGATTCTGATGAGTATAAGAAACTCTGAACTAAATAAAACTGTAAAGTATTAGACACTTTTCAAAGGTGCTCTGAGTTTTAACACTGTGTAGGTGTCCATTCAAATGGCACTGGTCAGAAAACAAGCTGGAGTAGCCATCCTAATATCTAATAAAATAGACTTTCAACCCAAGTTAATCAAAAAAGATAAGGAGGGCCACAATATTCTCATTAAAGGAAAAATCCACCAAGAGGACATCACAATCTTGAATATCTATGCCCCAAATACAAGAGCACCGACATTCGTAAATGAAACATTATTAAAGCTTAAATCATACATCGATCCTAATACCTTAATAGTGGGAGACTTCAACACTCCACTCTCACCAAGGGACAGATCAACTAGACAGACACCAAATAGGGAAATAAAAGCACTCACAGAATCAAATGGCCCTGGTCAAGAAAGCATTATGGTGGACACACAGTTAACAGAGTTTATTTCTAACATAAACCATTAAAGGCACCCCATCTTCAGGATAGCCTTGCCTCTTTGCAACAGAACAAAGCCAAGACAGAGTGTGAGAGTGCTTATAGGAAAATGTGTAAATTTTACAGTATCTAATTATTCGAATTTGAGGTTAAAACACTACCATGTTAAAGATACTGGGAGAAGTCATCTAGAATGTTGAAACTTAAAGTTTCTTTTTGTAAGGATTACACCAAAGGGTGAAGTTAAAGATTGAATGAGAGATATAGACTGGAATCACTGGCTTTTTAGTGATCCAATAATATCCAAACAAAAAAGGAATTAAATTTTCTGTAGACAATACAATCAAAGAACTAAATTTAATACTTTTAAATAGTTAAATTCCCACAGATGTTATGAGATGTTTTATAATGTAATAAAAATCTGACTAACAAAATTGTTACATCACATGTCTACAGAAAATTGTTGACACATACCTAGTATTTGTTGAAAGCTTTAAAAATCAGTTTTGATGTGAAGAAATTTATGAACAGGAAATTCATGGGTGAATACCCCATTCACTTCATGGAAAGATCATTTCATTTTCAGTATAATTTTATACAATCATTTATTCTAACTGGTGATTTTTACAAAGTTGATCTTGCATTTTCACCTTAAATTTGGTTACTTTTCCATTCGTGTGACTATCCATTTTTGTGATACCTTAAATATTTCTGTAAAGAATTTTTAAAGAAGAGCTTATGTATGTATTACTTTAACACACAGTGCCAATCAATACTGCCTAGAATAAATTGATTATTAAACAAGTTACTTTAACATACTGTCAATGAGGACTAGAATGAATTAATTATTAAACAAGTAACCTTATTACTCATGTTTAAATGTTTAAACATTGAAATGATAGTGTTTCTTACATTTTCATATATAGGTAGTAATGTACACAATCAAAATTTTATCTGAATTTTCATTTAGTTACAATGAAACTATTACTATACAATCCTACAATTAAATAGACATGATCCCTCATATTTATCACCTACATGTATACTTTGAAGAAATAATATGTATCCTTTAAAATTTTCAATTTTTCAAAAAAATTAAAATGTATGTTCAATATGTAATAAATGCAAATTACTTTTTAAAATGCAAATCATTAAATAATGGAATGTCTACTAGAATGTCTTTCAGCTGTCTTTTTCTTTTTATACTTTCATGCAAGGTATTTATTTATTCATCCATTTATTTATTTATTTATTTATTTGTTAATTTTTAAAATATTTTTTGTTTTTTTCTTTTTTTTCTTTATTAATTACACTTTATTCATTTTGTATCCCCCCCTGTGGTTCCCTCCCTCCTCCCATCTCAATCCCTCACTTCCTCCACCCTCTGCATGCCTGCCCCTCCCCAAGTCCACTGATAGGGGAGGTCTTCTTTTCCTTCCTTCTGATCCTAGTCAATTAGGTCTCATCAGGAGTGGCTGCATTGTCTTCTGTGGCCTGGTAATGCTGCTTCCCCCTCAGGGAAAGGTAATTAAAGAGCAGGCCAATCAGTTCATGTCAGAGACCATCCCTGTTCCCATTACAATGGAACTCACTTGGACACTGAACTGCCATGAGCTACATCTGTGCAGGGGTCTTAGGTTATCTCCATGCATAGTCCTTGGTTGGAGTATAGTCTCAGGAAAGACTCCTCTGCTCAGATTTTTTGGTTCTGTTGCTCTCCTTGTGGAGTTCCTGTCCTCTCCAGATCTTACTCTTTCCCACTTCTTTCCTAAGATTCCCTGCACTCTGCCCAAAGGTTGCCCATTAGTCTCAGCATACAACCACTCTGGAAAGCAATCTGGCACTTTCTCAGACAACTAGGAATAGCACTTCCTCAAGATCCAGCTATACCACTCCTAGCCATATATCCAAAAGATTCTCAAGTACACAATAAGGACATTTGCTCAACTATGTTTGTAGCAGCCTTATGCCAGAAGCTGGAAACAGCCCAGATGCCCCTCAGTGAAGGAATGGATGTACAAATTGTGGTATATCTACACAATAGAATATTACTCAGCAATAAAAAACAAGGAAATCATGAAATTTGCAGGTAAATGGTGGGATCTGGAAAAGATCATCCTGAGTGAGCTATCCCAGAAGCAGAAAGACAGACATTTTGCTAAAATGCTCAATTCCTATCCAGAAAGGCAAAAAGGCTGGACATCAGAAGAAGGAGAAAAGAAGGAACAAGTCAGGAGCCTGACACAGAGGACCTCTGAAAAGCTCTGCCCTGCAGACTATCAATGCAGATGCTCAGCTTTCTTAAGGTTCCGTTTTTCTGATAATTCATTCACACTAAATTTCATAAATTATAAAAAATTTTTCAATTCAGCATATGTATATTATATACTCAATTCAGTATAAGTTTAAAAATGGGCAGCTAAAAAAATTTAAAATAACTGCAATAAATGGAGAAACACCTTTTATGACACAGAGTTTGAGAAAATAGGATGCCATTTTTCATCATTTGATTTCAAACTAATAATCTGATTTCATCTCTGCATTTAAGCAGAGGTAAAAGACAAAGGTCTCCAATAGTTTCCTCCTTCAACATGGTTCATGGGCCACTGAAGCTGACTTCTTCCAGCAGCTGCTATGGCCCTGTGTCTTGGCACAAACTGCCCCTCATGCAAGTTCCTAGACAGTCATCATTGAGAGTATCAGGCCCTGGCCAAAGACCTGGAAGAAGAAATCCATGTTCTAAGACATTTGAATGCAACTGATGATTCCAGTCCTTCAAGAGCTCTTCCATAGGCCATGGATGGCAGAGAATTGATATTCTCTGGGCCTCAGACTGGACATGTCTTTCTGTGTGAATGATTCGACTCCATTGTTGTTTGCTGTCTTAACTATCCCAAACTGATCAAGAATAGAATTTACTCTGGAAGAGATAAGTTGGAGATAGAATAAAGGGCAGAGTCTAGATAAACAACACAAGAGTTTGCTATTGTGAACTGAAACAGTCACATTTGATTCCTACCTTTTTAATTGTTTTCATCAAAATATAGCTTCTGTGGAGATGATCTGTCAGATTTTCCAATTCTGCTTAGCTTCCAAGAGAACCACTGAGATGGAAGCTATAAAACAGAGAAAAGGGTTATGGCCCAATGGTAGGACATAGTCATGGAAAACCTAATACCATGTCAGAGACTGATTTGGGACATTTGATAGCAGCAAGAAACCAAATAGAAACCTTTACCGCTGGCTTGTGTTGAGCCTAAATTAACATGGTGTTGTCATGTGACCCCTAGGAGATATTTGAACCTTCTAGGCAGTGATGACAAGACTAGTATTTCCCAAAGGTATTGCAGCCACACCTGGAGAGGTGATGCAGTAGGTGAGCGTGCCTGGGAGAAGCTTTCCCTGTATAGTCAACTCATGATGACTTGACCAGACCAGGAACGACAATCTCGCTGTTTGAGATCATGAAAGTTCAAACTGAAGAAAATGATTTTATCACACTCTATCGACTATGACAGTCAAGGATTTCACTGGGCCATTGGGGTAATTATTGATATGTCTGTTGTAGAGACACTTATTTACAATTTGAAGCATAAATACCCAATGCTCATGTGTCCCACTAGCTGCAAAATGTTTGAGAGTTTCTGGGAAACTTTTTTTTCTTTGTATTTTTTTCCTTTTTTATTATTATCACCTATTATAATTTATTCAATTTGTATCCTGACTGTGTCCCCCTCCCTCATTTCCTCCCGATCCCATGCTCCCTTTCTCTTCTCCCCATATGCCCGTCCACAAGTGCACTAATAGGGGAGGTCCTCCTCCCCTTTTATTTGACCCTTGTCTATCAGATGTCATCAGGACTGGTTGCACTGTCTTCCTCTGTGAACTGGCAAGGCTGCACTCCCCCCAGGGGGAGGTGATCAGAGAGCCTGCCACTGAGTTCATGCCCAAGAAATTACTGCTCCTTACTAGGGAACCCACTTGGAGACTTTTCAAAATTGGCAGATTTAAGTTTCTCAGAAGTTATTTAGTTTTATACTATTGTCTAGAACAAGTATGCATGGAAGTATGATAAATCCTAACTACCATTTTTAACAGAAAGTTAATCTTGTTTCTTATTCAAATTTCTTCAATTTCCAGTGATATTTTTGGTTAAGAATGTGGATATTTATTGTTTGCCTGACTTACTGGGAAAAAAAGAACGTTAAGAAAATATGACCTTTTAATTAAGACAAGTTTGTTTCTTTTAATGTCTTTAAAACTAAATTTACAATTTCTGATTGGAAAACTATATTACAAATGACAGTGATAATTTCTCTAATGCTGTTATTAATAAATATCATATTACTAGTAAATAATCAAAAATTTAATATTAATATTACTTAATGGTTACCAATTGTCTTAGTTACTAATATCTTACTGAAGAGAGACACCATGATCAAGACAACTCTAATAAAGGAAAGAATTTAATTGGAGCTTGCTTAACAGTTTTAGAGGCTTAGTTCATCCTCAGCGACACACTTCTTCCAACAAGGCCACACCTCCTAATCCTTTCCAAGAATGCCACTCCATAGTGACCGAGCATCCAATATCCAAATTTTTGACCCTCAGGAAGCCATTCTCATTCAAACCACCACACTAACTGAGAAGTTTTCCTAAAAAAACCCAAAAAAACCAAATTATTGGTCAAATATTAACAGCTCTTATTATAATCTTATTATTGAGAAAAACAAATAAGATTTAAAGAGAAAATGTAAACATTATCTGTGCATTGGAGTTGAATGTATGACTAAAATAATTAGCTATAAAGTGTTTTATCAGATAAATAATCTGAGGGTTTCAAGGGAAAGTAACTAGGAGGGGCTGCAGGGAGGAAAGACAAGGGGGAAAGTAGCTGGGATACAAAGTAAATGACCTGTGATTAATATAAAAAATAAAAATTATAAAAAAATAAGACTATTAAATACATTTTAAAAGATTTCATACATCTATGAAATCATTCTGTACCTAAGGTGGGTGGAACATTGCAGAAGAGGGAGAAAAAAGATTGTAAGAGCCATAGGGAGTTTGCCATGAGATTGCATTTCCTAATTTGGTTTGAATGAAGATGACACCAACATGGGCTCATATATATTCATCTTACTCCTACCTTGGGAGACTGGAAGGATTTGGAGATGTGCGCTTGTTTGAGAAGGTGTGTCTCTGGGAGTGAACTTTGAAGTTTCAGAAGACCACAACAGGCCCAATAAGTACCTCTGTCAGCGACTTATAGATCAGAGTGCAAAGTCATCAGATAGTTCTCTAGCACCATGCCTGCCCACATACCTCCATGATCCCTACCCTCTGACACTACAAGCAAACCTTACAATATATTCTTTATTATTATTATTACTTGTCTTTGTCATGTTGTCTCTTCACAGCAATAGAATAATAACTAACACAAACGTGGGTACTAAGGAGTGAAATATTGTGACAGGGATGACCAGGCTGTTGTTATACATCCTCCTATAGCCATTGAAAGGGTTAGACTAACTTTGTAACCTGTATGTCTTCTAAAGCCTATAGCTTTGAGTTTTAGGTTCAGGTTAAGCTAAAGCCTCTTAGTACCTTTCCAGAGAATAGAGGAATGTGACCCTATCTGTGAGGACAGATATAAAAAAAGGCAAGCAAGCAATGACCTTCACTCAGCAAAA
>REGO01000136.1:2259051-2270739 GCA_010120015.1 Rhombomys opimus | reverse complement strand
CAATTTTTCTTTTAAAAACCTAAAGGCCTTTGTCTCCAGGTGCCACTCTTTGCTGACCGGCAGGGGTGACCCCATTGCGCAATGGTTAATAAACCTCTTGCTTTTGCAACGAGTCTTGGTCTTGGGGAGTTTCTGGGAAGGGCACGATCTTAAACTCCTGAGCTGTGAGACCCCAGGTCTTACACCATCACATATTTTCCACAGAGCTAAAAAGCAAATGCTGTTTATAGCTATTTCCCAAATTCAATTATTATCTAATAATTAATGGACTTTGAAGGTGAGCACCCTGTAGCCACATGCATCATTTAAGAACAGGTTTGCCTGCAGAAATAAAACCAAGAGCAAAGCCAAACAGTAGAATACTATGTAATAGTCTGAAGAATATTGAGCATATCTTGCTATTTTTATAGAGCACACTAGCAAGATGTTGAATTAAGAGCCTTTAGTATTGTTTGAAAGTTTGCTGATGCTCAACTCTCCACTGCTCTTGCTTCTCTGTGGTGATATGAGACATCTTAGGTTACTCAATAATTCATTAGCAATCAGTTTTCTACCGTCAAACAAGATGACTGATTTGGAAGCTACTCTAGAAATTCATCCAAGAAAGACTTAGATCAGAGACTTTTAATCTTCAATGGTGATAAGTGCATTTTGATTAATTTTATTTACCTCTGTTAGATCCGATATGTCAACTTACCCCATGTAGAATCTTCAAAATAAAATCATGCAAGTAGATATCATCATGAGAGTTTGGAGGCACGATCAATATTAGTTCAATTGAACATTTATTTAAGAGAATCTATTATTAATTTAAATCTATTATTAGATTTAAAATATTTTGGGGTATTTTATTTTTATTTTTGAAACCAAATGTATTAAGCTTTTTATGCTAATATACCTATTATCAAATCACTCTCAGTTTAGCACTAATAGACTCTTACTCATTTCCTGTTTCCTCTTTATCTTCCCCTACACACACAAAGACCTCTAAACAAACTGCATACAGTTTGTTTCCATCAGTTATTTATTTTATTTATTTTAATTTTATTATTATTATTAGTTTGTTGTATCATACATTAATATTTACTATTGATATATCTTTTAGTAATGCTGCTGTTATTCTTAAACAGCTGTATAACCAAATCATCACGCAGAGACTAGGATTTATTTAGTTAACCTAGAACACATTGCTGGGCAATAGTAACTCCATCCTAAACCTCGAAGTCCTCATAGTTTCCTAACATTTAGATTCATCCATTATACTTGCTTTTTTGTGAATTCTTAGGTGGAGTCCATTTCTCCACTTCATTCTAAGACCTCTCCTCCAGCCTCCCTCTCCCAGCTTTTCTCCCCCTCTCCTCCTCTGCCTCCCACTCCTTCCTGTCCTCTGGCTCCTCCCCTTTCCCACCTACTCCTTCCTCTCCATTGCTCAACATTGTGGCTAGTTGTTTTATTTTGTCATGTTTACACAAAGTTGAGACAGGTGATGCTTAGAGTAAGTATCACAATGCAATGTCCGGATTGAAACCAGAGAGGGGAGGCGAGAAATCAGCATTTGAATGAACAAGGGTAAGGTGTATCCATTCCAAAAGAACATCATACCAACATTAAATACAATTTATTCACTTTGTATCCCAGCTGTAGCCCCCTTCCTCCTCTCCTCCAGTTCCCATACTCCCTCTCTCTCTCCCCCCTATATTCCCTCCCCTAGTCGTTACTGATAGCCTCATGAATGAATGCAAATTGTGGAAAAACTATCTCCTTTTCAAGTTTGAATATGACCTTCCTATGCAGTCCTTGAAGAAGTGACATAGTTTCATTGAATTGGAAGTGAATATGTACACTAGACCTTCTAAGCCACTTCCAGGATAAGAGTAATTGAGTCACTGAACTTGTCAGTGGGACCGGGGGTTAGATGCTCACATCATTTTCCTCAGTGTCACACATAACTATAATGTTCCTTCCTCTGACTTTCTGCTTCCACTAACACATGGAATTTGTTCCCTCTGAATTTTTGAGAAGTTTTTGTCTTGGCAACAGAACTGTTTTCATTCTTAAAGAAAGAGAAGCATGGCAAATTGCAACAACTTGTGAGGAGCTTATAGAAAACATGATTGTGAAATGTATTTGTGGAAAGGTACACATGCACACTTATATTCTCCGTCATCTCCACATGAAATTGCTCCATTCATTTTTAATGTGCCTATAACATGCCAGATTCCTAGCTTCTGTGTCATTTTCACAATTAGAGGTAGTTACAGCTGATACACCACATGAAGTCACAAGATATAGCACATCTTTAAGTGTTCTAATTAGATTGACCTGTGCATTTGAATAATTTATGTAGTTCTCAAGAGAACTAGTTATGAACATAAACTCTACTTCATGAATTTTGCAATGCTTTTTGCACTGATTTTTTATTTATTATTTATTATAATTTATTCACTTTGTATCCAGCTGTGGCCCCCTCCCTTGTCTCCTCCCAATCTCACCCTCCCTTCTTCCTTTCCCCCTATACTGCTCCCCTAGTCCACTGTCAGGGGAGGTCATCCTCCCCTTCTATCTGCCCTTGCCTATCAGATCTCATCAGGACTGGCTGCATTGTCTTCCCTTGTGGCCTGGCAAGGCTGCACTCCCCAGAGGGAGGTGATCAGAGAGCCAGCCCCAGAGACAGACCCTGCTCCCCTTATTAAGGAACCCACTTGGAGACCTTGTCTATGGAATACATCTGAGCAGGAGTTTTAGGGCCTCTCCATGCATGGTCCTTCATTGGGGTATCAGTATCTGCAGTATCCAGGGCCCAGTTTTTTGCCTCTGCTGGTCTCCCTTTTGAGCTTCTGTTCCGTCCAGGTTTTTCTTTCTCTCCATTCTTTCATAAAATTCCACGCACTCTGCCTAAAGTTTGGCTAAGAGTCTGAGCTTGTGCTGCTATACCTCAATCAGTAGAGTCTTTCAGAGGCCCTCTGTGGTAGGCTTCTATCCTGTTCTTTATCTTTCCTGCTTCTGGTGTACTGTATTTTGAGAGCTAGTGGCTGCCACCTACAAAGTAGTATGTAGCAGAGAAGTTACATGTGCCATTTTGGTTTCTAAATGTGAACCATGATGAAAGCCAAGCACCAACTGGTAGCATTATCACAGGTGCCTGTGCAGAAGAAGTCTCATTTGTTCACTAGACACACTGACCTTGACTTAATGCATGTATTATTGTTGTTCCAAATAAGTTTATGAGTCAGTTTATATTGTACATGAAGTTAATAAAGGGAAGATCTCATGTTTTGTTGTTTTATCTTCTGAGAACCACTCTTGAGATAGTTCCAAAGAAGATCACTCAAATATTTATATAAATTTGAGGTATATTAATGTATAAAAATTGTAATTTTTATTGAGTATGGGAGATTCTCTGCATAACAAGACAATTAACATTAATTAATAACATTTATCTATTAGATTCTAACAAATTGTCTCTACCAGGTATCCTTTATTGACAACCACCAAGTGGAAGTTAGCTTCCTCTGGTTTTAGCAACATAGCTTCTACTGCAGTTTCTAAGTAATAGGGTCACCTCTTCTCTTTTTCATCACCTACTGTCCCCAGATGTATACTTGGGTTGGTTTATGTTGCTGGCATTACTAGGAAAAAATACTTTTTCTTTCTTTCTTTTAATGTTTTGATCTTTGTAATTAGAAACCTATACAACCATCAGTTTCCTATGTATGGTAGATAAGAGGAAAGCTTTGGGAGGACTCATAGCAGGTGGAAGCATGGAAAAAGCCTGAGTTGAAGCACACTTCCTGAGGAGTCCTAAAAGATGGAATGCCAGCAACGAGGGTATCAGTCCTGGAGATCAGAGCAGCTCATGCTGTTCAAAGGACACCACTAGTCAACTTTGGAAATTAAATGTAGGAATTACATGAATATGAAAATACAATGAAACTTACAACACTTCCTATGCCCTTGCATTATGCTTAGGTTTAAGTAATATGAGCATTTAAAATACGAGAACTTATGGAGAGAAAGCAGAATGGAGAAGGTTCAATAAAGTGAATATGGGAGATATAAGACAGTGATCCAGGCCAAGTATAGTGGAATAGCAGGAGGAGTGTTCATCTGCATGTCTCCAGGGAGGTAGTTGAAAGGTCCTAGGAAGAGATAGCCTACTGCAGAGCCTGGCCCTCCCTTACTGCCATACTTAGTTCCTGAATGTTTTTAGCGACCATCCCTTGTGGTGTCATTTCCTCACAGTAATGTGCCCTTAGATTTAGAGGCTTAGGGGCAACAGAAGATCAAAGTAAAGGCCACCGCAGCACTCAGCAGCTAACAAGATTTACCTTAGGTGAGGAGGAGAGAACCTGCTAGACTGGCCTGTGAAATGACAGTCAGAATCCTCAAGGCAAATGCAGTGTGGGATAATGTCTACACCCAAACATAATATGATGCTGTGAATCTAGGTATCTGGAAGTCAGAAGAGGAAGTATTCCATGGGTAGTTTTAGTTAAATCCATTATACCTGTAATTCATAGACACAATTGTGTGCTTTGGGGAGCATTCTCTGTGTTTAAAATTACAACATATTTTTTTCAAGATTTCCAACATTGCTGTTCTCCCACATTGCTCCCTCCCCTAGATTTTACTAAGTACTTGTCTTAAACAAACTCAGAGTGGAATGGAAAAAGGAAGACAGAAATAGAGCCATTAGCTGAGAGTGTTATAGATCAAATTGCAGTTTCTATTGAGTCATGCAGAGTTAGGCAACAGAATAATTAACACAGTCATGATGTTGAAAGAAGTGGAAGTTTGTTCAGCAGTAGAAAATTGACTTAACAGATGGCAACTATCCTAAGATCCCTACCTCTATATTTTTCAAGTCTGGTTTCAACTTTGTATCTCTACCTTGTTTATCAACTTTTCAACACAATCTTACCTCTTGGACTCTGGGCCATTAGTTTCACAGAGGAGCAGACTAAAGGTGAGTCTGTGTCTTAGATGTGAGATTTATTATAGCAGGGAGAACTAAAATAAGTGTGGATGTGTTTAAACACTATTGGTCCCCAACACAATCATTATTTATACAAGTCTCATGGAAGCTTCAACTCTTGGCTTATCATGTCCATTCTCTCCTCCCAGCTTCTAATAAGCAGAATCCAAAATCTTGTTCTACTTTGCTTCCCAATCAGATGCTCAATAATATCAAATACTTTGTCTCATCTGCTCTCTTCAACACATATGGGGAATTAACTGCTGCTTTGGTGCCCTGCACAGTTACAATAAGGATTCTCTTCCAACCAAAAAGAAGAGAGTTGCATGACTTTTGCTATGGAACTTGCATTCATTGGACTTGAATATATAACTGTGTCCACTTCTCTAACATTAATGAGTACATCCAAACCCCAGTTTCTTTGAGAAGACAACCATCATTCATTAATTTATGCAACAAGCAAACGCAAACATTTTCAATGGACCTTGACATTAGACTAGGTTAATGGGAAGGTATAGAATTAACTAAGTCTTCTCCCAGATGTCCAATCCTGAGTGAGTTTAGAGTACTAGAGTTCTGGTAAAAGAAATAATAGCTTGATCCAAGAGAGCTATCTCATAATATAATAATATGTAGTTAAATCTTGATTTTAACCATTAAATAAAGCATACATGCTGACTCATTGACTATTTCTTTCTCTTGTTTAACAATATTATTTCCTCAGAAGACAATTTGATGATTAATTTTAATAGAATGAATTTTTATGAGATGTCAAATTCCTTGAGTTGCTCCAATTGATCTATCTCCTGTGTTCTCCACTCTCTTTTGCCTATATAAAATACAACATTAATGTCCTCCTTAGTGGATCGCCTCACAGATTCTCAAAGCATAGAGATAACAGGCCAACGACTGTTCACTCGATTTTCTCTTCAGAGAGTGTTTTCTAATTGGCTTTCCATGGCTGTGAGAAACAGTACAAGCCAAGACATTTAGTTATTAACTCTTTGTTGGATATAGAACTGGTGAAGATCTTTTCGCAATCTGTAAACTGTCCTTTCATTCTATGGACAGTGCTTTTCGCCTTACAGAAGCTTTTCAATCTTTTTGTATTTTCTTGTGTATTTTTTATGTTTATCTTCTACAATTTATTCATTGTATATTCTGATTGTAGCCCCCTACCTCACTTCCTATTCCCACCCTTCCTCCCTCTTCCCCCTATCAACTTCCCCTAGTCCACTGAAAGAGGGAGATCTAGTCCCCTGGCATCTTCCCCTAGCTTATAAAGTCTCATCAGGACTACCTGGATGCTCTTCCTCTGTGGCCTGGTGTAGAGAGCCGAGGTTCAGACGCCATTAAAAGATGGCGCCGGCATCCAGTCTCTGTACTGGTAACAACCTCTAAGAGCACATGTGCAGGTTGCAAAAGCGTGCCAAGCCACTGCCCCAACCCGGGCCATCAGACGGGTACGAGTAAGCAGCCAATCAGGGTATGACACGTCACTCCACGTCACATAAGTGCGGTCGGGGCTTATTTAAGCAGCACCATTTTGGGGTCTGGGGTCTCCTCCTTTCATTGCATGATAATAAAGCCTGCTGCAGAAGGATCCTGTCGTCCGTGTGCGTTCTTGCTGGCGAGACGGTTACGCGGGTCGCAACAGCCTGGCAAGGTTGCATTGCCAGGGGCAAGTGATCCAATCTCCATTCTCTGCAAACCATTCTTTCATGTCTTTTTCTCACTTTTATGGATCTACATATTTGTCCTTGCACTGTGGAAATAGCTGTTTTATAAATGTTGGCATGGGTGACTTGTGTGTCTACCTTGTCCTCAAAGAAAAACAAGGCTATAGGAAAACCTAATCCTTTTTTTTCTCTTTCACTATTTTTTTCATGCAGCATATAGCAGATCTTCAGCACAAATTTACTTGATGAGTTTTAATATTGAGCTGCCTTTTGGTTCCTGATAATTAATATTAATTAAGTATGACATTGAGTCTCCTCAAGAGGGAAGATATAATCATATTCAGCAATGTTTTTTCTGCAACATAATACCATTGATTCTCATCAGGATTTGAAGTGAGAGTCTACTAGGGGTTCAAATCATTTGTGCTTCTGACAATGACAGTATGTGTTTTCAAAAGTGATAAGTACTTCCTGCTTTAACTGAGTTCCTGGGGAAAAAAATCCAGTAAGCATATTTGAAGTAATGTATTCTCCTCTTTGCTCCTGCCCAAACTCCCATAAAAAGAAAACTCAAAATATTTCTGTCTATATCCTCTTCCTGCCCTTTCAATTAGCAAACTTGTTACAAGGGCAAAATAAACTATTTTTCTTGAATATTGGCATTTAAAGTTAAATCAGTGTAATTATTCTGAAATTCCCCTCAAACAACCTTTCAAAAAAATACCTCAGAAGACCTGACCTGTTTTGCTAAGTGTGCACTGTGTCCTCTATCCACTGCAGGCTGATCTTGCTCAGCTGACTTCCAGTCATCTACGGCAGAACTGATTCTCTTGATTCTCAGGTCACTACACCCCAGAGGGCTTATTGTACAGGACTCCTCTGGAGGCCTTTTCTGCTTGTGGATGATGGGTCTTAACTGATGCTATCTCTACCATGAAAGGAAGATGACAGCACTGCTGGTGTTAGAGCATTGAACAGATATTCTATGGGGGTTTCTTACTCATTCAAGGAACTTCTAGGCTTTTTATTTCTGCTTTTGTTTTCTGAGACCATATCTATATGCCTGGATGTAGGCTTAGATTTTTCAACAAACCTACTTTATTGAGGGTTCTTTAACACCTTCACCTCCCTTCTACACCTCCCCGACTTTATGTAGGAGATTAGTAGAGAAAAGGGTTGTAGACCTCTTTTATCTACTTCTGATTAGGGTAGATTCAGGGATTACCAAACTCAGTCATCAGGATACCAGTAGTCCAGTCCACAGGCCAAGCAACAACATGAATCCACATGATTCAGAAGATTGGTAAAAGTCAGTGAAAGCTGCAAGACTCAGTTGGATTGGCCCAAAAAGTTCTCTGGAACATTTCTCTCGGCAAAGTCAAATGCTGAAACACGAAGCACGAAGATTAACACAGCAATGTTAATTCAAAAAACAATGTCTCATTGTCCATGGGCTTCTGTACTTCTTCTTTCCTGTAAGTTCACCCAGAGATGTTCTCAGCTTGACAAAGTCATGCCTCTCGCACTAGAGAGCTCACAACAAAATATTTGCCCTCTTACAAGACAGCTTGCAGCAAGACCTCACATGAGAAAACTGAGTCTTCAAAGAACCCACAAAATTCCACTTGACCTGGACTACATTGATTCTTCTGCAAGTTTCCCAAAGCAAGTCCCACCTCATATAAGAACATTTCATCATCTGCTCTCTAAAAAGAACAGGCTAATTGCAGACAAGTACAGGCTAATATTTCATTTTCTTTTACTAAAAACACATTCTGTCTTCTTCTATATGCCCATGTATAAAATACCAAGACAGGGAAAATTAAAAAAAAAAAAGAAATAGAAGCAAGCCTATTATTTTTAAAATATGAGGCTTGTAGTTTATCATATTATCCATTTGAACTAATGAGCAAAATAAGGCTCTTAGACAGTCTCTTAATAATTTGTGTGATTTAGATACAAGCTTTACATGAGTTATGTGCTTCACTTATGTTCTCCCACCCTTCCCATTTCTTACAGAGGCTGGCCTTTGATTTGTTGAAAATTATACTAGCAGAGATAAGGAAATGTGATGAAAAACTATAGAAGGGATTTGGCTTTTAAGAAATAAATAGTAAAATTATTATTTTTTTATTTTTAATCCAGTGAGGTTTATTGAATGGATATGAAGAGAGAGTGACAGGGGAGCCAAGATGGCGGCGCCAGGAGAGCACTGTGTCTGAGAAGCGGGACAGCACTCTCCGTGCAGCAGCCAGGAGAGTGAACTCTGGGCCCTAAAACTGCAGCTATTGTGTTTCCCAGGTGAGGGGAGGCTCCCACAGCGTGGGAATCGGTGGGGTCCACTCTCGGCTGCCCAGCCAGAACCCGGAAGAAATCCCGGGTAACGCAGGATTTGGTTCTCCAGGGTGTAGTCGCAAGCTTGCATGGCCCAATCACTTTCCCAGGCTGATCCATGGGCACAAGAGTGCCTGAGACTGGAGTCCCAGTCACAAGAAAACTCCACGGGGAAGCAAAGTTGCAAGTCTGATCATGGGTCACCCAGTCTTTTCCTGGAAGGTCTCACGGACCAAGGGTACCTGCTGCCATCACAACTGAGCTCCTGCCACGCAGAGAGCTGCACACCCAGCTAACCTGTACGGACGAGCTGGGTGCCCCAGTGCAACAGAGACTGGGAACCCCTGTCCGGAGAAGGCCCCACAGGGAAGGAAGAAACCGTGCTGCTGGGATCACCTAGGCTTTGCCTGGGGAAAGTCTAGCAGAGCACAGATCACAAACAGGCAAGTACGACCAGCCATCACAGATCCGGCCCCAAACAGGAAGCACAGAGTTATTAGGAACCCAGCTCCCGCAGACTAGCAGGCGGGCGCACACTCCGCCAGCCCAGAGGCCTGCTTTGTACCAACTACTCCTTACAGACAGAACTGTGTGCCCCAAGACACCAGAGCCTTAGAGTCACTGTCTGGAGAAACCTTCACAAGGAAAAAGGAACAAAGCAAAGGGGATGGACTTAGGCAACCCAGTATATCCCCAGAAAAGGTCCCACAGACTGGCCCAACCCAGGGAACTGCTGTGTCCCGGATAGCCTGCTGTTACCAGGAGAGCAGTACTCACCTGCCACAGATTATCTCTTGGGTTCTGGGGCACAGAGCCTCAACCTAAGACCTACAAAAGACTGGGAACCCTGAGATCAACCCCCAGATACTGCTCCAAGGGGCAACCAGTTATCCCTAATAAAACCGACCAAACCACGGGACACAGAGGTTACAGCAGCTGATCACTAAATTTACAGCAAGAAACCCAGAAGGAGGGCAGTGAGAGGAGAGCAGTCTTGACTAATCAGGACCACAGTTACCACCCAGGTCTCTATGCCGGCCATCCAGTGACTATACTCAAAAAGCTGAGAAGGCTTCCTTCAGGAAAAACCATCCTCCTGTCAAAGGGATTCTCTCCACTACAAGAGTCCAGGAACAACCACAAACTAAATTCAAACAACTAAGATAGCCCAATGGGTAGATGAGAGCATAAAAGTTCAACCAACAAAAGCCAGAGCAATATGGCATCTCCAGAACCCAGTTATCCAGGGGCAAATAGCCTTAGACACCCCAGCATGAATGTAATTCAAGGAGATGACCTAACATCTATGCTCATGAAGAAGATAACAGAGGAAACAAATAAAATACGAAAAGAAATAGAGGAAGCTGCAGCCAAACAGTTTGTGGCTTTAGAGAGGAAATGCTTAAATCACTGAATGAAATAAAAGAAACAGTGGATTGTTCAAACAAACAGCTGAAGGAATTGATGGAAAAACATGAAAATACAGTCAGACAAGTGAAGGAAACCAACAAAATAGCTCAAGACCTGAAGATAGAATTGGAAAAATTAAAAAAAAAAAAAACACAAATGGAAGAAATTGTGGAGAGAAAGAACTTAGGGAAGAAAGCAGGAACTACAGAGGTTAGCATAACCAATAGGCTACAAGAAATGGAAGAAAGAATCTCAGGTGTGGAAGATACAATGGAAGAAATAGATCTATCTGTCAAAGAAAATGTTAAATCCAAAAAAATTTCAACAATACCTACAAACAAATTCAGCATTACGGAAGAGACTAGAAGGGAAAATACAACCAAGAAAACTAGCTACATTCAAGAAAACACAGGAAATAAATAACCCCAGTACAGTAAAACAAAAAGCAACCAATCACACAACCTTATGACCACAGCCAACATCAAATTCAAAGGATCTAACAAGCACTGGTCATTAATCTCTCTCAATGTCAATGGACTTAATTCTCCAATAAAAAGACACAGACTAACAGAATGGATGCATAAACAAAACCCAGCAATATGCTGTATACAAGAAACACACCTAAATCACAAAGATAGACATTCCCTGAGGGTAAAGGGATCGAAGACGGTTTTCCAAGCAAATGGATGCAAGAAGCAAACAGGAGTAGCCATTCTAATCTCTGATAAAATTGACTTTAAACCAAAATTAATCAAAAGAAATGGGGAAGGACATTTCATACTCATCAAGGGAAAATTCAACCAAGAAGACATCACAATCCTGAACATCTATGCCCCAAATACAAGGGCACCCACATTTGTGAAAGAAACATTGATAAAACTTAAACCACACATAGATCCTCACACACTAAGAGTGGGAGACTTCAACACCCCACTCTCAACAAAGGACAGATCAAAAAAACAGAAATTAAACAAAGAAACAATATCTCTAACAGAGTTCATGAATCAAATGGGCCTAACATACATTTACAGAACCTTACACGCAAACACAAAAGAATTTACCTTCTTCTCAGCACCTCATGGAACCTTCTCCAAAATAGACCACATAGGTGGTCACAAAGGAAGCCTCAACAGATACAAGAAGATTGAAATAATCCCTTGTATCCTGTCTGATCACCATGGAATAAAGCTGGACCTCAATAGCAACAGAAATAGCAAAAAGCCTACACATACATGGAAACTGAACATCTTGCTACTAAAAGACAGCTGGGTCAGGGAAGAAATAAAGAAA
>REGO01000136.1:2216485-2253491 GCA_010120015.1 Rhombomys opimus | reverse complement strand
TAATGGCAAGAGGGACTCCCTCTGACATAATCTGATTGGCCTGCTCTTTGATCACCTCCCCCTGAGGGGGGAGCAGCCTTACCAGGCCACAGTAGAGGACAATGCAGCCACTTTTGATGAGAACTGATAGACTAAGATCAGAAAGGAGAGGAGAACCTCCCCTATCAGTGGACTTGGGGAGTGGCATGCATGCAGAAAGGGGAGGGGAGGAGGGAGGAGCTTATGGGTGGATACAAAATCAATAAAGTGTAATTAATAAAAAAATTAAAAATAAATAAATAAATAAATATTGTTCAAAAAAAGAGAGTGAAAGGGAAAGAGGGAGAGAGAGAAAGAGAGAGAGATGGTGAGTGGAGGGAGTACTTTGACAGAGAGGAGAGAAGAGCAAGAGAGTGAGAGGGCAAGAGAGGAAGACAGAGACAAAGTGGCAGGTTTGTCCTTTTATGGAGCAACTGAACCATGCATGCCAAATATGACTTACACAGAAGGAGGCTTTAAGTAAGGTGTCTACAGGAAGCCTGCTGCTCTTTTCTTTTTTAATAGTATACTCCTACTAAAAACTGTACATCTAAAGAAACTAAGCAAGAGAGAGGATCCTGACTAAAATGCTCAATCCCCATCCTGAAAGGCAAAGAGCCTATTGAAGAAAACAGGAAACAACCTAGGAACCTGCCACAGAGGGCCTCTGAAAGGCTCTGCCCTGCAGACAATCAAAGCAGATGCTGATACTTATGGCCAACTGTTGGGCAGAGTGCATGGAATCTTATGTAAGAAGTGGGAAATAATAAGAGCTGGAGAGGATGGGAACCACACAAGGAGAGCAACAGAACCAGGAAACTTGAACACAGGGAACTTCCCAGAGACTCATACTCTAACCAAGGACTATTCATGGAGATAACCTAGAACCCCTGCACAGATGTAGCACATGATAGTTCAGTTTCCAAGTGGGTTACATAGTAAAGGGAAGAGGGACTGCCTCTGACATAATCTGATTGGCCTGCTCTTTGATCACCTCCCCCTGAGGGGAGAGCAGCCTTACCAGGCCACAGAAGATGATAATGCAGCCACTCCTGAGGTGATCTGATAGACTAAGATCAGAAGGAAGGAGAAGAGGACCTCCTCTATCAGTGGACTTGGAGAGGGGCATGTATGAGGAAGGGGGAGGGACGGTGGGATCGGGAGGGGAGTAGGGAGGGGCTTATGGGGAATACAAAATGAATAAAGTGTAATTAATAGTAAAAAAATAAAATAAAATAAAGTAAAATTATTTTAAGCTATTCTTTTTAAACAACATAAATACATGACAAAGAACTGTGACTCTTTAAAAAAATGAAATGTAATACTTTCAAATGGTAGTGAAAGACAATAAATGTGGTTTGACAACAATAACAAAATAATATATTGAAATGATTACTAAAATGTATAAATTTGGAATCTCTAAAATCAAAACCAAAGTAACAAAGAAAGAAGTGAGAAATATGTGACAATGCAAATAATTAAATATTAAATGCAGTCAAAATGTCAGGTAATAATAAAGAATGTAGACAAGCTTAAGCACAGCTTCAGTGCAAAAGCATCTACACAAAGCTTTGAAGAATCCAATAAACACTTTATAATAATAGAGGGTTAATTTTGAAAGAAAAATAACACTTGATTGATTTCACTCTGAAAAACAGTAGGCTGAAAGTAAGACTATGGACTGGGAAAAATTATGAGGTGACAAAGCTTGAACTGTGACCATGGAAAGAAATTCAAGCTATTTTCTTCGTCTACCCTCTTCCCATCAGAAATCAGCTCTTTGCCCAACACAACGATGCACATAGCACCTGAAGATGTGTTTGGCAGAATAAAATCTTTGACTAATATATTCTGGGGCCCTTGGAACATTTGAGGTTCAGAGAGCATAGGCAATTGCATCAGACCTTAGGCAAAGGCATTCACTTTTTTTTTCTTTCTCTGGGAATATAAGATGCTCTGAGCCTTGGGGAATGAATCAAATCCCATCAGGTCGTAGAGCATAGAATCATAACTTGACCCAGTGGCTCACTCGTGATTCAATGAGCATTTCGGTAAGATTTGCACCCATGTTTTGCTTTGCTTTTTTTTCTCCCCGTCCTTTGAATATCCATTCTTGCTGGGTGAAACAGAGGACTGTACTTTTGAGTAGCTTTAACTATTTTGTTTTTTGCAGCAGTCTTCTGCAACCAGGTGAATGCTCCTTCCTGAGCCCTGACACCTCTAGAGATGAGTTGATTGATATTTTCATTAGTTTACTAATTGGAGTGCTGCAGTTATTAACAAAATACTCTGAATTAGAGTGTAACCTGGAAAATATTAGTAAGAGTAAATATGTTGTAAAACTTCTCTAAGCTTAGAATACATATGTATCATATAGGTCAATTAGTCATAACATTAAACAGGTGATATACATTTATGTTTCAACAAGAACTCCAAATCTCAAAAACAATAGGAAAATATTTTTTATGAGGAATATCATAATTAGTTTGAAACAATGACACAGGGGCTCATGTCACTGTGCACCTGACTCCCACACATACAAAAACACAGGAAAATACTTGTAAATATGCACAAAGACTTCAGTGGTATAAATATGAATTGCACTTTAATGTCAACTTTTTAAGATTTTATTAAATAAGTAAAATTCAAAATGCTGAAACTGTAGGAAAAATAGCAGTTTTTTTTTAATCCCAAGTTTTCTTGCTATTTTGATGGAATGAGCTCATATGTAAGATTTAACAGCATGCTCACTTTATTTCACTGTGTTGGAATCTATGTATTAAAAATATAAGTTAATCATTTACTAACCTGAAGGCAATTTCTTCTTAATAAAAATGAAGCCACACTGTATGTATCATAGGTTTTAATTTAATAATATTCTTTCTTCAGCACATTAGGTTGATTTAAGGTAAGAAATAAAATATAGCCTAAGGCGCATGCCCAAAGTAAATCTTGTGAATTGCCCATCCCCAATGTTCATAAGACACAGGAGGCTGAACAAGGGAAAAGTGGAGATGTGAAAAGTTCAAAGAGTTTGTGATGCGTCTGGACAAAAATAAAGCAAAGTATAGGAATTTTAAATGTTCACATGAACAAAAGGGTAACTTTTCTATAGTTCTGAATCTAATGAATGTCATGTTGTTGCATTTAGAATACATAAAAGGACTACTCTTGAGGGAAAGCAATTTTGTCTGAAATAATTTTAGGATGCTATTCAAGTTTACCAAGGAAATTTACATTTATTCTATACACATAGTAAAACGTACTGGTTTTATTCCTTAATATAATGAGATACTTCAGTGCATCCTACTAGGCTGATTATAATATCTGATCCAGGAATGAATCTCTCTTCTTATATCTTATCTCAGTTAAAATGGCTAAGCTCAACAAAACAACTGACAAAAATTTATGTTGCCCAGATATTCAAGTTAAGTTCCTGTTGCTGAAGACACTGGATGCTTAGGACACAGGACTTAGCCTCTCTGAGTATGATCTAACCTAACAGCATTCTTCCTGCATTCTAGCTTCCATTGTACCAAAAAGTACATGCAAGTTTCCAAGAAAAAAGAAACAATTTATAGACCTCTGCAGATATCATACCTACAATCCACAACACTGAGCAACATGGCAAGGAATCTGTAAAAGTGCAATAAGTGGCATTTAAACATTGTGACAAACAGCTGACTAACTGAACTCAAAGCTTACTTAACAGGATAGAAATCATGCCCTGTGCTACAAATACAGCTAGTGTGCTAGAAAGAGGGTCTAGTGAGGTCATGAACCTAGAAAAATACGCTTCTATTATCACTTTGCTAGACCAGCATAATTCCTTACTTTACTCTCAATCTTACTTTCATACTCACAGATAAGCATATCTCTCACCCCTCACCAAAGAAGCTTCTCTTTACAGAAAGTGGATATTACCAAATAAAATCACAAATAAACACAATACAGAGTTCAAAATATTATGGTGGCCCCAATCACAATGGATAAATTTGTAGCAGATGTCCTGCATCTAACGCACAGGGAACATCATGGAAGAGGGGGAAGAAAAATTGTAAGAACAAGATCAGGTAGTCTGCTGTGAAACGTTCTCCTAAAAAATGCAGCACAAACAAAAAAAATTAAAATGGCAAAATCTGTAGACATGCTAATGTAGAACAGGGGATTAAATAGGATTCTGACCCCTAGACAAAGTACAGACAACTAATGACTACAGAATAAGAATTAAAACTTTCCCAGGGATGAGCCCCGTTCCTGCTTACAAAAGGGGTCAGCTCTGAAACAAAATAAAAATGGACTTAAAAGATTGTATAATTAAAGCAAAAGCAAAAGAGACTATAATTTTGAGAGTGGAAGATCATAGGAGTAGATGCAAGAAGGGGGCATGGGATACAAAAAAATGTGGGTGAGGTAATTTATGTTAATTAAAACACATTTTATATAAAGGAAAGAAAACAATATGCTAAAAGGACCTCCGCTCCAAAAAAAAAAAAAAAAAAAAAAAAGATTCTATGTTTTTATTTCCATGGTTGTGCAAGAGCCTACAAACAGTAATTTTTCTTCCTCTGTGGCCTGGTAATGCTGCCTCCCCCTGAGGAGGAGGTAATTAAAGAGCAGGCCAATCAGTTCATGTCAGAATCAGTCCCTGTTCCCATTACTATGGAACCCACTTGGACACTGAACTTCCATGGGCTACGTCTGTGCAGGGATTCTAGGTTATCTCCATGAATGGTTCTTCTTTGGAATATCAGTTTCAGAAAAGAGCCCTGTGCCCAGATGTTTTGGTTCTGTTGTCTCCTTGTGGTGTTCCTGTCCTCTCCAGGTCTTACAACCTCTCACTTCTTTCATAGATTCCCTGCACTCTGCCCAAAGCTTGGCTATAAGTCTCAGCATCTGCTTTGATATCCTGCAGGGTAGAGCCGTTCAGAGGCCCTCTGTGGTAGACTCCTGTCCTGTTCCCTGTTTTCTCCCTCTTCGTATGTCCATCTTTTTTGCCTTTCTGAATGGGGATTGAGCATCTTAGCCAGATTCCTCCTTTTCAATTAGTTTCCTTAGATGTACATATTTCAGTACGTTTATCCTGTATTATACGTATAATATCCACTTATGAGTGAGTTTATACCCAGTGTGTCTCTCTGCTTCTGGGACACTTCACTCAGGATGATCTTTTCCATTTCTCACCATTTACCTGCAAATTTCATGATTTCCTTGTTTTTTATTGCTGAGTAATATTCCACTCTGTAAATGTACCACAACTTCTGTATGGAGAAAGTTTTCCAGCAGACTATATGGTATTCTTACTTTTACAATCTAGAGATAGTTTGTAGAGATAATAATTATCATTACTATCACTATCATCACCATCATCATCATCGATTACCATCAATCACTGTAACTAGCACCAGCAACACCACTATAACCATCATCACCACTTCTTTCATAATCATCACCCATCATTATGTAAAAAAAAAATTCTTGAGAAATGAGAAATATAACATACCTACTAATTTACTCTTTATTTTGAAGTGAATTGATAGGGACTAGATTGTGGTGAATTATCTCTGTACTGATACTAGCACCATGCACATGTATGTACACAACATAGAGAAACAAACACCTCATTTTCTTAACTTAAAAAAAAATCCACATGCGTTCAATGGTTACTGAAATCTTTTAAAGACATGGGATGAAAATCACTTGCATTTGGAAACGTTTACAGCTTTGCGTTTCCTGTCTTTCCACGTTGCCTTTATCTACCTGCTCCTCGTTTCCAGTTCAGTTGCAGCTCCTAGGTGCTTGTTTCTTCTCAGGATTCAGATCCACAGTCTCTGAACACCATTCCCACTCTTGGTAAGTTATACCAATCTCTGCACATGCCCACAACGGCCATGCTTCTCTCTAAACCAGGTCTAACATTACACATTAAAAAGTCATCTAAGTATTTGTCTACCACAGTATCCTTACACACAATTCAGTGAGAAAATAGGCATGTCTTTGGCCTTTTTATCATCAGCATAAAATAAAAAAATGCATTGCAAATATTATGTGACAGTTTTATTGAGTGTTTAGTCCTTGACGAGTTACTCTACTGTGTCTTAGGTGATGACATAACTACTTCTCTAGACACAACACCTATATCTACTTTCTGTTAAAGAAGTAGTGAAAAAGTACTTCATACATTTCAGACTGTAAGGCAGAACCTGATCCCAAGTGCTGATCAGAGATCACTCTGTCCTGTCAGTCACATTTTTGAAGTGTATCTTCAATTCACAACATCTTCATTTTAAGTTTTCTTACTTTCTGAAAGAATACCCAATTATTATTTCTTAAGTATAAATTTTTATCCTTTATAATTCTGACATGGAATAATTTTGCAGAGTAATGAAGTTACTCTATCACTACTAGAGTCAAAGTGATTCGGTGTTACCCCATTGGCTCTAGGGTCAAGCACATTATCCTTAAAGCCTCAATAGCATCATAGTGAAACAGTTCTTTTCAGTATCCCAGCATCTTAGTCATTGTGAGGCAGTGAGAAGGTGCTTACAAGACTCAGCTGTTATCACAGCAGCCATATGGAAAAGATACAATTGCTTTGCTGTAATTGTCTCTGAACTAAATGTTTCACTGACGAACTATAATTATTTTTCCTTTTTAGAGAAACTCTTTTGATTTGTTCCCTTAATGGTTACAGAATTTGAAAGCACTTTTTCTAAAGCAATTAATTTTACCTAGTAATATGCCAAACTTACAAAATTTTCTCCTAAATCATTTTATTCTATTATGACTGTAAGCATTGTAATTCTTTATTATACACACTTTAGATAATTATGTATGAGGAATATATACACATACGTATCTATCTTCCTTACATGTTGTTTTCCTTTAAACTTTAAAACATATGAATTATTTGGAAATTTCATATAATGAAGTTTAATAGTATTCAGCCTTACTCCCTTCATCTCCCAGGTCCACTTTCACCTGCCTACTTTCTCCCAGTTCATCTCCTTTTCTCTCTTTTTTTCTCTCTCCTTTCCTACCTCCCACCCTCTCTCTCTGTCACCCATCATGTCCAACTTGTGCAATCCTTATTCCTGGGTTCTGGGTGTTTTCTGGAGGGCAATCTACCTATGAGGGGTCACAACCTATAAACAAACAAACAAACAACAACAATACCAACAACAACTACCTGACTCTCTCTATTTCATCAGTTATCAATTGTCATTAATTCTTTGCTAAGAATGGTTCCCTCCATGCTGGATTTACTCTATTGTAAGCTTTGCAGGTCTTATGCAGGCTATCACAGTGCTGTGAGTTCACACATGGAAGAGCCATATTGTTTTTTTAAATAAATTTTATATTTCTGTAATTTTCATTTTTTCATTAGTTAATATTTAAATTTTCTTTACATCTCAATTGAGGCTTTTCATCTCAATTGGAGCTTTTCCTCCCTTCTCTCTTCTCAGTCCCTCCCTCCCATCTCACCTCCCCCATCCACCCAATTCTCCTCAGAGAATGGGAGACCTCCCATGAGTGTCAAGTGGCAGTTGGACTAGGTACATCTTTTCCTACTGTGGCTAGACAAGGCAGCCCAGTTAGTGGAAAGGGACCCAGTGGCAGGCAACAGTCAAAGACATCACTCTTCCTGTTTTTAGAGGTCCCACATGAAGAAGAAGTTGTATTAGACAGGGCCTTTTAGAAAAGTCTGTGGCAAGTAAGTGAACTTCCTGAACGCAGAACAACATTTTGCACAAATGATGCTATGGGTTTGCCCTGGAGAGGCATAGGCCCGAGGGATTTTGTCTTCAGATTGCTTCTTGCTGCCGATATGACTTTCTATGCTTGCCATTGTTGCATTCCTCTTATATCTACCATGATGTGACTGGAAGTCAGAAAATTCTCACTTCCCATGATCTGGTGTGATTGCCCTCTGGGCTTTTACCAACTCTGTTGGGCAAGCTTCCTGCATATCAATAGAAGATGTACTCTCATAAAATAATGCTATTTAGATGAATTTATGATGTTATAATTCCTGATAATGATTTTATAGAATTTCTGATTTGATTCAAGTAACTTTAGGCCCTCCTACCTGAATATCAAAGGCTGCATTAAGAGAGTTCTGTGAAACTTCTTAAGTCACAAGCACATAAACTGCACTAGGAAAAAGAACAGGCCTGAGGTAAATTTATGAGCTAGGAAGGTATTCTCTTTACTTTATGCTCAGAGGTTGGATAACTGGTCTCATTCATCATAACTAACTTAAGCTATACACAGCCTTAAAAATTAAGACATAACATAAAAGACCTGTTTCATCATAAAAATCTTGCTAATCTATGACATAAAAATGACTGTTGCTTTGAAATTATAATAAGCTTGTAGAATGAAGAGCAGATAAAATACTACTTTAAATGTATAATGAACATATTGAGCTAAGAGACAGATAAAGACTATTTAGTAACTCTGTCATTTGATATTCCTCTGTTGAGAATCCTTTGTTTAGCTCTGTATCCCATTTTTAAATTGGATTATTTGGTTTTTTGGTGTTTATCTTCTTGAGTTCTTTATATATTCTGAATATTAGCCCTCTTTCAGATGTAGGGCTGGTGAAGATCTTTTCCCAGTCTGTAGGCTGTTGCTGTGTTCTGTTGACAGTGTTCTTTGCTTTACAAAAGCTTTCAGTTCCAAGAGGCCCCATTTATTTGTTGTTGAACTTAGAGCCTATGCTGTTGGTGTTCTGTTCAGGAAGCTGTCTCCTGTGCCACAAAATTCAAGGCTCTTCCCCACTTTTTCTTCTAACAGATTTAGTGTGTCTGGTTTTATGTTGAGGTCCTTGATCCACTTGGATTTTAGTTTTGTGTGGGGTGATAAATATGGATCTATTTATACATCTTTTACATGTAGACATCTAGGCAGACCATTTGTTGAAGATGTTATCTTTTTTCCATTGTATGGTTTGGCTCCTTTGTCAAAAATCAAGTATCTGTACTTGTGTGGGTTAATTTCTGGGTCTCTCATTTGATTCAATAATCTATCAATCTCATTCTATGCCAGTAGCCTACCACAAAGGATCTCTGAAAGACTCCATCAAGCATGGTATTGAAGCAGATGCTGAGACTCATAGCCAAACACTGGGTAGAGTGCAGGGAATCTTACGAAAGAAGGAGGAAATAGAAAGAATTAAAGGACACTGGAGCTCCACAAGGAGACCAACAGAGCCAAAAACTCTTGGCCCAGGGGGCCCTGCAGAGACTGATGAATCAACCAAGGATCATGCATGGAGAGGATCTCCACCCATTGTTCAGATGTATTCCATGGGCAGCTCAGTCTCCATTGATGCTCCCTAAGAGGGGAACAAGGGCAGTCTTTGCCATGAACTCGGTTGCCTGGTATTTGAACAACTCTCCTTGGTGGAGTGGACTTACTAGGTCATAAAGAAAGAAGTTTGGACTTTTCATAGTGTCCCAAACTTCCAGAATGTTTTGTGTAAGAATCTTTTTTATATTTAACATTTTCTTTGGCCAGTTTGTCAGTTTCTTCTGTCATATCTTCTACAACTCAGATTCTTTCTTTATCTTTTACATTCTGTTGGTGATGCTTGCATCTCTAGTTTTTGTTCACTTATCTAGGTTTTCTACCACCAGAATTCCCTTAGTTTGTGTTTTCTTTGTTGCTTCTATCTCCGTTTTCAGGTCTTGAACAATTTTATTCATTTTCTTCACCTGTTATATTGTATTTTCAACTATTTAGGGGATTTATTCATTTCCTGTTTAAAAGACTCTATCTTCTTCATAAGATTGAATTTAATTAATTAATTGAATTCATTTTCTAGTGCATCAGCTGTGTTAGCATATTCAGGGCCAGCTTTAGTAGAGCAGTTGGGATCTGGGGGTGCCATATTACCCTGGCCTTTGTTGATTATGTTCATATGCTGGCCTTTAGACATGTGGTTGTCCCTTGGGCTGGCAAGCCACAAAGAGTACAGGCAGAATTGTGGGTGAGATCATGGGGAACAGGGAAGCAGGTGCAGTTTACAGCTATTGCATGTGCTTTAGGGGAGTTGGCAGGCAGGAAATTAGAGAGTGGTACTCACCTGGTTCTCCCTGCTGTCATCAGGCCTCTGGGATTGCAGGCAGGGCTGTGGGCAGGAAGATGGTGCATACAGGGGACAGAGCATAGGACACCTCTGCTAGGCTTGCCCAAGGGCGAACTGGCAGGCAGTGGATTGAGACAGGTCTCACCTGGTTGTCCTTAGTGCCAGCAGGCCTCTGGGAATGCAGACAGATCTGTGGGCTGGGTGAGAGAGTACACAGGGATAGGACGTAGCTCATTGCTGCTGGGCTTGCACAAGAGGACTCAGCAGGCAATGATATTGGGCAATTCGCTCTTATTTAAGAGGAGAAAATAAATAGTAATTTTAATTTCATGTTTTACATTTTGATCATGTATATTCGGGACTGTACAAATTTGTATTGCAGATAGCACCTGACATGGGAAATTTTTACGACAGATTATCTAGGGAGATACAGTGTAGCTACTTTTCTTATCATCCAAATGTGGATAAAATAAGACATTCATAATCAGAATTTTAAAATTGGTTTCATTGTTTCTTTCACACTTTGAAGATTATTGTGTAAGCATGTGAATGAGTATCAGTCTCTGAGTATATATGTGTGTGAGTCAGTCATCCTTGTGTGGGCATACTTGTGCCATGACATACATAGGGTGAACAATAACTTTTGGGTGAACAAAAACTTTTGGGAGCCAGGTCTCCCCTTCTACTGATTTCAGTAGATTGATTTCAGGTCATCAGGCTAGCTTGGCAGGCATAGTTACCTGCTGAGCCCATGTTGCCTGCTCATTCAAATTATTTTTCTAATCTGCAATTTTACTAACTTACGTATTCAGAATTCATCTTAGAGATATTGTAATGTTATTTGGGGCTCCCTTTGGCATTAAGTTATCCCCACATTTGTGTTAATTCCTTACCAAAGTCCCCGAAATCCCTTGATGCTCAGGGTATCAAGTTGAAAGTGAAACAAAATGAATCTTTGAGTTAAAAGATTGTATCATGGAAGATCCTGCACTTTATTTTTTTGTCCCTTACAACTAGGAAATATTTTAACACCTCGCAACTTTTGAGCTGTAACATAAAATTATTACCCTATTGTTTGTTAAATAGAATTTACAATGAAATCAATTATGATATGTATTTCTTTGCAGTTTAACAAAGAAACACATTTTAAAAAGTCAGAACCTTTCTAACTAGAACTGAGAATAAGACACAATCCATAATCTTACATTTAAAAAATTCATAATACATTATTATAATTTTTTGTCAAATAAAGGTCACACTTCTCCTTTGGAGTTTCATACTGAATATAAATTTTGGAGAAAACTTGGCAACCAGACCAAATTAAATCAGAAAGAAGTTTACATTTGAATCCAAGGTATTTCTGGCAGCATTCCCCTTTCTAGCAGAAGTCTTGGCAATTTTGGTTCTGAACACAGTCGGAATGTTGTTCTTTGCACATGTTCTTGCATCACACAATGCAAAGAAATATTGCCTGAGATTCAGTTTATGTTTCAGACCATCATATCTTGTAGATGAAAATGGTTTAGTTTTCATACAGATTTTTTTTGGAATACAGAAACATAATTTTATAAACCAAAGAATTTTTGGATTTTTTTATTTTTATTAATTATAGTTTATTCACTTTGCATCCCCTCTATGGCTCTGTCCCTCCTCCTCTCCCAATCCCATCTTCTCTCCCACTTTTCCAACCCTGTCTCTCCCCAAGTTCACTTATAGGGGAGGTCTTCCTATCCTTCCTTCTGATCCTAGTCTATCAGGTCTCATCAGGACTGGTTGCATTGTCTTCCTCTGTGGCTTAGTAAGGCTGCTCCCTCCTCAGGGGGAAGTGAAAAAAAAAAGCAGGCCAATCAGTTCATGTCAGAGACAGTCCTTGTTCCCATTACGATGGAACCCACTTGGATACTGAACTGCCATAGGCTACATCTGTGCAGAGGTTCCAGTTTATCTCCATGAATGGTCCATGGTTGGAGTACCAATCTCAGAAAAGACCCCTGTGCCCAGATTTTTTGATTCTGTTGCTCTCCTTGTGGAGCTCCTGTCCTCTCCAGATCTTACTATTTCCCCTTTCTTTCATAAGATTCCCTGCACTCAGTTCAAAGTTTGGCTATAAGTCTCAGCATCTGCCTTGATACCCTGCAAGGTAGAACTGTTCAGAGGCCCTCTGTGGTAGGCTCCTGTGCTGTTCCTGTTTTCTCCCTCTTCTGTTGTCCATCCTCTTAAAGATTTTTTTAAATATTTGTCTACCATCAACCCGAATTACAAATTCTTTGGATCACCTTGTATTAGAATGCTTAATTTTTACAACTGTTGCTTGAATTATTGACTTGCGTTTCATTAAAAAATAAATCACCCAGTCATTTCAGTTTTGGTTTCAGGTTAGAATATAATTTCAAGTTTGTCAGTAGCCATACTGCTAATATTCTGTTGCACATATTACAGTTAATGGATTTAAAATAAAAATATTGGTTAATTCTAAAAAATTATAAAGATGTGCTATGTTATCCAGTTTCAAAGCCAACCAAGATTTATTACACCGCATAAAAATAAACACATTTTAATCAATAATATGTAATTAATATGTGCATATGTCTTTTTTCTTTTTTATTTATTTTTTTATTATTTACAGTTTATTCACTTTGTATCCCAGCTGTAGCCCCTCCCTCATCCCCTCACAATCCCTCTTCTTCTCCTCCCTTTCCTCTCTCCCAGTCCATGGATAGGGGAAGTCCTCTTCCCCTTCCATCTGTCCCTACTCTATCAGGTCTCATCAGGACTGGCTGCATTGTCTTCCTCTGTTACCTGGTAATGCTGTTCTCCACTCACTAAGAAGTGATCAAAGAACCAGCGCCTGAGTTCATGTCAGAGACAGCAACTGTTCCCATTACTAGGGAACCCTCTTAGACTCTGAGCTGCCATGGGCTATGTCTGTGGAGAGGTTCTAGGTTATCTCCATGCATGATCCTTCTTTGGACTATCAATCTCAGAAAAGACCCCTGTGCCCAGATTTTTTTTTGGTTCTGTTGATCTCCTTGTGGAGTTCCTGTCCCCTCCAGTTCTTTTTATCTCCATCTTCTTTCATAAGGTTCCCTAAACTCAGCCCAAAGTTTTCCTATGAGTCTTAGTATCTGTTTTGATACCCTGCTGGGTAGAGTCTTTCAGAGGCCTTCTGTGGTAGGCTTCTGTTCTATTCCCTGATTTCTCCCTCTTCTGATGTCCATCCTGTTTGCCTTTCTGAATGAAGACTGAACATCTTATTCAGGGTCCTCCTTCTTCATTAGCATCTTTAGGAGTACAGATTTTAGTATGTTTATCCTAAACATATTATATGTCTAATATCCACTTATAAGTGAGTATATACCATGTGTGTCTTTCTGTTTCTGGGATAACTAACTCGGGATGATCTTCTCTAGTTCCCACAATTTGCCTACAAATTTCATGATTTCTTTGTTTCTAATTACTGAGAAGTATTCCATTGTGTTCATGTATCATAATTTCTGCATCCATTCCTCAATTGTGGGACACCTGGGTTGTTTCCAGATTCTGGCTATTACAAATAAAGCTGCTTGCTCAAGTACACAAAAGGGATACTTGTTCAACCATGTTTATAGCAGCTTTATTTGTAATAGCCAGAACCTGGAAACAACCCAGATGTCCATCAAGGGAAGAATGGGTACAGAAATTATGGTATTTCTACACAATGGAATACTACTCAGCAATCAAAAAGGAGGAAATCATGAAATTTGCAGGCAAATGGTGGGATTTAGAAAACATCATTCTGAGTGAAATATCCCAGAAGGAGAAAGACAAACACGGTATATACTCACTTATATAGACCTATAAGATATGATAAACATAATGAAATCTATACACCTAAAAAAGATAATCAAGAGAGTGGACATGGGGTAAGATGATCAATCCTCGTTTAGAAAGACAGATGGGATTTGCATTGAATGCATGACAGGGGTCTACTGAGCGCATCTGAAAGCCTCTAACTAGCAGTGTTTTCAAAGCAAAGACTCATGACCAAACCTTTGGCAGAGTACAGGGAATCATAAGAAAGAAGGGGAGTTAGTCTTATGGGGAAAGGATAGGAGCTCCACAAAGACCAAATATATCTGGGCACAGGGTCTTTTCTGAAACTGACATTCAACCAAGGACCATGTATGGATATAACCTAGAACCTCTGCTCAGATGTAGCCTGTGGTAGCTCAGTAACCATTTGGTTTCCCAAAGTGAGGGGAACAAGGACTATTTCTAACAGGAACTCAATGAAGATACCTGATAAAACAGGATCAGATGAATGGGGGGAGGTCCCCCCCTATCAGTGGACTTGGAAAGGGGCACAGTAGTGATGAGGGAGGGAGAGAGGGACTGGGAGGGAATGAGGGTTCGGGGCACGGCTGGGATACAGATATAATAAAATGTAACTGATAAAAAAATTATAAAAAAGATAAATTTAATAAAAGAAAAAAAGGAAAAAAAATAAAGTAAAATATAATCATGAAAAAAAAAAAAAAACAAAGCTGCTACAAACATGGTTGAACAAGTGTCCTTGTTGTATACTTGAGCATCTTTTGAATATATGCCCACGAGTGGTCTAGCTGAATCTTGAGAAAGCACTCTTCCTAATTGTCTGAGAAAGTGCCAGACTGTTTTCCAAATTTGTTATACAAGGATATCTATAAGTAGAAAAATGCAAATAGATCCATACTTATCACCCTGCACAAAACTAAGGTCCAAGTGGATCAAAGACCTCAATATAAAACCAGACACTCTAAACCTGTTAGAAAAAAAAGTAGGGAAGAGTCTTGAACTCATTGGTACAGGAGACAACTTCCTGAACAGAACACCAATAGCACAGGCTCTAAGATCAACAATCAATAAATGGGACCTCATGAAACTGAAAATCTTCTGTAAAGCAAACGACACCGTCATCAGAACCAAAGGACAGCCTACAGAATGGAAAAGAATCTTCACCAGTCCTATATCTGAGAGAGAGCTAATATCCAGAATATGTAAAAAACTCAAGAAGTTAAAAAGCAACAAATCAAATAATCCAATTAAAATATGGGGTCCAGAGCTAAACAGAAAATTCTCAATAGAGGACTTTTGAACAGCAGAGAAACACTTAAAGAAATTTTCAACATCCTTAGCTATCAGGGAAATGTAAATCAAAACAATCCTGAGATGTCACCTTACACCCATCACAATGTCTAAGATCAAAAACTCAAGTGACAACATATGCTGGATAGGATGTGAAGAAAAAGAAACCCTCCTCTATTGTTGGTAGTAGTGAATGTATCTTTTTAAATGATAAAATTATGCGTATACCAAATAATTGTTTTAAATATATTTTTGACTCATTACCAGTACATATATGATTTATATACCCTTTTTGTGTTCTCATGACCTCATAAAATTTTCCTGAGCAAAAAGGATCATGAGTGAAAGGAGTTTCAGAAGTCCTGGTTTACAGCTAACTACCCTATGCTGGTTACAGTGAGTGGGCCTCAAGAGATGAAAGACTCATGTTGTGGCATCTGTCCTAAGCATTACATGACATTTGACAGAGACTTTGGACTCATACCATTAAATGTCAATAATAGTGCCCCAAAATGTCTCCAATGTTTTTATATGTTGGGGGAGACAAAAAGATCACTCCCATTGAGAATCTTTGTCCGGATGGCTTTTCCTGAACCCAGGTTGTACCCTTCCTGTGGAAACTTTGATGAACGTATTGGAATATCCTGTGTTTATGATATAGGCCATCGCTGTTAAGGAGTCTGTGAATGTTGAAATTGCCTTTTTCAGTCACATAAGAGCATAGTAGTAGTGGATACTTCCAAGCAAGGAAACTCAAATCTTGGGCCTCCTTTGGCTAGGTTGCAGCCACAGTCTTCACCCAAACATTTTTGAGTAAAAAGATAAAATTTTACTATCTCTATATATCATGATTGTTATTGAATCAGACCCTTAACTTCCCTTTCTACCTCCCAAAATTGAACTGCTGTACTTTATTTAACATCCTTAATGAAGTCTTTATATCTTTAGCCTATATCCTATTGACAAAATATGTACTACTAATCATTTGTCTTCTTTTGAAAGCTGGACATCCACTTTCAATGTAACAAATCTGTCTTCAGGTCTAGAGTCTTTGAAAGCAATGAAAAGAGAACAGTTGTATGGTTGACAAAACCAAGCCCTGTAACCAAGATCATTCATTGGATTCTTGTAATATCCCAACATTGTGCATTTTAAATAATGCTACAAAATTACTTTGAGATTTCAATATACACTTGTCAGAGGGGCGAAGATCAATAACACAAATGAGAGCACATGCTGATGAGGTAGTGGAGCAAGAACATTCCTCCATTGCTGGGGGGAGTGAAAACTTGTGCAGCCACTTTAGCTATCAATATGGTGGTTCCTCAAAAATTGGAAATTGATCTACCTCAACAACCATTTTTGGACATATTTAAAGCATGATTCATCCTACCACAAAGGCACTTGCTCAACTATGTTTATAACAGCTTTCTTCAATAACCAAAAATTAGAAAAAAAAAAAACAAAACCTAGATATCCCTCAACCAAAGTATGGATAAAAAAAATGTGGCATGTTTACACAATGGAGTATTACTCACCTGTTAAAAAAATATGGCATCATGAAATTTGCAAGCAAATAGATGAAACTAAACAAGATCATCCTGAGTGAGGTAATCCACATCCGGAAAGACAAACATGGTATGCTCTCATAAGCAGATAGTTACTGTTAAGTAAATGATAACCACGCTAAAGTTCACATACCGAAAGAGGCTATGTAACAGAGCTCTGGTAATCCCTCAGAAGAAGGGGATAAAGAACTGTAGGAGCCAGAATGCTTGTCTTCTAAGGAAGACACATAGATCTCTCTGGGAAGAAGAAATAAAGCAGATTTTGTGAGTGGACTGGTGTGGGTGAGAATGGGAATGGTAGCTAACAACTGGGGGAGAAGGATAGAGGGAGAGAGTATGGGTAGAGAGGACTGAAACTGGAAGTCATTTGAGGAGTGATATTGAAACCTACTGCAGGGAAAATTTCCAGGAATCCACAAAGGTGACCAGAGTAAGGGCTCCTGGTAATGTAGGATTTGGAACTTGAACCAACCATCTTCTGTAACCAAGCAAGGCTTCTAGTGGTTGGACTGGGACACTCTCCTAGCCACGAAACTTTTGACCTACAATCTGTTCTGCCTGCAAGATGTACTGGCATAATGTGGCACAGAACATGTGGGAGTGGCCAACCAATGACTGGTCTAATTTGAGGCCTATCCCATGAGAAAGAGCCCAAGCCTGGCACTACCTGGATGACCAGGAGCCAGAAACTGGCTATCCCAGAGACCAAGGGTAGAAAAAAAATTCAGTGGAATTATTCTTATTGATATTATGCTATAATCATAGATTTGTCATTAACCCAGTCATCATCAGGGAGGCTTCCTCTCTCATCTGATGAGAGCAGTTATAGAGAAATACAAATAGTCTAATAATAGGTAGAGAGGAACCCCAGATTGGATATCTCCATCAATTCCCTTCCTCAGAGCTTGGGAAATCCCTCAGAAGAATGGGAGAAAGAACTGTCGGAGACAGAATTGTCGAGAACGCCAGGAGAACGAGTCCCACAGAATGAACTAAGGATGGCTCATAGGTGCTCACAGAACCTGAACCAACCATCACAGAACCCACACAGGTCTGCAATAGATCCTCTGTACCTAAGTTATGGTTGTTAGCTTGGTGCTTTTATTGGACTCCTAAAGGTAGGTGTGGGATATCTCTGACTCTTTTACTTGCTCTTTGGACCTTCTTCCTCCTACTAGGTTGCCTTGACTCACCTTTATACCTTTATATGTGGGTTTGTGCCTTGTCTTATTGTAATTTGCTATGCCATGTTCAGTTGATATTCCTGTTTTGTTGTTGTTGTTTTGTTTTTTGTTTATTCTTAAAAGAAAAGGAGGGGTAGTAGATCTAGGGGAAAGGGAAGGGAGGGGGGAGATATGAGGAGTGGAGGAATGGAAAACTGTGGTCGGGCTGTATTGTATGAGAGAAGGATAAATAACAAGAAAAAAGAAAAGAAGAAAAAGAAAGGAGAATTAACACTTCTAAATTTGATTCCATCTGAAAATTACTTTCCCTTGTCAATATTCTTTCTAAAATCTAGTACTTCAAAACATTTAAAGTTCTTTGTAAAAGGAGTAATTTTTTTTGATATGCTTTTAATGAGTATTTTGTTCTTTGTGTTTGTCTGACTATAATACTTCTTTGAGATATTTTTTTGTGTTTATGGTAGAATATTATTTCTTTCAATTTACAACTGTCAAAATTAGAAGTTTAATAAAACCATGACATAGTCATAAGCTTCATTGGTTTTAGACACCATATTTCAATATTCTTACATAGTAAAAGCCAGCATAATTTAATGAATACATTTGTAAGTTAAAAATGAAGAAGAAAACAATAGTAAGAAGTGAGAGAAAACAAGATTCATATTGAATATTCAGGGAAGACACATAATTCTAGTGTAGAATTATAACATACTAACTTTGTCTTTAAAATATATTTTATAAATAAAGTATTGGTGAAGTATTCAATTAGTCAATATACTAAAATAAATGTTATTCAAATTATATATTATTCAGAGGAGATGAAATAATTAGTGACTACACAGTTTCAAGGACATTATTCTTAAGCCTTTTATTACCATCTAAATTCCATGGGCCAGAAAATAGCAATTCCAAATATCTAGGAATACTATCATAATTTGTCCTCAGAGAGTTCAAACATTATCTGGCAATGTCAAGAATCACCCCATACCTCTGGAAAATGGTGATTATAACACAAATAAGCAAAAACGGAGCTACGAAAGATGAAGGCATGATAAAGAAATTTTTAACCAAAGAGCTGATATGAAAAGCAGCCCCAACCATACCAAAACAATTGGAAGGAAGCAAAGGAAGAGTGGGTTGTCTTCAATCAAAGAAGAGAATTTCAGGTTTATAGTGACACTAAAACATTTTAGATCATATGAAGCAGACATATAGATATATGAACCAGACATATATGAACCAGACCATGGATATAATAGAAGAAACACACAGATATAATTTCATGTGCAAACTCACCCTCCTCACAGCACATCCCTACACCAGCTTACACATAGAATTCTTCTACATCTTTCAGTGTTGATCTCCCTCAACCTCACATGCTTAGATACCTACAGTTATTATCTGGAGTTGTTCTCTGGATTTTGAGGTTTCGTCACTTCCCACTGAATTTCCATGCTAATGTTGCTCTCCTTTTCTTTCTACTATATCCTCTCAGAATAGCCACACCCTCAGATTTGTTCTCTAGTCTGTATGTGTACAACTAATGAGATTATTAAATATATGCAATTTTTCTCCTGACCTCCACCTCAAAATTTCTTTCTCAGCCTTATTTTTCTTACAGAAGAAATGACCGTGATTGTATGCATATATGTGTAAGCCAGACTGCTTAGGTTTTTTTGGTCTTTGGTTTCCACGTTTGAATATCAACTTGTTAAGACCTGAGATAAATTTCCTGAGCAGAACACCATCAGCACAGGCCCTAAGAACAACAATCAATAAATGGGACCTCATGAAACTGAAAAACTTCTGTAAAGCAAAAGACACTGTCGTTAGAACAAAACGACAGCCTACATATTGGGAAAGGATCTTCACCAACCCAACATCTGACAGAGGGCTGATATCTGGAATATATAAAGAACTTAAGAAGTTAAAGGCAATAATCCAAGTAACCCAATTAAGAAATGAGGTATGGAGCTAAACTAAGAATTATCTGTGGAAGAGTATAGAATGGCAGAGAAACACATAAGGACATGTTCAACATCCCTAGCCATCAGAGATGCAAATCAAAACGACCATGAGATTTCACCTTACATCCATCAGAATGGCTAAGATCAAAAACTCAAGAAATAATATTGCTGGAGAGGCTGTGGAGAAAGGGGAACCCTCCTCTGTTGCTGGTAGGAATGTCAACTGGTACAACCACTATGGAAATCAATCTGGCGCTTTCTCAGACAATTAGGAATAGTCCTACATCAAGATCCAGCTATACCACTCCTAGGAATATATCCAAAAGATGTTCAAGTACACAACAAGGATATTTGCTCAACCATGTTTGTAGCAGCCTTACTTGTAATAGCCAGAACCTGGAAACAACCCAGATATCCAAAAACGGAGGAATGGATACAGAAATTGTGGTACTTTTACACAATGGAATACTACTCAGCAATTAAAAACAAGGAAATCATGAATTTTGTAGGCAAATGGTGGGATCTAGAAAAAATCATCCTGAGTGAGGTATCCCAAAAGCAGAAAGACACACATGGTATACACTCACTTATATAGACTTATGAGATAGAATAAACATACTAAAATAAGTACACCTAAAGAAGATAAACAAGAAAGAGGTACAGGGGTAAGATAATCAATCCTCATCTAGAAAAGGGGATGGACATTGGAAATAGGAGAAAACAAGTAACAGTTTAGTAGCCTACCACAGAAGGTACCTGAAAGATTCTACCTAGCAGTGTATCAAAGCAGATGCTGAGACCTTCCGCAGAGTGTAGGGAGTCATATGAAGGAAGGAGGAATTAGTGTATCCTAGACAGGACAGGGAGTCCCACAAGGTCCAAATATATCTGAGCACAGGGGTCTTCTATGAGACTGTTTATCCAACTAAGGACCATGCCTGGATATAACCTACAACCCCTGTTCAGACATAGCCTATTGTACCTCAGTATCCAAGTGGGTTGCCTAGTAAGGGGAACAAGAATTGTTTCTGACATGAACTCATGAGTTTCCCCTCCCCCTGAGGGAGGAGCATCCTTGCTAGGCCACAGATAAGGACATTGCAACTATCCTGAAGATAAGGTAGGGCCAGATGGAAGGAGAAGAGGACACCCCTTCTCAGTCGACTCGGAAGGGGACAGGGAAGAGATGAGGGAGGGAGGAGAGGACTGGGAGGGAAAGAGGGAGTGGGCTACAGCTGGGATACAAGTGAATGTATAAAATTATTTAAAAATAAAAAAATATTAATATAAAAAAGACCTGAGATAAATAATTAGGGTTTTCAAAACACTGGTTTTTCACAAGCTACCACAGATACAATTTTAGAGAAAGAGTTTTGTAAGATACATCATCTATAACATTCAGTTTAAAAAATAATTGGTGTTTATGATTTCCTCCACGGGGAGCAAGAATTTAGGTTGAGTCTAATGGAAACTTTAAATGTGCCTATGATTTTTTTGTTGTTGTTTTATTATTTTTATTTTCTATATTAATTACAGTTTATTCACTGTTATTATTTCTATATTAATCATAGTTTATTCCGGTCGTTGGCCCCCATTCCCTTCCAAGTCCTCCTTCCCTCCCTCATCTCCTCCCATGCCCCTCTCCAAGTCCATTACTAGAGAAGGTCCTCCTCTCCTTCCATTTGACTCTAGCCTTTCAGGTATCATCAGGACTGGCTGCCTTGTCTTCCTCTATAGCCTGGTAAAGCTGCTTCCCTCTTAGGGGGGAGGTGATCAAAGAGCCAGCCCCTGAGTTCATGTCAGATACACCCACTGTTCCCATTACTAAGGAACCCACTGGGAAACTGAGCTGCCGGGGGCTACATCTGTGTAGGGGTTCTTGGTTATCCCCACACATGGTCCTGGGTTGAAGTATCAGTCTCAGAAAAGACCCCTGGGTCCAGATTTCTTGGTTCTGTTGCTCTCCTTGTGAAGCTCCTGTCCCCTTCAGGTCTTTCTATCTCCCCCTTCTTTCATAGGAAACCCTGCACTCTGCCCAAAGTTTGGCTATGAGTCTTAGCATTTGCTTTGATAGGGGGTAGAGTCTTTCATAGGCCCTCTGTGGTAGCTTCCTTCCTATTCAGTGTTTTCTGCCTCTTCTGATGTTTGCCTCGTTCGCCTTTCTCAGTGAGAATTGAACATATCACCCAGGGTCCTCCTTCTTGTTTAGATTCTTTAGGTGTACAGATTTTAGTATGTTTATCCAATATCATATGTCTAATATCGACTTAAAGTGAGTATATACCATGTGTGTCTTTCTGCTTCTGGTATAACTCACTCAGGATGATCTTTTCTAGTTCCCACCATTTGCCTGCAAATTTCATGATTTCTTTGTTTTTAATTGCTGGGTAGTATTCCATTGTGTAAATGGAATTTACACAATTTCTGTGTCTATTCCTCAGTTGAGGGACATCTGGGTTGTTTCAGGGTTAGAACTAAACAGAATCACTGTTCTATAGAGAGAAGTTTTGTCATGTGTTCAGCTCCTGGATATATAATGCATTTCAGTTCTCACTTCACCTTATGTAACATATGATATAAATTAAAAAAGAAAAAAGAGGAGAAGAGGAAGGGTGTCATCACAGGTACCCTCCCCTCAGAGTTGTATAGAGGTTTCAAAGGAATGAACTTCACAGAGCTCAAAGGTTTGGTGAGGGCAGACAAATAAATCTAGCATGGAATTGCTTGTTTATTTAATGGTCTGCCATGTTATAAATATTTCATTGAAGAACACTCAGGGAGGAAGCATTCTGAATACACAATAAAAATCAAGCAAGAAATACTATGCAGAAAAACACTGCAATGGGAAAACTGCAGTCTGCCACATAGCACAAGCGATTCATCAGGGGTTGGAGTGTCAAGGAGTAGCAGGCTGAGGAGCCTGTGTGCTCTTAGTTAGATAAACAGTCATCTGTATCTAGAGTTTGCTCATGGTTAAGACACTGCACTTTTAAACCCTTGATGATTGTGTTTTATGTGCTTGTAAATTTTACATGAATGTGAGACCTAGATTGGAGCAAATGGCTGAAAATACTGTTGGGTTATTTGTTCATCTTTGACAACTTTCATTTTAAACACACTCATATCTAAAGTATTTAATACATTAAATGACATCAGGAGATTTTCTGTGTGGAACAGTCTGAAATGATAGTGGGCAACAGTTAACTGACCACTTTATCTGTCTACTCTATTCAGCACATGATAATACATGGTTGATTGTCATGAAAGCTGCATTCGTTATTTAGAAATTGCATTTGTAGCATGTAACGCCTTGGAACATCAGGTGTTCCAGATATTTCTTAGGTGTTCTCACTCACTGTGATGGGTAGACTATATCCAAAATATGTAGGAAGATAAATAATGGGAATGTAAGTAAACTGAATGAAATACATAGATTTGGTTAGGGGATAAGTGTCTGCAGCATTAACAGAGTTTGTTTGACCTCAATTTGCTGAAAGCTTTATGGTTATTACTTGATTTTAATTTCTCAGCTTTAATATAGCAAAGTTCCTATCTCTTTTATATCTCTTACAATACGGTCAGAAACCTCATTGAGTAAACATAAAACTGAACTTCTGCTGTAGGCTCCCACCATCTTGGGAACAAAGCTTTACTCATTTAGGAAGAGAATGTGAAGAGAAGAGATATGAGAAGGGGACTTCATTTGACCTGGTAGATCTTTATTCACATTTGTCTTCTGGCATAGTTCATATCACAGTGGCCCTGATCATCAGAGGGCAACCGGGGGTCAGCGGAAAATAAATTATGTATTCACTTTCCCCTTCCAGCCTCTTCTTTGAGGGAAGAATTTATCAGCAGTAGTTCTAAGACCCTGGCTTCAGTCCATAAAGGCTCCATGAAGCTGTTCCTGGAGCTCATTAGGACTTAGGTGATAATGGTTCCACTTATCTCCTCCCAAATACGTTTCTTTCAACATTGGTTTCTAAGCATCATCTACAGCTGTATTCAACTGAAATTCTGAAATACTCTTCTTGCCTTCCTGGATACCAATGTCTATCACTGTACATGACCCATTCAGATGGATACAGCAAAGGCCAGAGGCAGTAATTACAACCCTGCTGTGCCCCCAGGATGGAACACTGGTGAGCATCTAGCTAGACTCTGATCTCCAGTGTCTGGGCACAATCACAGGCAGCGCAGTGTATTAATAAATGTGCTGATGACAGTGTTAAACAAGGTTAAGTCCCATCTACTAAAGTTGTCACTGTCCCGTGAGGACTGCAACGTGCTACTATAAGGCAGTTCCCAAGACATCTGTTCATATGAGCCCAATAGTTATCCACATAGTAACTGGGATTGGTGAAGCACAAATCAGTAACTCTGCAGTTGCTCCTTAATAAGCAGGTGGTAGGGCTGCCTACACCTTTGCCTATGGAGATATCTTTCTGGTTTCATCAAATAAGATTTGACTTTTTCTTTTATTTGCTAAATTGCTTACATGAAACTAAGTGGTTGTGCTGGTTAAGCAGTTTGTCAAATTGACATCAACTAGATTCATCTGAGAAGACAGAGCCATCACCACCATCAGATTGGCTTGCAGGCAACTCTGAGAGGAGCATTTTATTGATTAATGGCTGATGTGGGAGACTCCAGTCTGCTGTGGGAAAATAATACCTGGTAATACCCCCCAAAAGCAAGCTGAGCAAGCCATGGAGAAGCCAGGAGACAGCATTTGCCCACAGTCTACACTTCAGTTCCTCCTTCTAAATTACTGCCCTGACATTCTTTCTTGGAAAGCTGTAATCTGTAAGCTGAAATATATCCTTTTCTCCTGAGTTGCTTTTGCTCCTGAAGTTTTCTAACAGCTACAGAAAAGTAAATAGCAGGGGTTTGCTTCTTTTGTTTGTTTGTTTATTTTTCCCCTATATAACTTTTATTGACTGTTGCCCTTTTCAGCATATGCAGAATTCACTGTCCATCTTTGTATTTTCAGCTTTTTCACCCCTTTATTTTATGATTTGAAAATTTCATGCAAACCATCTGGTTTTATCCATACCCCACTCCCTCTTTCTGCCCTCTTGCAATCTCCACACAACACATCTCCATGCCCTGTTTCTCCTTTATATTCTTATGCAGATTGAATATGACTTGGGAGTCATCTGTTGGGAATGGGGGAATATGCAAATACCCATACCACCAAAGAAAAATGACTTTCACTCTTTAGCAGCCATCAACTGCTGAAAGCTCCTCAGGTAGGGGTGGTGTTTCAAGAGCCCCTCCTCAATCCGTACTGAGATGTTTGGCTGGCTTGGTCTTGTGCTTGTATTGTGTCCAGAGGCCAGCTTTACATCGCACTCTGTCCTTTCCTGCAGCTCTTACTTTCCTTCCATCTCCACTTCTGTGTGGGGTGGGGAGGTATTTATTTAAGAGTCTCATCTATAACAAAGCACTCATAGTCATTTATTCTCAGACTTCAAAAAGTTATGAATCTCCATTTCATTCACTATCTACTCCACAAGGAACATTCTCTGACTAAGACTGAAGAAGTACAAACCTGTGGGTATAAACCAAATGATTTAGAAGGCAGTGTAACAACATGCCCATCTAGCAAAACAATATCAATGGTTTCCTCCTTGGATCTATGACCTCCCTAGTCATTGGTTTTAACCCATCTTCAATACTAATCAGTCTGTCTTCTATGGAACATTTGCAGCTTCCTTTATTTATAATGAACAGTCTTTACCAACTGTGTATAGAGGTGCAGCCTTTGTATGTTGCCAAAATTGACTTTAAAGTTCTGGCCTCAAGTTATCTTTCTACATTATGTTCCTGAATGGTTGATACTTGGAGGTACATACCACCATATCCAATTTCAATATTCACATTCATCCTTTCTGCTTGGCAAATTCTGTTTATCTGCTTCTTTTGGAAGTTCATTATTTCTATGCTACTAAAACTACTTAGAAAATAGAGTAGAAGGCAAGTAGTGGTGGCACATGTCTTTAATTTCAGCACTTGGGAAGCAGAGGCAGGTTTATCTTTGTGAGTTCAAAGCCAGCCTAGTATGCAAAATGAGTTCCAGGACAGTCAAAGCTACCCACAGAAACCCTGTCTCAAAAAACCAAAACCAAAAAGAAAAGAGATTGAATGCAACAATGGTAAAAAAAATGGCAGTATCTAACCCAATATTATCTAGGAAAATCATCTTCCTCTAACATCATCTACTTTAGTGTCTCTTATGCTAGTTCAGAGTGAAGACAAGGTCCACCATAAGCATCACATCCACAGATACATGGTTCAACATTTATTTTAGGCAGGTACATTTGCTTCATTTTACATGCATTATGTCACTTGATTTGCAAAACAAATTTAGAGTACAGGTATTACGGTCACTATGCAAGTTTTATCAATACTGATCAAACTGTCCTTTTCTGCAGCCTATAAACACCAAAGTAGAGTCTCAGCCAAGGGAAACCACTGCCACCTCAGTGGTACTGTGGGGGAACTGACAGACAGGTTAAAGGAAGACAGGCACAGGTTAGAGGGAGACAGGGAAAAGTCTGAAAACAACAACAACAACAACACAGGAGACAATGTGGCTATCTCAGCTGAAAAGAGAGTGTGGAGAGGCAGTCAGCTGGAGGAAAATAAGACAATCTGATGGAAGGAATTAGCTTTCAAAATTACTTTAAATGACACTCTTGGGAATGCAAAACAATCAGAAAAAGTGGTTATATAGAAAAACCAATTAGATATAATAAATAAAATTTTGCACCAAATTGCTTGGAATATAAGTTGAACAGCAAAATAGTTTAAGTAAAATAAAATTAGGGGGCTAAGAGACAAGGTCAAAAATTTCTGACTGAAATCACCAGTAATGGATAGAGAACAGAGACATCAAAGCTAAGAGCTAAAAATATGAAAAAAGAAGTATTTCATGCATGATAAAACATTAAAACATAGAAATATATAATAGCTCAGTTTGAAAGGGCACATGAATTTCAAATAGAATACACAAGGAAACAAAGCAAGATATAATTAACTTTTAAAGTGCAAAACATAAACATCCAGGGAACATCACAACTTTTTTAATTTCTGAAGCTTGGGATTAACAATAAAACAAGTGTCACACCACAAGGAGCATGTATGGGATGTTGGGGAGAAGGGTAAGGAGATGGAAAATTGTGAGCAAATATTATGTCTATTCTGGGAATGCATTCAGAACAAATTTAAACTTACATGGTCACCAAGCAACTGTACTACAAGGACACTGCTTATATTTGTTCATGAAATATTTCTAGAAGAATGTCTATTGCTTAAGCTTTTATCCTATTGGCCCAAGGTGGGAATGTTCAAATGTTCAACGGAAGAAAAGGTAGTCATGTCTGCTAACAAGTGTAGGAAAATAATGAAAGTGAACATGTTGCCAATCCCTGGACAGAACAGAAACCTATGAAAATATTATGCAGTTAAAAAGCCTTTAGGTGCCAGCATTCATGCCATGCAATTCCATTTCTATAAAACTCAAAAGAACCATATTTATAGTGATAAAAATGAAACCATGAATGCTTCTGGTAAGATTAAGGTAGAATTCTACATGGATAAGTATATAAAAGAACACTCTAGGCTAATGAAAGCCAATTATGTTTTATCTTCTATGTAATTGCAAAGAACTAGAGAGAAAAAACACAGTACCCTAACGCAGCAAATGTAATGATACATGGTTCGTTTCTGTCCTGAGCTGGTCTGACACAATGCAGGCTAGCATATAATGAGCAGATTGCAGGTGAGGACCAGGGAGGTGGGCAGGAAGGCTAAAGCCTTGGAAAGCAGGCAGAAAGTTAGGGGCTGGGTTGAGTCAGTGTTTGGTGATATTACCTCAGTAATTTGATCTTGCTATGAATTTCTTAAAATACATGTAAACTAATAATTTTTATACACACACATGAAGGATTATTCTGAGAATTCAAACCTTTGTAAAAATATCAATGAATCCCAAGTATAGTAAAGGCTGACAGTCACAGTCAATACTTCCTTGGTTCTTGGCTCTTTTGAAATAGTTTACTGTATCACTCCATGTAATCATATAGCAACTTCAAAATGGGTACAACTCTTCCATAAAAAAATATTATTTTGTATAATTTCATTTCCACACTCCATATATTTCTATGTGTTCTATGAATTTTATTCCCTATAGCGCTCCAAGAACTATTATTTTCTTCTTATATAAAAATAACTGAAACAAATAAATACTAAGACACTTGTCCATGGATATAGGATCATGTTTATGTCCTAACTGAGGACACAGTGTGTGTGTGTGTGTGTGTGTGTGTCTGTGTGTGTGTGTGTGTGTGTGTGTTTCTAGAGCCTCTGGCCTTAGCACATTTATAAGGAAGAAAGTATTTTAAGCCATGTTGAAACAAAAACCTTAATATGTCAAGTGATGTGGGATTTTTTTTATCATATTTACCTCCTACTCTACCTCTATAATTCTTCCTGATATCACACACACACACACACACACACACAGAGAGAGAGAGAGAGAGAGAGAGAGAGAGAGAGAGAAAGAGAGAGAGAGAGAGAGAGAGAGAGAGAGAGAGAAAGGGAAGACAGGGAGAGAGAGTTTCCCTGAATTACTATCTTAATTCCAAGAGATTTTCAGATGGAAAGTCCAGGACATAATGTTGAAGAACTAACCAGCTCTTGATGTTCAAGAAAGTATTCTGATGATCAAATTTAAGATCTAGTGGTCTTAACTTCACAGTCTAGACTAACTTACTATATAAGATATCACGTCGTAGTCATGAGGGTTTAATATTCATACGTTACTGTGCAACAAATCCCATATTCTAAATCTGAAACAGCACACAGAAGAAGATGTACTTTTCCTCATTTTAATCATGAGAAAAGGAAATTGACAGTTAAAACACTTTCCCTCCAAAGCCACATTGAAACTCCGGTTTGTTTGAAGGTAAAAGCAGATTTCTATACAGCACATAGTTGTACTTTTTACTTTCCAATCAGGCTGTCATTAAAATTCTTTTCTTGCTTTGACTACACCATTCAGCATCTTAATTTCAATGTTGTTAGGGACCTTTGCATTGGAGATTGAGGGGAAAGAAACAGAAGTGAGAAATGAAGACAAACAGACATTGGTTTAGGAGTCTTTGCTGCCCAAAGCATTCAGGTGGGACAGCAATATCTCATACTCAATTCTGCTTCTTATAAGATACAGTGGCTGACCTGGGGCCATAAAGCCAAACTGAGTTGATACTGTCTCCGGAACCATCGCCAGCACTGCTGATGTAATCCTGTAGTCAGAGTTTAATGGTTTAGAAAACCCCAAGCCAGTTAGAAAGTATCACCTATCAGTTTTCATCTAAGACACTTGGTTGAGACAGCAAAAGATTGGATTTTCTTTCTGGTTCAATTCTTAATATTTTCTAAAGCACTAATCAAGCTTCAAGGGCAAGCGCCAAGGTCTCCTTCTTTTTGATGTCCTCCTTGATCCCCTGCAGCAGAATTAATTGATCCCTCTGTGTTTTTATAACTCTTTGTTTATATCTCTGTAACAAAAGCTTCAAAGGGAATCCGAAGTCTCTGAGTAGAAGGCCTGATGGGACTCTGTTAAAGCAGATGGAAGCAAGAGAATCACAACAAGGAAAGACCCGGTCCTCTCGCAGCAGGGGCAGTGAAGAGGGAGTTTAGGGGCTTATGACCCCATCATTTCTTCCTCTCAGGAGCAGACCTTGGAGTAAGAGTAGACTTGCAGCAAGCAAGGGGAAATATAGCAGAAGGTAATTTGCATAGGTAAGCAAGTGAGGTTTCTAGGGAGGCTTCTTTTTAGAAATGCTGTTAAACAGTAAGGAGGGCAAAGACAGTCAGGCAGACAGACAGGCAGATTACCACGCAGACATGCTTTTGCAGTGGAGGTTGAGGGTATAGGTTCAGAGTTGTAGCTACGGGTTGAGGTATAGCTACAGAAGGATAACCTGGAGGGACAGGCTATTGCCTCAGAGACACTGGACACTCTGAGTCCCAGAGGAGCAAGGTAGCAGAACAGAAAAGCTCCAGGAAAAGAAAAAAATCAAAGCATTTTTACATAGTGAGGATGTGATGAAGCAGAAGTTTGCTTTTTTATATAAGGAACATACATGCCCTTGTAAATTGTAACAAAGACATCTAACACAGTGATGTGAATCCTCCATCCAGGAAGAGCTAAGTGATGCAAAGACAGCTGAGATCTGCACTTGAAAATGCATTGATTGCAAAATTTTTAAATGTAAACACTGAGCAGTGCTATTGGAAACAGGTTGTCCCTGTCTGTAACGGCAGCCTTAGTACCTTTGGTTGCATGGTTTGAAGATGCCACTGTGAATATCAACATAACACTGAAATGTATGAAGATTGTTCAATAGCATGCCTTGAAATTCATCTATAAAATTCATAGTCACCATGTCAGCATTTGCAAAGAAAAGATGAAAGCGGAAGTAGGCTAATTTCTGTGAACACAGTGTCTCAGACTCCCAGGTACTTTCTGCAAGCACAATATTCAACTATAAATTTTACATTTTGACACTTTCTGATATCATATTCTTTGAACACTTTTCCTCCATCTCCTCTTTCTTTTCATGACATAAAAATATGAACAAAACAAACTAATCCTGTATCTGAGCTGTGTGATGCAAATCAACCTAATTCATAGGGTATAAGATGTCTAGTGGATATGCTCAAACATTCTATATTTGGCCTCCTATGTGCAAGGTCAGTGGGTAAGGTATTTCTTCAGTAAATGGACTGTGAGACCTACTGTGTAATATCTTTCACATGTAATACCTGACTCAAATGAGAACATTATTTTTAAATTTAGAGATAGGTGTGAAAGACTGAAAAGTTACATTTTGAAGGAAAATATTAAATGATTTAATAATCCTCTGGGCATATTAAGATTTCAAAAGTGTTAGTATCATAGTGTATCACATACCTGTGGACAACTGTCTATAATAAACCTTTAGTATTGGTGATAGAAAAAGAACTTCCAGCCAGAGTTTCACTTTTAAAGATAGTGAAGTATCTTCAACATAAAGAAGAAAATACTTTATATCAGATTATCAGATATCCCCTTAAAGAGAAGTTGGTTAAGTTTAAAGCCTTAGCAGGCCTCCCTCAGTTTTTCATCTTTTTTTCATCTTAGAAGATGCCGCCAAAGCCTTGGTATTGTCCCTTTTTTCTTGAGCTTTGAACAAGAAAAGTCATTCAGTGTTCAAAGCTCACTGAGCTGTCCTGTGGGATCTTGGAAGATAAGAATGTTGAGAGCAATGCGTATGATGGAGACATGGCTTGTGAAGTTCCAGAGAGAGTTTGACATTTCTTTATTGATTCTATTAGGGCTGTTTGCTATTTTTAGTAGGAATCTGTGGTTCTAGTTATCTAGGTCTAAAGCGCCAGACGTGATTATCAGAACGAGCGAAGTGAAACCTTTGATGTACTGGGACAATGGATGCTGGTCAGCCGGGGCTGAGAAATCAGTGTGATTGAGAGGCTGGCATCACCGAGGTAAAATCTTCTGGAGAGTGTTTCCTCAGGGTCAGCACCTGCAAGCTGTGTTCAGAGGGACCTCAGATTGGACCCTGTCCTGGCAACCAAACTTGGTCATGTGCATGAGTCTTCCAGTTTTACCAGATTTGAAGGCATGAAGGGAAAACGGAGATAAGCTAAGGCTTGGCACTGTGAGAGGTCAGGAAAGGCCATTGCTGAAGGTGTAGCTTCAGTAGCAGTGGAAGCCACAAGATTAAAAGTGTCATGAAGAAAATGTGATGCTTTTTGCATCATGAAGAGAACCCAGGAGCGACTATTGGTGACAATGCAGCCCAGTTTTAACAGAAGACCCCAGGATCCTAGATTTGCCAGTAAAAGGGGACAACTACCAGTAACAACAACTGCTATGGAATGGACCCACTCTAAGACTCGAAGAGAAATGAGCTGCTTATGCTGCAGAGCGTGAATCCAGAGAAGTGAACCTGACTCTTTGGAGGAACCCCAAAGATTGTGAATGAATTCCAGATATTGAACACTGACTGATTTATGCTGTTGGCGATTATTTTGACTGTGCTCCGGTTCTTTCTTCTTGAAAAAAGAAAGCATTTAACATTTTTTTAATAAGCATCCACATGAGAGATACTGGATTTTACAGAGACTAAACCTTTAGTGTGCATGTTTGAATTTGTAAGGTTGTGGATTGTAAAATGTTATATGTTGTAATGTGTATATTAACGTGTGATTTGGGTGATGAACATGTAAAGAAAGGCTGTGACTTTACGATGACGTGTTTGTATATGCAGTTAACAAGGGATCATTTGCCATTATTTATCAGTAGAAGGTTGGAGCCAAGGAAGGCCTCAAAGAGCTCACACCAAACATCAGCTCCCATGTAAGAGGTTTTTACAGAGGGGTACATGCCTCCGTGTGAAGGTGGAAGAAATGAAGAGTAGAAAGAGAGGTGCTGGCATTTTATAAGACAATATAGCCCATGTGTATAGAGAGAATACATGACTCTTGGCAACAATAAAAATGTGTCTCATTTTAGCAACTGATGACACCCCATGCAGGTTACTAAAGGTGTGCTTGGGAGTAGGGTTTTCCAACATCAATTGTTCCAAATAGTTATATGTCAACTTAACAAAAGCTAAAGTTATCTGAGAGGAAGTAACCTCAATCAAGAATATGCCTTCATAAAATAGGACTATAGTGTTAGGACCAGTGCAGGAATGTGGAGGTTACACGTGGGTCCACAAATCATACCACGAGATCGGTTCCACATGGGAGGTTTATCAGGGGAAGGGGGGAGAGAGAGAGAAAGAGAGAGGAAGAGTAAGGAAGAGAGATAGGAAGAGAAAGGAAGAGAGTAAGAGCCAGAGAGCAGAAGAGGAAGAGGAGAGAGAGAGGGGAGGGCTCCAGTTCTCTTATAGGGTGATCCAGGGCATGTGCAGGTAGTTCCAGGTGGTCAGCAGGTGGTCTGAGTGTCTTCACAAATGCCTGATAACTGGTCTGGGGCTGCCTGTAGAAGTGCCTGCTTACTGATCCAAATATTCCTCCCTTTTTCTATAATTAAAAATAGGGAGCTTGGGCTGCCTTTTATGTAACCTCCACATTCCTGCTTTGGTCCTAACGTTGGTGCGTTGTGGCCGGGATAGGTTACCTCCAGTAAGTTCACTGAGTGCGCCGGGGCTTCTGGAGACCTATATTTTCTCCAAATCTGCCCGAGATCTACACTTTCCTGCCACCAATTCGCTACAGACTCATCCAACACCGGCTACATTGGTAAGTTTCCCTTTTGGTCAGCATAAACGTTTCTCTCAACAAGGGGAGAGTGACCGCTGAGAGTCCGACACCTCCCCACTGCTCTTTTGCTAGACCACACCTCTATTAGGGCCTTAGTTTACCTTGGGAGAGCTTTCTCTGTCTACACACGGTTTATTTCTCTCTCTTGCTCACTGACTCTCTCTCGACCTGCTGTTGCTGAAAGCCCTAGCTAGGCAAAACCGTATTCTCTCAGCCATGCCACAGGGCACATGCTTCGGTCTCTGGCCAAAATCTGACGAGATATTGTACCAGACCGGATCGATCTGTCTAGAGACTCGCCTTCTTCTGGGACGCCATTAAAAGGCCTAGTCTCTCTCACCTCCTGATGGGTAACGCCCATATGACACAGTCTATTCCCCCAACTTCTCCACTGGGATGTCTTCTACAAAATTTTAAGACTTTGGGTCTACAACCCCAGTTAAAAGCTTCCAGACTCATACGCCTCTGTAACAAAACTTGGCCTACATACTCTTTAGGTAAGGGTCCAAATTGGCCTATTAACAGCACGTTAAATCCCGGTATTTTACGGGATCTTCTTAACCACTGTCAGCAAACTGGAAAATGGAAGGAGGTTGCCTATATCCAAGCTTTCTTTCTCCTTCGCTCTAAAACTCCTCTCTGTTCCTCATGTTCTCCTACTAAACTCCTTCTAACCATTAAACTAAATCTAAGGAGTTCTGCCTTTGTCCCAGCGAATAAAGTTTCACCCCACTGCCGCTGCCGCCACCTCACTCCTGCCTCCTGTCGCCTCCTGCCTGGTGGCCTGCCGCCCACCATGCCCATCTCAGGCACAGGCGGTCAGCCCGGGTCTTCGCCAAGGTAAACAGCCTGAGTCTCGCCAGTCCCAGTGGCCGACAGCGCTCTGAGACGCGGAGACACACAGTGCTGTAATTGACTTTTCAAAACTTGATAGGGAGTTTTGCAAAATTTAAAATTCCTGCAAAAATCCCTGGGCACAGCCATCTTGGTTTGAGAAGAAATGGGCAGGACCTTGGTTTCATCAGAGGCTTCCACGTGGCCGGCGCCATCTTTAATTCAGGCAAAGAGGCCCCGCCTCCCGTGTGCCTCTCTCCAGCGCAATCCCTCCGCCCCTTTCCCAAGCAGCTTCTATTTAAAAGCTCTCATCCTGATTCCTATATTCCACTCACATATTTTCAAATGGTTTATATAATCTTTATAATTTTCTCATTGGGTTTACATTTCTGGTCTTTTGGGGTTCATAAACTGGGCACAACATTTTGGGGGCTTGTCCAGGGACCCCAAGACTCCAGGAACCTGACCCAGAGGTTTTTATGCCAGCCGTAAGTGTAATGTTTCTGTGCAACGTTTGTATGTGTAGTACTTTCTGTTCTCTGTTCTAAAAATTCCTCAGAGCTCAAGGTGTCTGTATCTGGGTAGCAAGACGTGATCAAGGTGGTCACAGCTGTAGAAGTTCAGGGGGACGCCCCTAGCTTCATCAGTATTTTCAGTATTTTGGTGGGTAATCTGTATGCCTGGTCCCAGTGAGTGCCACTGGGTGTCTCCTGGGACAACAGCCCACTCTCGGTGTCTTACTGGGCCATCAGGGCCTTTACCTCCTGCACCCAATGCAGGAGGAATCAGTATGTTCGGCCTGCCCCAGAAGAGTCAGTTTTGGTCCCAGAAAATTTGGCCAGCTGGTGAATGTTTTTTGTCTCAATGTCTCTGTGCAGTGTTTGTGTCTACCTTCTGTTTTCTGTTCTAAAAGGCCTCATAAAACTTGTTTAAAATGTGTGCCTATGTGTTTATAACCTCTATGAACGCATATATATAGGTTACCACATGGTATATAAAGTGCCTCAGTGCCTCACCACCATCTTGACTTTATCATGTGGGTTATAATGTGACCGCCATCTTGGTATGGGTAATAATAAAAAAAAAAAGGAAACCTTGGTCAAATAATTCTCATTTCATTCTAGGTTAAAAGGATGAGTTATTTCAAATTGGTATTGGTTTTAAAAATTAAATTGTTTACACTGGTAACTTCTGGTTTTAAAATCTGGTTTTGACTTCTAAGGTTATGGTTATGCCTTGTGACTTCTACAAAAGGGGTACATTGTTTTGATATTTTAAAAACGGGTTTTAAAAAATGTTTAAATGGGGGGGGAAGCCAAGATGGCTGCTCCGGGAGAGCACCGCCTCTGAGAAGCAGGACAGCACTCTCCGTCCAGCGACCAGGAGACTGAACTCTGGGCCCTGAAACCAGAGCGGTCATGTTTCCCAGGTGAGGGGAGGCTCCCACGGCCTGGGAATCGGTCGGGTCCACTCTCAGCTGCCCAGCCAGAACCTGGAAGAGATCCCGGGTGGCGCGGGCTTTGGGTCTCCAGGCTGAAGCCACAAGCCTGCGGGTCCCCATCACTTTCCCAGGCTGATCTGTGGGCACAAGGGTGCCTGAGGCTGGGAGTCCCAGTCGCGGGGGGACCCCACGGGGAAGCAAGGTTGCAGGTATGATTGGGGGTCACCAGTCTTTCCTCGGAAGGTCTCTGGGACAGCGGTTGCCCGCCGCTATCACAGCTGAACTCCTGCAGCACACATAGAGTTGCACACTCAGCTCAGCGGTACAGACAAGCTGCGCGCCCCAGTACAACAGGGACTGGGAACCCCTGTCCGGAGAGGAACCCACAGAGAAGGAAGAAACCTTGTTGCTGGGGTCACCTAGGAAAAGTCTAGCAGACTGCAGATCGCAAACAGGCGAGTACGCCCAGCCATCACAGATCTGGGCCCAAAAAGGGAGCACAGAGTGATTGGAAACTCAGCTCCTGCAGACTAGCAGGTGGGCACACACTCCGCCAACCCAGAGGCCTGCTTTGTACCAACTACTCCTTACAGACAGAACTGTGTACCCCAAGACACCAAAGCAGTACTCACCCGCAACAGATTACCTCTTGGGTTCTGGGGCACAGAGCCCCAACCTCAGACCTACAAAAGACTGATAACCCTGAGATCAACCCCCAGATACTGCTCCAAGGGGCAACTAGTTATCTCTAACAAAACAGACCAAACCATGGGACACACAGGTTACAGCAGCTGATCACTAAATTTACAGCAAGAAACCCAGAAGGAGGGCAGCTGTCTCCAGGACTTCTCCTGGTGAGAGGAGAGCCCTCTTGACTAATCAGAACCACAGTTACCATCCAGGTCTCTATGCCTGAGGTGAGCTGTAGCAACTCCGGAAAAACACCGGACATCCAGGGACTATACCTAAAAAGCTGGGAAGGCTTCCTTCAGGAAAAACCATCTTCCTGCCAAAGGGATTCTCTCCACTACAAGAGTCCAGGAACAACCAGAAACTAAATTCAAACAACTAAGATAGCCCAATGGGTAGAGGACAGCGTAAAAGTTCAACCAACAAAAGCCAGAGCAATATGGCATCTCCAGAACCCGGTTATCCAGGGGCAAATAGCCCTAGACACCCCAGCATAAATGAAATTCAAGGAGACTACCTAACATCTATGCTCACGAAGATGATAACAGAGGAAACAAACAAAATACGAAAAGAAATAGAAGAAGCTGCAGGCAAACAGTTTGTGGCCTTTAGAGAGGAAATGCTTAAATCACTGAATGAAATAAAAGAAACAGTGGATTGTTCAAACAAACAGCTGAAGGAATTGACAGAAAAACATGAAAATACACTCAGACAGGGGAAGGAAACCAACAAAATAGCTCAAGACCTGAAGATAGAATTGGAAAAAT
>REGO01000136.1:2162560-2200801 GCA_010120015.1 Rhombomys opimus | reverse complement strand
GGGCACAGTGGTGATGAGGGAGGGAGGGAGGGACTGGGAGGGAATGAGGGTTTGGGGCACGGCTGGGATACAGAATTAATAAAATGTAACTGATAAAAATAAAAAAATAAAAAAAGAATTGGGTTTTGTGGAGGAATGACTTGTATGAGAACTGCATATCAATATATGTAATGGCCAACTTTGAAAATGTTTATAAGTTTGCTTAGATATTGGATTTTTAAAAACATATTATGTTATACTTGTAATATTCCAACTATAGTAGCCATGTGTAATAATTGTAACAGGTATAATATGTATGTATTATCTTAGTGTTCTCTACATATAGTGTCATTCTGTTCCTCCGTTCCCTCCTCCTCCTTCCTCATACTTCCTTACTTTTGTGGTAACACTGAAGAAAAGTAATAAATATTAGGCAAATAGTTTTATATTCTGGACAAAATCCAGTGCTTCCAAATGGTCAGTGGGTGCTCTTTTCTCTTTTGTGGAAGCTCTCACCTTGCTTGCTCATTGCAAACCATCCTGTCCTGACTTCTTTAAGTTATAATACTACCCATAATGCAATGCTCTTTTCCTACTTTGTTTACTGCCCTTAATTTTTGTTGTTTACTTTGGCTCTACTATCTGCTGAATCAACACAAGCTTGTCATATCTGGACATGGGCATTGCCACTCTATGGGAAAATACAAAAGTCATCTATATAGTTGTAGCAAGCATTGTACTGATGAATGTCTTTGGATTTCTATGGACTCCTGGGCTTTCTGCACTCTGAAATGGTTAAAATAAGGAACTTATAAACAGGAATTTTGAGAATTTATGATTCTTCCATGACAATTCCCATCTAAGCCACAACTTTTGTCTCCATAACAGGTCTGATTTGTGAATAATATGAAGTAAAAATGAGCTCAAATGTAGTTTTGCTCTTGGTTAAGTTTTTATGAGATGCCTTTGTCCATTCATACTTGATCCTAGATCAAAGATCTAGGTAGAGATGGGAATACTTGAAGGTGAAGAAACCACTGGGATAAAATTCCTCAATTTTGGGAAAAGCGCCAGTCTGTCTGCGCATGTGAAGAAATAACTTATACCTTAGGACTCATGGAAAAGAGAAGAGCACTGATGGTCTATTTTCAGAACTGGACCCTAGAGACTCTCTTAAAAGAAAAATCCCTGCCTATCTATCCTGAGAGGCTGTAAACACTTCAGACAACTGTTGGCTGTGTCGTTCCTTACAACCAGACTTAGTATCCCTTGACCTGCATGTTTTTTTTTTTAACTTCATTGAGGTTCTACTGGAAAGAAGGAGCAGTGTTTAGCATCTACAATTTGAGCATCTGAATGTTCCTATGCCATCCTCACCATAGACAATGGTGTGAGAAGACAAGGGAATTTCATAAAAACTCAATCATAAATGATATTAAATCTTTAAACCCTCTTTCATCTTATTTTATTCACAAAGCCAAGCTTTTATTGATAGAAGAGATGTGTCATGCTTGGGAATTGTCAGGGAAAAGTCCTAAATTCTCAAAATGTTTCATTATACGTTCCTCATTTCAATCATAGCAAGAGTGTAGAAAGCTCATTCAGTCATTTCAACTATCACCAGCATAACAGTATGGAAACACAAGATAAGGAATAACATTTAGGATTCCTTACAAAGTGGCTTTTCTGCTTATTTTTTGTCCATTTGACAAGAGCTAGAACAACCTGAGAAGAAAAAGTTTAATTGAGAAAATGCTTCTATCAGATTGACCTGTAGGCATATCTGTGAGAAAGTTTCTTGATTAATGATTGATTTGTGAAAATTCATCCAAATGGGGGTGGTGCCACACTTCAAAAAGGTGGTACTGTGGTATATAAAAAGCAAGCTAAACAAGCTATGTGCAGACAGCCAGTAAACAATGTTCTTCCATGGCCTCTGCTTTAGTTCTGGCTTCTAGGTTCCTTCCCTGGCTTCCTGCAATGATGAACTTCAACTATAAACTGTAATAAATGCTTGTCTCTCCAAGCTTTTTTGTCATGGTGTTTACTGCAATACAAAGCAAACTAAGACAGAAGCAACATTCTCAGAAATAGCAATGGGCTAAGACTACTAGCATGTACCTGGCCAACCAACCATAGAGGTCTTCCCTCTTTCCTTTACCATAGCTCTTATTCCTTTAGTTTCACCTGGCCCCTGTGACTCTAGCATATATGAGGTAGCCTTTACCTTGTTTGTCTCACTTCTTCTTGGTTATGAAAGATGTAAAATGTTGAAGTCCACCAGGAGACTCTGTAGCCCTCAGATAACTCCAGAAGGCTATTGACACAAGACCTTTTAAATTCTGCAATAGGGAAAAGTTTCCAAGAACAAATCATACTAATGATTTATATACTGTCTTTTGGAAACTCTACCATGAAAATCAAGAATCACTTTAGTTGAAGTGATTAATGATGTCATTTTGGTTTAGTCAAACTTACAGGTCAGCCTTCCTTCTGTCTGTGAACCTTGGAATGGCCTTAGATTTTCTCCTGGAGATTGATGCACAACTTTCACATTGACTAAAACTGTGGCCCAGCTTACCAGAAATAACTACCTGGGCATAGAAGGCAAAGATATCTAGTTTTCCTAAATAGACATTTGAGTCCGGGTAGGTAAATTCTTTCTGCAGATAAAGTTAGATTGATACTACAGGACAATTTTACCCAGGTTCTGCACATATCTTTTAAAAAAATTTATTTATTACAATTTATTCACTTTGTATCCCAGCTGTAGCACCTTCCCTCAGTCCCTCCCAGTCCTGTCCTCCCTCCCTCTTCTCCTCCCATTTCTCTTCCCCAGTCCACTGACAGGGGAGATCCTCCTCTGCTTCCATTTGACCCTAGCCTATCATGTCTCCTCTGGACTATCTGCATTGTCTTCCTCTGTAGCCTGGTAATGCTGCCCCCTCCCTCTGGGGGAGGTGATCAAAGAGCCAGCCACTGAGTTCACTTCAGAGACAGTCCCTGTTCCCCTTACTAGGGATTTGGACACTGAGCTGCCATGGGCTACATCTGTGCAGGGGTTCTAGGTTATCTCCATGAATGGTCCTTGGTTGGAGTATCAGTCTCAGAAAAGACCTCTGCCTCAGATTTTTCAGTTCTGTTGCTCTCCTTGTGGAGCTCCACTCAAACAGTATATGAAGCAGTATGTGAAGCAGATCTAACAGTTGTAGGTTTTGACTTTTTAAACCTACTTTATTTGGGGTTCCTTGTGTCTTTCTTCTCCACCCCAGTCCCTTCCAAATCTCCAACACTAGGTAGGAGGGAAGGAAGGTTAATAGGAAGATGGAATGTAGTTCTCTTTAGCTACTTCCTCTTGGTTAGAGCCATTGGGTTCCTAACTACCTCTACCTTCATTCCAACCCATCCACCTTGGGTAACAGAAAAAGAATGCTAATAAGGACAAGGGATGTGGACTTCTTTAGACATAGTTCCTTAGGGAAATTCCATACTTTGTCATCAGGATACCAACAGTCCAGTCAGACAGCATACCAGCAATCCAACACAATACCAAAAGGAACAAAAGGACCAACAGCAGCAGCAGGCTTCAGCAGAAGTGACATGATGAGTTCATAGGAGCTTTTCTCCCTAGATGCTAAGCAAAGTGTTCTCCCTCTGTCTGTGGGCTCCTATTTATACCTTCTCAGAGTCCACACCAGGATGTTTTTCAGCTGGCAAAACACGCCTCCTGCACAAGGCACTTTCCTGTCACCTAGGACCACGCACCTTCTCACTAGGCTGTTTATGAGTGACAAAGATCACATTCTTCTCACCTGCTATCAGCTATGGACAAAGCATTCCCACATCCCACACTTGGGATTGTAACAAAAACATTTCCACACAACACAACCAAAATTTCCACTACAATCAGCTTGACCTTAGCTTCTGTTTTTCATTTGAAATGGTCCTAGAGGATCTACCAAAAGCTGACATACTACCGAGATGAACACTAGATATTTCTGTGTCTTTGTCCATGGGTCTTTCATATTCCTCTTGTGTTTGGAGAACAGAAGATCTGTCTGACCTTTGCTTTTGATAGAATTTGCAGACTATTTAGTGAATGGCAATAGACGATAGTCTGTCTCCACCTGAATAGACGAGCTGATTTAATCCTATCTAGCATAATATGATGATGTCTTATAGAATAAGCTTGTATAATCAGACACAATAAAGGAATTAGGTTTCCTGTGCTAGAGGCTTCTCACATGTGGAACAATCCCAGGTTATTCATATACCTACCTGGGACACTGGACATGCAGACCACAGGGAAAGGGCATGGGAGGAACATAAACAGAAGTGTGACAGTCAAACTTGTTAGCTTAGACAGAGTGTGCTGGCCCAGATGGAAAATCAGTTTGAGCTTTTGAGGTAACTTAAGTTAAGTAGACTTTATTACCTCCTGCTCAGGGATCTCCTAGTTCAGGAAGCAGATTAAACAATACACATTTTGTTGATTTTTTTTCCAATATTTTGACCTATCCTCATATTATTTAACTAACTTTTCCTTCCTCATTCTGGCAAATAGATAGATAGATAGATAGATAGATAGATAGATAGATAGATAGATAGATAGATACATAGATACATAGATACATAGATAGATAAAAATAAAAAGCCTGATACTATGTTTTTTTTTATTTTAGCAACAGAGCAATGTTTTATTTGTGTGTTTTAAGTGACATTATTTCTTGATAATAATTAACTTATATAACTTGTTGGATTGTTGATGAATATATACTGATTTAAACCATCAACAACCATTGACTGAATCTTAGTCCTATAAAATGGGAAGCATCTTCTACTCAGCTTTCATGTAATTCCCATGGAAATCTGAAGCATGATTGAATGTGGTGCCTAGCAACCCTTCCAAATCCTGACAAATAAGACTATACCTCATGTGTTTAGATGAGTCTGAGACTTTTTTCTGATTTGAGGGTTAATATTTTTGTTTTCAAAACAAAGGTGACTTGTAGAGATGTGGAGAAAGTTTTTTAAGTAAATGGGCTCAGTAGATATTCATACAAGGATAAATTTATCTTCATTCACTGAGAGATGACCTCTGGACTTGATAGATCCCAGGAGCCTGCCCTGAGCTAATGACACTCCAAAGGCTGCATCTTACATCAATAATCATTCTGGCATGTTTCTGAAATTTAGCATGTCAAAAGCAGAGTTCTTACTTTTCCTGTAAATTTTTTTTGTCGCCTGTGACCTTTATAACTTTCTCATCTAAACTAGAGTCCATTACCTTCTGCTTGGTTCTGCTTCTCACCATTCACCAGAGGTATAACACGGCCTTACACTGTTTAATTTCTACTCTTCCCTATTTGGTTTGCCATCTGTAATAAATCTAAAGAGTCTGAGACATAGTTTTTCCCAAATCTTTTATCTGTATAGGAAACATTCCAAAATCCACAGTGGATTCCATAGTATCGATGTTTATGTATGTGTGTATGTGCTCTTTTTTTTTTTTTGCTACACACATATTTAAGATAAAACTTAATTTATAAATTAAGTAGAATAAGAGACAATCACACCAATTGATAACAATCAATTAGAGTAAAATTACAGTCATGCACTATTGCTAAATGAATGAAAGTTATTCCAACCTAATCAAATGATGTTAAAAGAACAGATCTGAAAAAGATGACTCCTGTCCTAGTTACTTTTTCTTTGTTTGTTTATGACCAAACTTTATGACCAAAAGCAACATGTGGAGGAAAGGGTTTATTTGGCTTACACATTATATTCCATTATTATCAACTGAAGGCAAGGTAGGAACCTGGAGACATCAACTGCAGCTGAGGCTGTACAGTCCTGCTTATTGCTTTGTCCTCTACCTCTTGCTCGGCTTGCTTTCTTACTCAACACAGGGCCACCTGCCCCAAAATGGCAACACTCACAGTGGGCTGGGTCCTCCCACACCAATTATTAATTAAGAAAATTTTCTCACAGATGTGCCACAGGTCAGTCTGATGGTAGAAGTTTCTGAGCTGAGGTGCCCTACTCTCAGGTGTAACTAGTCTGTGTCAGACTGGCAGAAAGCTACCACCATAGTTATGAAGTAGCTAATGTACAGGTATTGGAGTGAGAACACGCTGGTAAAAGAACAGTTTACATGTTTTGGGACTTCAGTGGTACCATGCAAGATTTTATTACCATATACAGAAGGATATGCAATTGAAAACTTAAGGAGTCATTTGTTTCTGGAAATTTCCATTTAATATTTTTTGAGCATGGATGACCATATCAAGAGATAATAAAGAAAAATATCGGACAAGACAGGAACACTATTATCCTTGTGCTCACAGCATTTCCTGTCAGACATGTCTCCCCACAGCTTATTGACGGAAGGCTAAAATACTTATCAGACCTGATCAATCACCAAGAAGTGAAACACTGTGGGGCCAGAACAACATACAACCAGGGGAGGCAATCCTGAGCAATAGTGAAGTTGATATGTGTCTAAATCTTGAAAATCTTGCACTGAGACTCCAGCAGGAGTAGGACTGATTCCTCTCTGCTCTGGGTCTGCATGTCCCGGGATAAGTAGCCTTCTGAACTTCACCTCTGGTGGCCAGGTTACAGGTTAAACATTCTCTCTCCTTATTTTTAAAAATTTATTAAATTTTAAAATACAGTTTATTCACTTTGTATGCCAGCTGTAGCATCCTCCCTCATCCCCTCCCAATCCCACTCTCCCTCCCTCATACCTTCCCATCCTACTCCCCAAGTGCACTGATAGGGGAGGTCCTCCTCCACTTCCATCTGATCATAGCCTATCAGGTCTCATCAGTTGTGGCTGCATTGTCTTTCTCTGTGACCTAGTAAGGAAGCTCCCCATCTCCCACCCCCAAGGAGGAGGTGATCAAAGAGCCAGCCTTTCTTTCATAAGATTCCCTGCACTCTGCCCAAAGTTTGGCTATGAGTCTCAGCATCTGCTTTGATACCCTGTTGGGTAAAGTCTTTCAGAGGCCCTCTGTAGTAGGCTCCTGTTCTGTTCCCCGTTTTCTCCCTTTTTCTAAGTCAGGGCAGTTTGCCTTTCTGAGTGAGGATCGATCATCTTACCCAGGGTCCTTCATCTTGATTACCTTCTTTAGGTATACAGATTTTAGTATGATTATCCTATGTTATATGTCTAATATCTATTTATAAGTGAATGTATACCATGTGTGTATTTCTGCATCTGGGATACCTCACTCAGGATGACCTTTTCTAGACTGATCATTTGCCTGCAAATTTCATGATTTCCTTGTTTTTAATTGCTGAGTAGTATTCCATTCTGTAAATGCACCACAATTTCTGTATACATGCCTCAAATGAGAGACATCAGGGTTGTTTCCAGGTTCTGGCTATTACAAATAAAGCTGCTGTGAACATGGCTGAGTAAATGTCATTGTTGTATACTTAAACATAATTTGGGTGCTAGGACTGATATAGCTGGATCTTGAGGTAGCACTATTCCTAATTATCTGAGAAAGTGCCAGATTGATTTTCAAACTGGTTGTACAAGTTTACATTCCCACCAGCAATGGAGGAGGGTTTCCCTTTCTCCACACCCTCTCCAGCATGTATTGTTACTTAAGTTTTTGATCTTAGCCATTCTGATGGGTGTAAGGTGAAATCTCAGAGTTGTTTTGATTTGCACCTGATGACTGAGGATGTTGAACATTTCTTTAAGTGTTCTCTGCCATTCAATATTCCTCTATTGAGAATTCTCTGTTTAGCTCTGTACACCATTTTTTAATTGCATTACTTGATATTTTGTTTTTTAACTTCTTGAGTTCATTATATAGTCTGGATATTAGCCCACTGTCAGATATAGGATTGGTGAAGATCCTTGCCCAGTCTGTAGGCCATCATTCTGTTCTGATGACAATGTCCTTTGCTTTACAAAAGCTTTTCAGTTTCATGAGGTCCCATTTACTAATTGTTGATCTTAGAGCCTGTGTGTTGGTGTTCTGTTCAGAAAGTTGTTTCCTGTGCCAGTGAGTTCAAGGTTTTTCTCTATTTTTCCTTCTAAGGGACTTAGTGTGTGTGGTTTTATGCTGAGGTATTTGATCCACTTGGACTTTGAAATTTGGGAAGTCTCAAATTTCTTTTTCATTTCTTCCCTGACCAAGTTATCATTGAGTAGAACATTGTTTAGCTTCCATGTGTATGCAGGGTTTTGTTATTTCTGTTGTTGTTGAGGTCTAGTTTTAGGCCATGATGATCTGATAGGATACTGGGATTATTTCAGTCTTCTTATATCTGTTGAGACTTGCTTTATGCTCGACTATATGGTCAATTTTTGAGAAGGTTCCATGAGGTATATTGATAAGAAGATATACTGTTTTGAGTTTGGCTGAAAAGTTCTGTAGACATCTATTGGGTCCATTTGACTTAGGATCTCTGTAAGTGTCATTATTTCCCTATTTAGCTTCTGTTTAGATAATCTGTCCCTTGGTGATAGTGGGGTGTTGAAGTCTCTCACTATTAAGGTGTTGTGATCAATGTATGATTTCAGCTTTAATAATGTTTCATTTACAAATGTAGGCACTCATATTTGGGGCATAGACGTTCAGAATTGTGATGTCGTCCTGGTGCATTTTCCTTTAATGAGAATGAAGTGTCCCTCATTATTTTTGATTAATTCTGGTTGAAAATCTATTTTATTACATATTAAGATAGCTACTCCAGCTTGTTTTCTGGGTCTGTTTGCTTGAAAAATATTTTTCCAGCCTTCTACTTTGAGGTAATGTTTATCTTTGTTGTAGAGGAGTGTTTCTTGGATGCAGCAGAGTGTCGGATTCTGTTTCCACAACCATTCTGTTGCTGTGTCTTTTTATCGGAGAGTTGACTCGGTTGATGTTGATGGATAATAGTGATGTCCTCTCTCCTTATAATGACATATCTAGCAAACACCTGGAGTTCCTCCTCATGCAAAGGAAGCATTCCCAGCTTTTTGGCTTCAACTAATAATGTTCACTCTCTCTTAAAACCCCTCACTACTTCTTAAAGTTTATATAACCCTTGTTTCCAACCCTCAAATAAAGAGAGCTGTTTCACTGGAAACTGACAAGGCTGTTTCTCCAGCACTCACACCAACAAAAATCCTGTCTGCACCCCCTTACCGTGGCTAAGCTTCATTCTCTTCTGCCTGGCCCAGTCAGTATCCTGAGGGATAAAGCAAACCCAGGTGGCAGGACATTATGCTCACATTTCCAATGACCTATTATCTCAAAACAATGACCACAACAAAGGTACCTATTACTCTTTACATTTGATTTATTCTTCACTTTTATCTAGCTTTCTAGAGGAACAGAGAGTCAAGTACTGCTTTGAAGATTTTTGCATAGCATTGATTTCAATTTATCAATATGGTATCACTGGAGTTGGGAAAGGTTGACTCCTGTTAGTTGAAGAAACTGATGCTGATCTGATAAATTAAACACCATCTCCTTTAAGAATCCAGCACCAGGCACCCTGCTCATACCCATCCTCATGATCTAAACACACCCTCATTAAATGTATCACAATGCAATGCATTGATTGTGTTCATATTTAGGTAAACATACAAAACAATGCAAGAAGCCTTATTGATTTATTTTCTTAGAATAGGGGAACGAGCTTTATTTTTACATAATCAGTCTCTACCCAAATGCATGCAGGTACATCACATAGAAAATACATTCTGAGCTCTCTTCATGTGCGGGAACTGTAATCTCATACAGACTGAAGTTATGAAAGAGGACATGATATTGTAGTCTTCTCAAGAACTTGAGAAGTGTGGCTGAGAAAGAGCTAAGCCAAGGAAAAACCCGTCAGCAGTAAAGGGACACTGCTTTGTATAGTAGAGTCATGAAAGATAATAGCTGGAAATAAAGTATGGCTATACACAGGATCCAGGATACCAAGGTATAGGTGGCATTTGTCATCTAGTACTAAACACTGACATGTTATATATACAGTTACACACTATCACAGTTAGATGGTGTAAATTGCTTTGTTGAATGCTTTATTTCTTGATGTACAGAATGTCAATTGGTGTAGAAGGTTAAGAAACAATTGTAAATCAGTCATAAATTTACACTATACCTGGAAATAAGATAATGCCCTTAATTTAAAATTTTAATTTATAACTGTGAAATATAGAGTTTGGATTTCTGCAATAAAAAACAAAATATGAGTATGTGAGTGAGTGAGTGAGTGAATGAGTAGGAAACTTAAAAGAACAGGTATAAAAATGTCTGTATACTTGTGTACAAGTAAACAAGTGTGATGCACATTCTCCGTTGAAATGAGTCAAGTCAGGCATCCTCCAACCACCTCACACCATGTGCACCTTCATATTAAGGTATTAACTGGATGAAAAGAATAATAAAGTCTGAAGCCAGAGAAGTTACTGTACATTTCGGTAGGGTTCACTTTTTGTACCTATAAAGTGAGAATAATAATACCTATTCCACAAAAGAGAATGCCAGTTTTATGAATAACTCAAAATTCCTCCTAAATGTCCAAATGCTTTAACATGTGACCTATCATATTGTAATTAAGAATATCAGGGATGGGAAATGGCTGACAGCAAACTGCCTGTCTTGTAAGTATAAAGACATTAGCTTGGATCCCCAGTAAACAAATAAAATGTCAGGCGTTGTGGAGTACATCTGTAACTCTTAACATTGGGGTCAGGATCTCCAATTACTGAGTTTTAGATTCAGAGGTTGATAGCCAGACAGTCTAACCAATAATTGAGTTCTAGGCTCATTGAGTGACCCTGCCAGCAAAAAACATCGGAAATTGATTGAAGGAGATAGTGGCCATACACCAACACCATTGTCTTTACTAGGGTTACTATTGGTGCGATGAAACACCACTACCAAAACAACTGGGGGAGGAAAGGGTTCATTTTGTTAATACATCTTTTTCACGGTTCATCATCGAAAGAACTCAGGACATAAACTCAAGCAGGGTAGAGACCTGGAGGTAGGAGCTGATGCAGGGGTCATGGGGAATGCTGCTTACTGGCCCGTTCCTCGTGGCTTACTCAGCCTACTTTCTTATAAAACTCTGGACCACCAGCCCAAGGATGGTCTCACTCACAATGGACTGCTGCCCCCGCACGATTAATTGCTAGTTAAGAAATGCCCACAGGATTCCCTACAGCTCGATTAAATGGAGATATTTTCTCAATCGAAGCCTCCTTCTCTATGATGACTCTAGCTTGTGTCACACTGACATAAAACCAGCCAGTACAGTCATCAACATCTGACTCATGAATGTCATCATGGCCACATATATGATGCATGCACGCTCACACACACATAACACACACACACACACACACACACACACACACACACAGAGGGAGAGAGAGGTATTGAGGGGGGTATCTATATAGTTTGCTCCAGGAGCTACTATTATGCTTGAGATCAGGAGGTTTTTCTGACTGTCAGTTTAAGGTAACTCTAGGGATATAGGTCTATCTTTGAACATCTGGCCCTCATTCATTCATTCATCACTTATTCATGCATCTATTCACTCAAGCATTCATAAATCTGCTAACTAAGTATTTTCTGACAGATTCATTCTTCATCAAGCAAAACTGACTACAATAAGAAACAAAGCCAAACTTTACTCTTGATGATAAGCAAAATGTGAAAGTTGGGATGAGACACAGTGAAATGCAACAGCACAGAGGATGGCTTATGTCCATGTGGAATAAGACTCGGGAAAGAACCAAGAGTTCTCAGCTAAACAGTTTTCTCCGAAGGCCCAAACTTCTCTGTCTTCATCCTTTGTAAAACCAAGTCAGGTATCTACACTTTTGGACCTGCTTGCTCTGTATTCAAAGCTCCAGGCAAACACATTTTTTTTTCTTGTGTGCTGGTAATATTAATTTTTGCTTATTTTCTAAATTCTATAAGGTAATCAGACAGAGCGAGTTTATCTTTTGTGGAGGTATCTAAGCTATTCTGGCCCTTCTAGCCAGGGTGCAGAGCAGTATACAAGATCAGAGCTACAACATCCTTAGTCATCAGGGAAATGCAGATTGAAACAACCTGAGATTTTACCTTACACCCATCAACATGGCTAAGATAAAAAACACAAGTGACAACACATACTGGAGAGGATATGGAGAAAAGGAAACCCTCCTCCATTGCTGGTGGGAATGTAAACTGGTACAACCACTTTGGAAATAAATCTGGTGCTTTCTCAGACAATTAGGAATAGTGCTACTTCAAGACCAAGTTTTATCACTCCTATGCATATATCCAAAAGATGCTCAAGTATACAACAAAGACATTTGCTCAACCATGTTTGTAGCAGCTTTATTTGTAATAGCCAGAAGCTGGAAACAACCCAAATGTCCTTCAGTTGAAGATTCGATACAGAAATTGTGGTACACTTACACAATGGAATACTACTCAGCATTTAAAAACAAAGAAATCAAGAAATGTGCAGGCAAATGGTGGGAACTAGAAAAGATCTGAGGTATTCCAGAAGCAGAAAGACACACATGGTATCTTCTTACTAATAAGTAGATATTAGACATATATATAGGGTAATCATACTAAAATCTGTACACCTAAGGAAGATAATCAAGAAGGAGGACCCCTGGTAAGATGCTCGATCTTCATTCAGAAAGGCAAATGAGAAGGACATCAGAAGAGGGAGACAACAGGGAACAATACAGGAGCCTATCACAGAGGGCCTCTGAAAGACTCCACCCAGCAGGGTATCAAACCATATGCTAAGATACATAGCCAAAGTGCAGGGAATCTTATGAAAGAAAGAGGAAGATAGAAAGACCTGGGGGTAACAGAAGCTCCAAAAGGAGAACAACAGAACCAAAAAATATGGGTACAGGGAACTTTTCTGAGACTAATACTCCAAACAAGAACCATGCATGGAGATAACTTAGGACCCCTGCACAGAAGTAACCCATGGCAGCTCAGTGTCCAAGAGTATTCCCCAATAACAGCAACAGGGACTGTCTCTGACATGAACTCATGGGCTGGCTCTTTGATAACCTCCACCTGAGGGGGGAACAGCCTTACCACTCCTCAGAAGAAGACAAAGAAGCCAATTCTGATGAGACCTGATAGACTAGTATCAGATGGAAGGGGAGGAGGACCTCCCCTATCATTGGACTGAGGGAGGGGCATAGGAGGAGAAAAGGGAGGGAATTAGGGAGGGGACTACAGCTGGGATACAAAATGAATAAACTGTAATTAATAAAAATAAAAAAAGAAGGTCAGAGCTGTGGTTGTCAAGACTGCACTTCAAATACAACCTTAATCCAAACCTGTGAGCTCCCCAAAGAGTGACTTCAAAGCAATGCACTTTAAGCATCTGTGGATAGTATTTAATTCTTAAGTAAATTTGGGTTTTGGTGCTTTCTTCTCAAGATAACTGCAAAATACATGTTAGCTTGTGGGAATGCTATCTTAGAAGAAGACAAACAAGTCCATGGATATGATGACTTCCTTTCCTGAAAGACTGTGCAATGAGCTTGGACCTCCTTGACCTGTCTTTCTCCTCCTGTGATGAAGATGTGAAACTTTTGCTAAATGTTATTGACTGATAAACTTATAACGTATGCTCTTGGTTTAAATAAGCCATTTTTTTCTGTGTATAATACATATAAAAAACTAATTTAGATTCTTAAATTTATTGTGTTTATGACTTCCTAGCAGAATTGATGACTGTATAGCATTTGTTATCAATAAATTATATTCTTACTGAGTCTTCTGTACATTAATCATACTGCCTCTACTTAGAAATCTCATTTTTATGAGGATATGTACAGCTTTGCTGTGATGCTACACTGCTGGTTGAATTATACAGCTACACAGCTTGGAATTCACGTAGCCTTAACTCTTTACTATACAAGCTAAACACTGGGGTCCAGAGAAATTAAACATGTATAGAAGAACACACTCTTCCCACCCTTAGTTTCACCATTTTTCTCTATACCGCTTCTTTTTAGAGAGGATTTGAATGTGTTTGCAAACTCTTAAAAAGGAGCCTACAGTATTGTATGCATGGTCTTTTTCTAGGACCTCTCTACCCTCTTCATTGAAAGACACACTAGAAGAAGCATAGCTTTCTAAGGCTGAGCTGCAGAGTGTCAGCCTTGTAAACTTTTATATGTTGGTTTTCTTCCTCTTTTCTTTAGCCATGTAAGCAATGGTTTTGCACATTGTTAAATAAGGAGAATTACGCATAATTCAAAATGGAATGAAGATAAAAGCCAATAGCTCCCCAGACAAAGCAACACAAACAGCAAGCAGCCAGAAAATGCATCTATGATTCACATACTTGAAATTGTTAGAAAATTATTCCCATTCCTCAAAATTTAAATATTGTATGCTGTGTTTCTGTAATAAAGAAAATATTCTTATTTAAATATATTTCATTTGCAAAGAGAATTTTTAATACAAATAAATGCCTCTTATTGTTCTGTTTTATAATAATTTCTGTGAACTAAATCCCCATCATCCCAACATGAGCCTTTTTAAAATTAAATACATTATCTATTACTGCTTCATTGGCATCCTTTCAATTTTATAAAAATTTAATATTCAACATCTTCTGGGTGTGGAGAGATAGCTTAGTGGTTAAGAGCACTTGTTGCTCTTGAAAGGGACTGAGGTTTTTTTCTGGCCCCCCACATGGTGGCTCACAACCATCTGTACCTCCAATCCCAGAGGACCTGATGCCCTTCTCTGATCTGCACATGTACCAGGCATGTAATGCACATATATACATGCAGGAAAAACATGCATACACATAAATTAATAAGTATGTGGGACTCTGCTGGATGAGGTTGAGGTTGGTCATCTGATAGCCAATTATTTGTTGCTTGATTTATGATGACAGACTCCCTTTTCTCAGCGGGGGTTTTAAGTCTCCCCTGATCTGGGTGATTCCAGGTCTTGAAAGGAGGTCACAGAGCCCTCAGGGCAGATTATAGGTGAGACCCTTCTCTGATACAGAAACTGTTCTAGCAAGCACCTAACTATTCCTAGAAATGACCCATCCTGCTAAGAATCTTAGTCCAGCAGTGATTTTCAATTGTACATAGAGATCCTGTCCATCCTACAGAATAATTAAGTACCATAATTTTCTCCTTAAGATAGGACCATTTAAGTACCCCTGACTCCCTGACTCCCTGACTGCAGCGAATCAAAAATCTTCAAACTTAAAATCTATCCCTCTGCCCAGGGTTTATATTCCCTTCGATTTCACATTGTGGAGAGCCGAGGTTCAGACGCCATTACAAGATGGCGCCGGCATCCGGTCTCTGTACTAGTAAACAACCTCTACAGCACATGTGCGAGTTGCGAAAGCTCACCAAACCACTGCCCCAGCCCGGGCCATCAGACTGGTAAGCAGCCAATTAGGGTATGACACGTCACTCCACGTCACTTAGGTGAGACCAGGGCTTATTTAAACAGCACCACTTTGGGGCCTGGGGTCTTCCTCCTTTCATCGCTTGACAATAATAAAGCCTGCTGCAGAAGGATCCTGTTGTCCGTGTGCATTCTTGCTGGCGAGACGATTACACGGGTCGCAACATCTGGTGCCGAAACCTGGGACGCTGGGAGCTTGCCATCACCGGTGCCAAGGAGACCCCCTGTTCACGGGGAGGATTCAGAACTGCAGCATTAGGGTAAGTTCTGAGAGGCATGTTTGGTCTTGACTTATCTCATTTTTCACCCCAGCTAGCAGGAGCTCTTATTGCCTTCCTCTTTCTTTTGGTTATTAAGGCTGGTCAGGGAGTGTTGGAGGAGATACAAGACAGCATGTCAGAAACAGAACGTGATAAAAGATTAGGGGCCCCAATGGGTAAAAATAAAGACGTCTCTAAGAAAAAAGGCCCTTCTGTGGACGTTAAAGCCTCAGAAGCGAAAGATAAGGGAAAGGACGCCCTGGGGGAGAAACATGATAAGGAGAAGAAAAAATCTAAAAAGGAGCCTCTCTATCCTATAAAAAAACTAGAGGCTTTAGAAATTGACAATTCTGAGTCGGAGGAGTTAAGTCCTTCCAAGGAGTCAGACTTAGAGGAGGAAGCAGCCCGCTATGAGGAAGAATGATACCACCCTGATGGGCGGCCATTACTGTTGTATCGGAAGCAGAGTGGTATGAGAAACAGAAAGTGCACACTTTCTCAGTCGGCCGCTCCCGTTGTACCTAGTGCTCCTCCACCCTACACCGGGAGGCACTGTCCTGATTCCTTCTTTTCAACAAAAGATAGACACAAAATTTTTCAGACTTTTCCAGTATTTGAAGATGTGGAGGGAGGCCGTGTCCACGTGCCTATAGATTACCCTCTAATCAAGGAACTGGCAGAGTCAGTTAATAAGTACGGGGTGGATGCTAATTTTACAATTATGCAGCTCGAGAGGCTAGGGATGGACTGGTAGTCTATACAGATGGGTCAAAAACAGGAGTGGGAGCTTATGTGGTTAATAATAAAGTTGTTTCTAAGCAATATCATGAGACCTCGCCTCAAATTGTGGAATGTTTAGTAGTGCTAAAAGTTTTGAAAAAATTTCCAGGTCCCTTAAATATTGTTTCTGATTCTAGTTATGTGGTAAATGCAACCAAAATCTTAGAGGCTGCTGGATTGATTAAAGCATCTAGCAAGCTAGCAAAAATTTTTCAAAGGATTCAGTTTGCCTTAATTACCAGAAGATCTCCTGTTTTTATTACACATATTAGGGCTCATTCCAGTCTACCGGGGCCCATGTCCCATGGAAATGACCTGGCAGATCGAGCCACAAAGATGATTGCATTTGCCCTCCTTTCAAATTTAGAATTGGCTAAGGAGTTTCATAAAAATTTTCATGTTACAGCTGAGACATTGCGTCATCGATTTGACATAACTAGAAAGGAAGCTAGAGATATTGTTACCCAATGTCAAAATTGTTGTCAGTTTTTACCTGTGCCTCATGTTGGGATTAATCCCAGAGGAATCCGTCCCCTACAGATGAGGCAAATGGATGTTACTCACATTTCATCTTTTGGCAAACTGCAATATTTACATGTTTCCATTGATACTTGTTCTGGAGTTATGTTTGCTTCCCCACTGACTGGAGAAAAGGCAGCCCATGTCATCCAGCACTGCTTGGAGGCATGGAGTGCCTGGGGGAAGCCCAAAATTCTCAAAACCAATAATGGACCAGCTTACACCTCTCAAAAATTTGGGCAGTTCTGTCATCAAATGGGGGTGACCCACTTAACGGGTCTCCCATATAACCCTCAGGAACAGGGTATTATTGAACGTGCTCATCGCACTCTAAAGTCCTACTTAATAAAACAAAAAGGGGGAATAGAGGAGGCTCTGCCCTCAGTGCCACGAGTGACTGTTTCCTTGGCACTCTTTACTCTCAACTTTTTAAATTTGGACAGTCAGGGCCACTCGGCGGCTGATCGCCACTGCTTAGAACCTAATAGGCCTAAGGAAATGGTCAAATGGAAGGATGTCTTGACTGGCCAGTGGAAAGTCCCGAATCCTATTTTAATAAGATCCAGGGGAGCTGTTTGTGTTTTTCCACAGAAAGAAAACAATCCATTCTGGGTACCGGAGTACTTCACGCGAAAGCTCGCGGCAGCTGAAGATGATCTTCCAACGAATACACCTGCAACTAATTCCAGTTCTCACTTGGATCCTTCTAAATCGGGTTCCTAGTCTGCATTCCCGAAGATCGCTCACAGATGGCTTATTATCCTGGGTTTCTTCCGGCTTTTCTTATTTTAAAGAATGGGTGGGCGTTGGAATGTTTGGTGCAGCATCATGTTGTGGCTTAGTGTTTTTACTATGGTTGTTCTGCAAACTCAAAACCCAACAAAAACATGACAAGGTAGTGATTGCACAAGCACTAGTGGCCCTAGAGCAAGGATCATCTCCCGATGTTTGGCTATCTATGCTAAAAGATTGATGGACAGCAATGTTGCCTCTGCCTTTGCAGTTGCAGAGCCAAAGTATATAGGTTTACAGCCCTTGCACTCCCTGGGATTTATTTCCATTGCACGGGGAATGGGTGTAAACCTAATTTTCATTGTAAACCAAATAGTCTGGAAAGTCAGTGACGGAAGAGTGCAAATGAGTCTCCGCCCACCTAAGACAGGACAGCCTCGCCATGAGGAGGCTGCTCCAATGACGGGTAACAGCCGAGCATTGCCTTCCACCAGGCTCAGACGTTGGTAATGTTTATATGTTGGCATTGCACTAACTTGGCTAAAAGGACTTGCTGTTTATTGAAACAAAAAGGGGAAGATGTGGAGAGCCGAGGTTCAGACACCATTACAAGATGGCGCTGGCATCCGGTCTCTGTACTAGTAAACAACCTCTAGAGCGCATGTGCGAGTTGCGAAAGCACGCCAAACCACTGCCCCAGCCCGGGCCATCAGACTGGTAAGCAGCCAATCAGGGTATGACACGTCACTCCACATCACTTAGGTGCGATCAGGGCTTATTTAAACAGCACCAATTTGGGGCCTGAGGTCTTCCTCCTTTCATCGCTTGACGATAATAAAGCCTGCTGCAGAAGGATCCTGTTGTCCGTGTGCGTTCTTGCTGGCGAGACGATTACGCAGGTCGCAACATCACATGAATAAAGTTTCATGCTTTCTCACTTCAAGACCAACTGAGATTCCTAATTTATCTTCCTCCAGGTCTCATCTCACCTGCCTGCCCTCCAGCCTGCTGGGCCTAGCCTCGGTAGGTCTGTGTCTTGACTACATGTCTACCAGTAATGTCTTTGGCCCACACTTTTGCCATCCTTAGCATGGCAGCTTAACCACGAGCTGTGTAACACTTTGGTATCTGCCATAGGCTTTGGTTTCCATTGCCACCAGAGGCCTGGTGCTAAAAGAGTTAAACTGTAACATTCTGGGGAAAACTTTTTTCACACCCCAGTTTAGTGGAATCTGCCTCACTCTGACGTGCTCTAGCTGCCCCTGAGGGAAATAAAACCCTGTCCTCCATCTGGAAGCCGAACTGTAGGACGCCAGCCAAGATCCAGGCCCGACTGAACAGAGAATGACAAAAATAAATAAATCTTTTCAAAAATTTGGAGAGGTGAATCATTAGGTATATAACTCCAATAGTAAAATAGAGTGGAGATCATTTAACCTAAGACTGTGCCTAGAGAGAAATGTCATTTGGAGGTGGAGTGGCTAAAATAAACACTCGGGTATCTACATAGCTATGCACAACCATTTTCTTACAAAAACAATATCTTCAGTGAGTGTCCTTAAAGCCACTGTGCAAGTGTTTCAATCTTATGGACTATTTGTGAGCAATAGCACATAGAATTATAAAGGACAGCTCACAGGTAAACACTGACAGCTATTCAGGAAGGATATGATACTTCGCACAGGAATTAGTTTAATGATTAACCCAAGGGAAGAATAACGTGAACATGGACAGCAGATCTGGTTTACACATATTAACCTGAACATAGGTATTTCATTCCAGCTAAAATTTCCTGTTACGTAAACAATTTTAGTTTACATTAAAGCAAGGAGAGAGAAAAAATCTTGACTGTGGATTAGTCATTTTTATCTCATGTTGATTATTTATCAACTCTGTTAACATTAATAAAATATAGGATTGCTTTCCTTTATGCACAACTTTTCCTTTATGCACAACATTCTCAAAAATGAAAAAAAAAAAAAAAAAACTTTAGCATGACCGGAGACTTGATTGTCGGCGAAAGGGTTCTGTCTTCAGAATGAACAGGCTTATTTAATAAGATGCAGAGGGAGCAGAGGGCCTTGAGGTAACTGAACAGCAGCTAGCTTGCAATGATCGACTGCAGGTAGCTCACTGAGGAGTCCTTGCTTAGTTAGAGAGAGAGATGCTAGTTTTCAACTAGTTTTCTGGCATGAAATTGTTTCCATATAGATGAAGGCAGAGCTTCGGCTGCAACTAATTTTAGTTGTACTAGTCTGATGTTGCACATGTTCTCGGCTTTTGCAGAAGACAGCCATGTTTTTGTTTGTTTGTTTGCTTGTGTTTTGTTTTGTTAGTTTGTTTTTTGTGGGGATGACACTTTTGGAGCAGACTTCCATTGGAGACTCATTTTCTTTCAGGATTTTTAATCATAGACTCCCTGTTGTAGTCTTCCTTGAAAACAGTAAACTGGAACTTTGGAAGTAGGAAGTGTTTTCTTCTGTATTTCCTTTGAGCTGAGTAAGGGCAACATCACTCTCTCTCTCACACACACACACATTCAATGGTGGGAAGAAAACATGATTGGGAGTGATTTTGGTAGAAGGTACGTATTGCTTGATCTGATATGCTTAGAGGAAATATGGATTCATACATCGTGGCATGAGAACCCTGTCAAAGCATTGCCTAGGGATGGAATTTTGAATAATAAAAGAAATAAATTTGACAAGAAGGTTAAAATAAAGTGGTATATGATCACATGATTTGAGGTTGAGAGGCAGGGGGAGACTCACATCCCCAAAAGAAAGTAAACTCAGTCTTTTTGACCACCAAGCACTCTGGATTGGCTAGCTCAGCATGAAAATAATAGATGAGTCTGGTAAGTTTATTTTTAATATTATTCATTATTTAACTCTTCTAAATTTTTATATGAATTACAGTTTATTCACTTTGTATCCCAGCTATAGCCCCCTCTCTCTTTCCCTCCCAATCTCACCCTCTCTTCCTCATCTCCTCCTAAGCCCATCTCCAAGTCCATTGATAGGGGAGGTCCTCCTCCCCTTCCATCTGACCCTAGCCTATCAGGTATCATCAGGACTGGCTGCAATGTCCTCCTCTGCGGCCTGGCAAGGGGTGGTCAAAGAGCCAGCCACTGAGCCTATTAGTAGGGAACTTACTTGGATACTGAGCTTTTAACTCTTTGGTTATACTTTATTTCTTAGCGTTTAAGACCATGTAAGTGCCCCATAAATTAGCTTCCATTTGTCAGTAGTCTAGGCCACTCAGGGTTATTCTTAGTGTTATGAATAGCCCCTTAACTCATTTTCAATTTTCCCCAACAAGTGCTGTCACATTCTGGGACATATAAGGGTAATTTTGTGGCTTCCCTTTAGAAGAAATTTTGTACTGACCTTCCTCTTCACAGAATATACACTGTTAGCTTCTGCATGGCCTCTCTGATCAAGAGGATTGATGACTCATCTGAATATAAAGTTTATAAAAGACCCCACCTGAACTGTCCAAGATCTTTCTGACATAGCACCTAACATTTGAACTGTCTTCCTAGACCTTTGATTCTCTTTGGCTTTGGACTCTAGTTGTGAGTGTTTATTTATTTTTTATGCATATTTCTTTTTTTAATTTTTTATTAATTACACTTTATTCATTTTGTATCCCCCCATAAGCCCCTCCCTCCTCCCCTCCCGATCCCACCCTTCCTCCCCTTTCTGCATGCATGCCACTCCCCAAGTCCACTGATAGGGGAGGTTCTCCTCTCCTTTCTGATCTTAGTCTATCAGTTCACATCAAAAGTGGCTGTATTGTCCTCTACTGTGGCCTGGTAAGGCTGCTCCCCCGTCAGGGGGAGGTGATCAAAGAGCAGGCCAGTCAGATTATGTCAGAGGCAGTCCCTCTTCCCATTACTATGTAACCCACTTGGACACTGAACTGCCATGGGCTACATCTGTGCAGGGGTTCTAAGTTATCTCCATGAATAGTCCTCGGTTGGAGTATGAGTCTCTGGGAAGTTCCCTGTGTTCAAATTTTCTTGTTCTGTTGCTCTCCTTGTGGAGACCCTGTCCTCTCCAGCTCTTACTATTTCCCAGTTCTTACATAAAATTCCATTCACTCTGCCCAACAGTTGGCCATCAGGCTCAGCATCTGCTTTGATAGTATGTAGGGCAGAGGCTTTCAGAGGCCCTCTGTTGTAGGTTCCTAGTTTGTTTCCTATTTTCTTCTTCTGGCTTTCAGAAGCCCTCTGTAGAAGGTTCCTAGGTTGTTTCCTGTTTTCTTCTTCTTCTGATGTCCATCCTCTTTACCTTTCAGGATGGGGATTGACCACTTTAGTTAGGGTCCTCTCTCTTGCTTAGTTTCTTTAGATGTACAGATTTTAGTGGGTTTGTCCTATGTTGTATGTCTATATGAGTGAGTATATACCGTGTGTGTCTTTTTGCTTCTGGGACAACTCACTCAGGATGATCCTTTCCAGGTCCCACCATTTACCTGCAAATTTCATGATTTCCTTATTTTTCATTGCTGAGTAATATTCCATTGTATAGATGTACCACAATTTCTGCATCCATTCTTCAGTTGAGGGGCATCTGGGTTGTTTCCAGCTTCTGGCTATTACAAATAAAGCTGCTACAAACATGGTTGAGCAAATGTCCTTTTTGTGTACTTGAGCCTCTTTTGGATATATGCCCAAGAGTGGTGTGGCTGGATCTTGGGGAAGCGCTATTCCTAGTTCTCTGAGAGAGTGAGAGAGAGCCAGATTGATTTCCAGAGTGGTTGTACAAGTTTACATTCCCACCAGCAGTGGAGAAGGGTTCCCCTTTCTCCACAACCTCTCCAGCATGTGTTGTCACTTGAGGTTTTCATATTTGCCATTCTGATGGGTGTAAGGTGAAATCTCAGGGTTGTTTTGATTTGCATTTCCCTAATGGCTAATGCCAGAAGTCAGTTTACACATGTCTTGAAAAACAAATTATTGTTTAAAAAATTACTTTTTATATAATATTTAAAAGAATTAAGTAAATTTGACCCAGATAAAACTTAATTTTAAGTAATAAAAAGTCCATGTTAGCAGAAAACATAAATTATCTTGATAAAAAGTAAAGTCTTTGTTTCTTTTAGTCAATTTTTATATGTCACTAAGAGAAGATCATGAAAACCCAGTGTACTATGTTTGAACAGAAAACAGACATTATCATGAACAACCAAGAACTAAAATATAGGTCAAACATATTATCAATCCTGGGGGTTGTTTTTATTTAAAAAAATTAAAACAATTTGTTAGTGAACTAAATTTTATGCATGGTTACTTATAGGCCAATTTGAATGAAATCTTTTTGAGAGGACATGTAAGCATAGTACATTACATCTATTTAAAGGTGGCACAAGGGACAGACATATTGATAGAAATTTCAAATAGTTTCAAGTATCAAATCCTAGAGAGATCAACAACTGAACTGACAGATAAAATGATCAAAATAATGATATAAACATTTAGGAATACACTAAGAAGAAACTGAAAGAATGTAGAATTTTATTTAATTAGAGTAAATTCAGAAACAAAGAAAAAAATTGGTTTCAATGAAGCAGACTTTAATTTAAACATTTAGAGATACTCAGTGAAGTCAAAGGGTTGAAAGGTGAAGCTTGTTATAGAGTCTTAACCAAGTAAGCCCATTAGAGCTAGCTTGCTTTGGGAAACACTTCCCTTTTATCTCATCAGCTCCCCTCAGCTCAGAGTATGTAAGGAAGGACAAAAGCCTTTGATCTATGCCAACAGCATTACTAAAGTGAGTTGAGAAAAAATTACTCTAACCAAACAGTTTAAAATAGCAGTAACATTACAAATGCCTAGAGAACTATGCACTGAGGGTCAGTGTGAACCAACAAGAGTAATATATATGAGGATCATAGTCTAAGAAAGGGTCTCAATAAAGGGGCTGCCTGTCAAAAAAAATTAAACTCTGTAATAAGATGGTAGAAAAGGATATACTGAAAACAAAATATGGAATACTTTAGAGCAGAGACACGTGGATAAATACATCAGTCCAAGATCACAGAAGTAGAAAAATATGGGTCACTCTGCCAAGACCTAGCCCTTGCGAAACAATGGTCCCAAGCAAAATTGAGGAATTATGCTGTAACTTTGGACAAGTTATTCTTTGTCACTACAAAGGCAATCAATTTTTTCCAATGTTCTATCATGCCAAATATCTCTTTAATTAGAGCTGAAGGTTAAAATTGCATATCTTTAATTTAGTCTTCCATGCTTAATTATCTGCATTTTGAAAAGGGAGGAAACTGTGGAAAAACATATTGTGCTGTTGAAGTAGCTAAAACACTGCTGGTGCAAATTAGAACATGGAAATTTGTTAATATGAAATACGTTACTGCTCTGTAAAGTGATGTTTCCTCACTGCAAGTGTAAATTGCTGATAAAAATCTAAATACTAATTCACACTCTATATAAAGAGATCTTAAAACAACAAATTAGAGCCTAAGGAGAACTAACTGTAGATTAAACTGCTTTGCAATCATCTTATGATTATAACAACATGAATGAACAAGTGCCCAACTTTCACATTGTTTGCTTTTATGTGAATGCAAGGCTCAACTCTGAGAAATAAGAATTTCTCTTTTATTTCTTCTAATCACCTTATGAATTTTCTGGGGCTTTGATAATAAAATAGCACAAATGGTTCTGTTAAAGATTATTGTCTTATGGTTCTGAACACTAGAAATCTAAGAATAAAATGACAGCAGGGTGGCTTCTTCTGAGGGCTATGTGGAAAGCTCTATCCTAGATCCTTATGTGTGCCTGACCATCTTGAGGTTCATTTTCATAATTTTTGTGTGTCTGTGTATAGGGAGGTAGAAAGAAGATGAAAGAGGCTGTGCTGCTAGCCTCTTCCAGGCTGCCAGTTAGAACTTAGACATATCTACTCCAGCTTCCTGGAGTAAATGGCTTGATCAATGGCCAGCATCTTTTCTAGGATATACAGTAGTCTGTTCCCTTTTGGGAACCCTTTAGAACACATGAATAGCATGCTGATATCCCTAAGAACAAACACTGTGATCAATGATCAGTAGTCCCCTTTTACAAATAGCTGATAACACCCTATTGATGTAAACAGCAGGCGTTTCCTTGGCTAAGACAAGTCCTGAGATCTGCTGTAAGGATATTTTGAAACATAAAGACTAGCCTGAAGCCAGAAGGTGACAAAAAAGTATGGTACCCTGCAGACATGATAAGAACAAGGGAAGAGAAACTGACCTTAAGGACATGAGAATCACCCACCTTCAAAGCCCCTTCCTCTATGCTAGTGTACTTTGACTGATTCCTCATTTGCAGCCTTTTCTCCTTTCCCCTCTTTCTACTTTCTCCTCCAGACTCCAATCAAACTCCTAAGCTACTTGCCTTAACAATCTTGGTCTATGAAGATACCCCAATGCTTGCTACTAGCAGATAACCCCCCCCCAGTCTGCCTGCTTCTTCCTTCAAGCCCCAACAGAGTAACTTCTGCTGTTTCTATTTTTTCTGTCTCCTACAAAGCTGCTGAGATCACACCTCCTGCTTGCCTAGTCTGTTGCTTTCTGTTAGATTCCAATATAACTTTCCTGAAGTTAATTTCTTTTTTCAAATTATTTTGTCAATAAGAAGGCTAAGTCCCTGCAAAAGGGGTGCTTTTTGACATGTCCCAGTGTCCCTGTTATTATAAGGTTACTGGTCTTAATGGACTAAGAGTCAGGTATGAATTCTTCCTGTCTTAACCAATAGCCAAGCTTGCAAAGAACCAATATCCAAGCAAGTTTATGAACTGCTAGTTCATAAACTGCTATGAAGACATCAACAAATGAATTAAGGGAGCACAGTTTTAAACAACTACCTACTGGCCTTGTAAAATGTGTGTCCCTCTCACATTGAAAACATTACCAAATGTTTAACTCAATGAATACCAATTAAAGTCCAAAACCTTATTTAAATTGTACCAAAATCAGATATCAGTAGAATTTAACGTGTTTCTCACTCTGAGGCAAAACTAACACTCAATTAGTTAAGCAAGATGTTCCTTTACCCAGACAGCCAGTAAGGTTCAAAAAAGACAGTGGTGGATTAAGCATAGGAAACATATTCTCATTCATAAAACACAATGGTGAGCCAGCCAAAAAAAAAAAATTCTCATAAAAAAAAAAAAAAAAAAAAAAAAAAAAAAAAATCCCTGAAGCAAAAGAAGTAAGTATGCATTTCAACTGAAATACCTTGAGGCAAATTCCACCAGAGCTTAAGGCTGTGAAGAGTCCTTTCCTGCTCTCTGCTTTGTGCCTCAGGCTATGACTTCTTGGGATCATACACCCTTGTCCTGTGCTTTACCCTATGGTGTGTGACAGCCTCCATAAATTCTAAACATTCTTTCTTATCTCTTGTAGTTTTACTATCATTTCTACCATTGAAATACTCTGAAATCTGTTGGTTTTCTGTAGAAATCATGGGGCCGATGCAATTAAATGAAAGTGAGTACTTGTTGGAAAATTGTGCATCATTTCTTGTGGTTTCTGGTTTCTGTTGAGATGGTTCACTGGGCTCATGAGCCACTCAGTTAATCTACATAACCACATACACAGCTCCACAGCCCCAGAGTGTTTTCTGTGTAGGTTGAAAATCTTCCAAATCAAGAATGATTTTTTTTTTTAACTTTGATTTTGCTTAGCAGTTCTACTCCTAGTTTATTCTTCCCTCCTGTGTGTTACTAAAAGCTACAAGGAGAAACTAGGCCACACCTGCAATGCTTTGACTAGACATCTCATCAGATGAAGAGACAGCTTCCTCATTTTACATATTCTACTTCCCACAAACCCATGAAACACAGAGCAGCTAGGTTTCCTCTACTGGCTTATAAAAAAGCTGCTTTTCTTCCTATTCCAAAGACCTGGTCAACATTTCTGCCTTTACCATTCATCCTTTTGCTAAGAGTACTCTCCAGAGAAAAATGGTCTCTTTTTAAAATAAAAATTGAATGCTTCAAAAACTTTCTCTTTCTCTAACTACTATACAGTTTCAAAGCCACTGCTATATCTAGGGCCTTAGTGAAAACAGAATTCCACTTCCCCAAAATCTGAGACGTCACCATGATAAAATTAAACAATTGAATTTATTTGTTACATTTCTTCCTTCAACAATAAAATATAGTTACTTATGTGTAGAACAGATCAGATAGGACCACAAATAAGGTGGCTATAGAAGTAGTTGGTGCTATAACAGTTGGTGCATAATAGTTGCTGTACATGATTTAAATGGCTTTGTGCACCATATTTTTCACATGTCAAAATAGTTCTCACATTTATGATATTCATTGGTCAGAACTATCATGTTAACTCTCAGCAAACATATTTGCAGCATTGTTTGGTAATGACCAAACATCTTTTCTCTGAAGCTTGTCATACTTCATACCTAATCAATAGAGGTGTTTTTTTTTTCCCCAAGTCCTAATCCCTATGTTGTGCCTCTGATTTAAGAACTTGTTTCATTTTTTATTAGTGTCTTGTTTGTTTTTCTGAGAATGTCTTCAAATTCAATAACATCTTTCATCTGTTTCATTATTTATTTTGATTCACTGCTATTGAAATACTATGTCCCTTGGAACACAAGAGTAACATAAAGACCAACAAACCCAAAGCCAACATTTATGCTTCCAGGAAGTAAAAGATATATCATTTATGAGCATTTCATAAGCACAGTGTACTCTGAGCAGTGACAATATGGGAATAGCAAGGTAGCTCAGTAGCTAAAAGCACTGGCTGCTCTGGCATAGGAGCTGCTTCTGGCTCCCACCATGCATATAAAGGATCACTGTATCTGTAACTCCAGTTGCTGTAGTTCTTGAGTCCCCTTCTCGTTTCCTTGGGCACTGCAGACATGTGATGCACACATAGACATTTAGACATCAGACAAAATAAAAGTAAGCATTTAAGAAGTGACAAGAAACAAGTGACTTTGCAAATTGAGATAAGGGATGAAAAGATCTAAAAATCAACTATTTTGATTAACTAAAAAGAATATTTAAGTTTCATGTGAATGAAAAAAAAGCAAATTTAAATACAAATTAGTCAAGACAGCAATTCCAATGTTAAAAAAAATTTCAAAATAGCACAAACGAACATTATTTGAAGTACAACAAAGCTTGACACTTTACAATATTATTCATAGTTAAATTGCTAAATCTAGTTGAGACAATGGATGGGGATATGTTTCATGGTGCTATGTGCAATTTATTTTGCAATGTCTCAATAATAAACATGTTTGACAACTGAATCAAAAGTTTACCATATGACAAAGCAAGTATTGAAAATATTGACTGTAAAGTGATACACACATACATACTTAATAGGGTAAAAAATTCATTCAACGCCTTTTTAAAAATGTTGAAAAAAAAAAGAAATGATGTTGAAAGAATAAATGAACAAAAAACTCTTTCCTAAAACTGGTTTGTTCACATATGGTTGAGTAGTGCTTGAGTAAATCTCAGGAAAATTTATGTAAAAACCCCATTTTGCTTTGCAAATAAGTCTTGGAAGTACTTTTTTTTTCTCTGAGAGTAAAGAGTAGATGGAGAAGGAAACTGACCTTCCAGGAATCTTTAAGATATAACCCATGAAAGAACACATACACTGAATTCCTATTAAAAATGAGTAGCATTTCTCTAAAATTTCCATATGGGAATTAGGCTTTACTCTTTAAATTTTTATATATAATACTTTTTATTTATTCTTTGAGAATCTCACACATGCACACAATGTATTTTGATCACATTTCCTCTCAAGATCCTTCTGGATACCTTCTCCAACAATCTGCAATTACCCCACAAATTTATGGTCTCTCTTTTCCTTACTTCTTTCTTTCTTTCTTTCTTTCTTTCTTTCTTTCTTTCTTTCTTTCTTTCTTTCTTTCCTTCCTTCCTTCCTTTTTTTCAATTCCTTTTATAACCCATTGAATCATTCCGTGCTGAATATATGTAATATCATGTATGGGGTCACCCACTATAATATACTCAACATGCTGGGTGCTTTAACACTAAAGAAAAATGACTTGCTGGCATGTTGTCTGGCTCAGTCTTATGCAAATTTTGTATAGGCATCCAAAGCTGCTATTACCTTCAGGCAGGTGCTGGACTTATAGATGTCTAGAAAAACATTAGGATACTTCAAAGCTTTTATTCCTCAGCATGACTGTTTGCTATTATCTATAAATACAAATATATTTTGTCTACGAATATTTTTGAAAAATTCAAAGTAAAATGAGGGGGGGGAAGCTTATTTTGCCTTATCAAGACCCACCAGTCAGGTAAAACAACTATCCACAGCTTTTGTGACTGAGCTATCAGCGGTGTCTTCTTACCCTGAAACATACCAGCAACATGAACCACTCTCTCCAGTGTCAACATCGAACTAGGGAACAGAATACAGCATGAGCCAAGAAGAAATATGAAGAGACAGATTATTCTCATTAAGATTGGGCTGTTTCTTCTCCTTGGTTAATCTTCCAGTTCCTACCAGCTTCTGCTTTGTTGACTGAGTTCTAAACATGCCAACTCTGAACATTTGACTAAGTTTTCATTGCTTTTTGAGAGAAGCAAATTAGTGGTATTTTTTTAATTTGCCATTTTACTGATATATTCACTAATATATGTACGTATGCTGTATATGTACATATTAGTGAACATGTCGTTCAGTAATGTGTATGTGTATACACTATATATGTATATATATTAGTGAAAACGAACATGTTCAATAATTGAAGCCAGACCTCATCCTAATGCCTTACATTTGAAAGTTTAAATAATGAAAATAACATTTTAGGAAATTTAAGAGAGGTTCAGTAGGTATGAAGTGTTAAAATTAATAAGTTTATTTCTTCACAAAAATTGTCATAACACCAGGTCTAAAAAAACAACATATTCTCTTTATTCTTTCTTTTAGGTTGTCATGTATTTATTTTTTCCTTGAAAATTTGAATTTCATATGTGGAGGATGATCTTGAACCTTTGAAGTTTATTTTAGACTTTTAAACATGTCTGTCAATTAGAATATCTCTCGCTAGAAAATCCCTTTTTACCTTCAAAAGCTGTTCAATTGCTATACCTTCTTTTTCGTTGAGGGATTAGTGTTGACACTTTTTTTTTTGTCAAAGGATGAGGTTATACTTTGAATTGGACCTTCCATAATTGAAAGTGACCTCTTTTTAAAGTAAAATTCTGACTTTTGCATTCTTTTGTAGTGTGTTACAGAGAATAACTTATATTCCATTAAAAACTCAACTTTAAAAATATTGAAAAATAACTTCATGAATATTTGAGTTAATAAAGTTAACTCTGTAGGATGTTTTGGCACCTGCATATTGGAAACTATAGGAGAGCATCTAAATTTTCCCTGAGTAACTGTCAGGATTTCTTTGGTGCAAAGGAATAGCATTTCAGTGTGACCTGCATGTGTTGTCTGCTTTCTTTGTATCAGCTGATGTTCCAGGCACTGGGAAACAAGCAACAAAAAGTAACCTCAATTCTTTTGTCCAAGGGAATCATGATATATATATATACATATACATATACATATACATATACATATACATATACATATACATATACATATACATATACATATACATATATATCAAAACAGGTCTGCTAAACCAACTACTTACAGATGGCAAAATCAAGCAATAGTGGGAAAATTCAACTCAGGCTGCATTGTTTTTCTTCTTAGGACAGTCATGATTTCCCTGTGTGATTCAATATATAATTAGCCTGAATCATCTCTCTCTCTCTCTGTATATATATGTATGTATATGTATACACATATGTATATATGGTATATATGAGTATGTATGTATAGCTTATATCATATTGAAATGTGCTCCTCTTTGGGGAAACACGCATGTAGCATTCCCCAAAGCTGTGTGCACTGATGCTTTTCTGTTCCTGTCAGTGGGCCAGGTCCAGCAAGCAAGCTACTTTGGGTTGCATTAAGAAAGAAAAGAAAAGTAGCTAAACAATATTTGAGGTGCACTGGATGAAGTTCATCATTTAATGAGTAAGTACTCTGTATCCTTGAAAGCAAAAGATTTTTCTGGCCCCGTAAAGTGATGTTAAGAATGAGCCAGGTCTTTGTTGTATACTTGGGCATCTTTTGGATAAATGCCTAGGAGTGGTATAGCTGGATCTTGAGGAAGCACTATTCGTAAATGTCTAAGAAAGTACCAGATTGATTTCCAAAGTGGTTGTACAAGTTTATATTCCCACCAGCAGTGGAGTAAGGTTCCTCTTTCTCCACATCCTCTCCAGCATGTATTGTCACTTGAGTTGTTGATCTTACCCATTCTGATGGGTGTAAGGTGAAATCTCAGGGTTGTATTGATTTGCATTTCCCTTACGACTAAGGATGTTGAACATTTCTTTAAGTGTTTCTCTGCCATTTGGTTTTCCTCTATTGATAATCCTCTGTTTAGCTTTGTACCCCATTTTTAATTGGATTACTTGATTTGTTGCTGTTTAACTCCTTATGTTCCTTATATATTCTGGATATTAGTCCTCTGTCAGATATAGGGTTGGTGAAGATCCTTTCCCAGTCTGTAGGCTCTCATTTGGTTCTGATGACAGTGTCCTTTGCCTTTAAAGAAGCTTTTCAGTTTCATGAGGTCCCATTTATTGATTGTTGCTCTTAGAGCCTGTGCTATTGGTGTTCTATTCAGGAAGTTGTCTCTTGTGCCAATGAGTTCAAGCTCTTCCCTACTTTTTCTTCTAACAGATTTAATGTGTGTGTTTTTATATTGATATCTTTGATCCACTTGGACGTTAATTTTGTGCAGGGTGATAACTATGGATCTATTTGCACTTTTCTACATTAGACATCCAGTTAGACAAGCACCATTTGTTGAAGATGCTATCTTTTTCCATTTGTATGGCAGCTTTATTTGTAATAGCCAGAAGCTGGAAACAACCCAGATGCCCCTCAGTTGAAGAATGCATACAGAAATTGTGATACATTTACACAATGGAATACTACGCAGCAATTAAAAACAAGGAAATCATGAAATTTGTAGCCAAATGGTGGGAACTAGAAAAAAAATCATTCTGAGTGTGGTATAACAGAAGCAGAAAGACACACTTGGTATATACTCACTTATAAGTGGATATTAGATATATAATATAGGATAATCATACTAAAATCTGTACAATGATAGAAGCTAATCAAGAAGGAGGACCCATGTAAGACAGTCAGTCTTCATTCAGAAAGACAAAAGGGATGGATGGGCATTGGAAGAGGGAGAAAACAGGGAACAGGACAGGAGCCTACCACAGAGGGCCTCTGAAAGACTCTACCCAGCAAGGTATCAAAACATATGCTGAGACTCATTGCCAAACTTTGGGCAGAGTGCAGGGAATCTTATGAAAGAAGGGGGAGATAGAAAGACCTGGACTGGACAGGAGCTCTACTAGGAGAGCAACAGAACCAAAAAAATCTGAGCACAGGAGTTTTTTCTGAGAGTTACACTCTAAATATGGACCATGCATGGAGATAACTTAGAACCCCTGCACAGATGTAGCCCATGGCAGGTCAGTGTCCAAGAGGTTTCCCTAATAATGGGAACAGGGACTGTCTGACATGAACCCAGGGGCCGGCTCTGTGATCACCTCTACCTGAGGGGGGAATAACCTTACCAGTCCATGAAGGAAGACAATGCAGCCAGTCTTGATGAGACCTGATAAACTAGGGTCAGATGGAAGGGGAGGAGGACCTCCCCTATCACTGGACTGGGGGAGGGGCATAGGAGAAGAAGAGGGACGGATTGGGGTTGGGAGGGCATTGAGGACGATGGAGCTACAGCTAGGATACAAAGTGAATAAACTGTAATTAATAAAAACAAAATTAAATAAAAAAGATTAAGCCAGCTCAACATTTTAACTGAGAATATATAAACTCATCAACACAAAAGATAGGTGAAAGAGAATATGGAGACAACTTATTTGGTTTGTTACAAATGAGACATTTATGAACACTCTAAAACTTTCAATTGAAAGCCTGGTTTCACTGGGGTGGAAGACCAAAAATGTAAATGCTGCAGGAATCCGCATAGCAATGTTGCCACAATCCCTGGGAAATTCATGTACTAATTTCTGTAAGTTCTGTATTGGTAGTAATAAGATATGGAGAGGCGAACAATAGAAGAGAGAGAACCTGCCAAGAGGAGAGTAGTGAAAGCAGGCTACATGGTTTCTAGAGTCAAAATGGGTGAGATGTTTGCAGGATAAATGAGTGCTCACCCGTATCTGTACTTAATGACAGAATTAACATTGTATGCCAAATATGTGTTGGCTCTCATTTGGCAATATAATTAAAAAGCACCATTTGAAGATGCATTGTTTAAAGTGAAAATTAGTTTTGTTCTTATTAACATGTAGTAATTGTGTACATTTATAGGATGAGGATCGATAGTTGAATATGAAAAGGAGTACATGTATCTGTTCATGGATGAATATGGCTTAATGCTGAAGAAGTATGTGTTGTAGGATATTTGATCCCACTATGAACCCTGAAATTGTGAACTGCAAAAACCTGTTTATAGTTGTGGTATGGCTCAGTCTTTGATCCTAAAGCTCTCTGTTTACTCTAAATGTGTTTGTGGTATGTGTGGCTCAGCCCTTTAAACAGATTTCTGTAAACAGAATTAAAAAAATCAACCTTAGATCAAGAGGCAGAACCAGCTGGTAGGGATTAAACAGGAAGGAGGGGCATTGAGTATAATGTTATTTAAGACCTCTTGGAGAAAGAAGAAGGACCTCTGAGACCTGACCTGAATAAAAAGGGCCGTTTCCTTCCAGGATATCAGCTCAGTAGGGTCAACTTTTCTGCTTCTAGGAGCTAGCAGGCTTCCAGTCCAGGATCTGGATCCTTGGTCTTTATTGGTAAAATTGAAAGATTGGGATTTTCTTTCTGTATAACAACAAGAATGTGATCTTTCATCTTCTGCAATTCAATGGAGATTCCATGTTAGTGGACTGATGATCTGTTTATTTGGTTTTAATAGCATGTCTGTAGGCATAATAGATTATAGTCATAGGAGATCATGCCATCTGTGAATGCAAAGGAGACGAATTGTCCCTTTCCTGCCTGAGTTTCACTTATCCATTTTTTCCTCTCACACTATCTAATGTCTGTATTGCAACATATTACAGAAACCGTGAAATAGACATGCTTTTTTTAGAAGAGCATTAACTATTTTAGCAATAAGTATAATATTAACAAATGGGTGTTTTATAAAGAATTTCTCTTAGACTTAGGAGTTATGCTTATATTCCCACATTTAAAAAATTAATTTACCTTTTTAAAAATTATAAATTAATGCTGATATTTTTTATGTCCTTTCTTTAACTCTTCAGTGATCTTCTTCCTCCTCTGCCTCTCCTCCTCCCACTTTTTCTCCTGCTCCTTCTCTTTTTATTTGACTGTTTATAGTTGGGAACACATACGCTAATTATTTTCTTAATATACTATCTTTAGCTTACTGAGGTACAACAGAAAAATACAAATCATATATATTTATAGTGTAAATTTGATGGTTTTGTAAATGGAGATATTATAAAATTTGTAGAATTAAGTCTACTATTACCTCACATAACTTTCAATCCCTTTCCAGTTTTTGTTTGCTTAATGTGTGATAAGAGCTAAAATCCATTTTCTTGATAAAACTAACATCTTAAAATTCATCACTACAGATTGTTGGGGGTTGGTCTGGTGCTGTGTTTTCTGAAGCTAATTATTGGCCCCCAAAATCTGGTTGCTGCCCATATGAGAAAACACTCATATACCTCAAAGTGACATTTGTAAACGTGCCAAAGAAAGTATCCCTGACAGGAACCCCACAAGAAAATCAACAGAGACAACTAACCCAGACCCATGGGAGCTTACAGAAAATGAGATACCATGGAGCATGCATGGTGCGGACCTCGGCCTTCTGCACATATGTGGTCTATGGGTGGCTTGGTTCATGTGAGTTGCCTGGCAAGTGAAAGGGGCTGTTTCTAACCTGAACTCTACTGCCTGCTTTTGGATCACATCCCTCTGGCAGGGCTGCCTTGACTGGCCTTAGTGGAGGAGGATATGCTTGGTCCTGATGTGACTTGATGTAGTGGAGAGGGTTGATAAGGGCTGAGGGGAGCACTCCTTTTCAAGAAGGAGGTGGGGTGACTGAGAGGCGAGTAGGGAGATGTTATCTATGAGATTTAAATAAACTTAAATAAAATAAAATGTTTTTAAATTTTAAAAAAAGCAGAATTTATTCCTAATTGATGGAGTAAAAGGCCTATACCTGGGCAGGGCAAAAGCAAGTAGGTATGGCTAGAGTTCTGGGGCTTGGAGGAGAAAGAGAAAGGGGAGAAGGAAGATGGCAATAGCAGCCATGGCTGAGCTAGGAAAGAAGCACATGGGTGGAGGAAGTGACTCGGATAAAATAAATAAATAAATAAACAAGCATTTATGGAACTATGGATGGGAAGTAGCCTGGGATGGGGCTGGGAGGTAAAGGTAGCTTGCAGGGTTAACGTCTACACTTTCCAGGATGATATTAGACTGTAGTAAAATCTAACAGAAATCTGTGTCTTTTAATGACTTTGATAGTGAGTTAGATGTACTGCTCTAATAATTATAGGCTGATAATAACATTTTTCTTTTTTATTATCATTTATAACAATTTATTTAATCCACATCCTGGATGTGGCCTCTTCCCCTGTCTCCTCCCAATCCTACCCTTCCTCCCACTTCTCCCCTTATGCTTTTCCCCAGTCCACTGATAGGGGAGGTCCCCCTCCCTTTCCATCTGACCTAGCCTATCAGTTCTCATCAGGACTAGATGCACTCTTCTCCTCATAGGCCTGGTAAGGGCACACCCCCTAGGAGGGAGTGGGGAGTGATCAGAGTGGCTGTCACCAGAGTTTATGCCAGAGAAAGCCCCCATTCCTCTCACTAGGGACCCCAACCTGGAGACTGAGTCTATGGGCCACATCTGAACTGCGGCTCCAAGTCCTCTGCATTCACTTCAGAGACCAAAGAATTAAAAATTAGCTTTTTGGGTTATTGAATTACAATTTAAAGTACAAGCCTGAACAAAGGCCGATGGGTGGAGACATATCTAGCCACCTGCAAGAAGGAGTCAGCCTTACCGCATTATTTTCCTGCCCACTAGAGATACAGTTGCTAGATTGCCCTCTTCCCTAGGATGGCCAAATAAGGGAAGCCAGACCATTAATGGTTTGGGGGCTTTTCTACAGCCAATCACTTCAAAATGTAACATTCCCTTTTGTGTTTCAACCAATGGATGTTTACCAGGCAGGAATTCCCCTGCTTTGGAGGGCTGGGAGGGACCAGAATCTTTAAATCAACCACCTACTGTGGGCACAAGGCTCTTTGCTCTTAATCATTCCAGTGGTTATGGTGTGTGAGCCCAAACTATAGCTTGTAATAAAAATATCCTAATGTGTTTTGCCAAGGACTCAACTGCTGGTGGTCTTTTGGGGTCTCTAGAATCTGGCACAACACACTGTCCTTAGTTGAGCATCATTCTCTTCAGGGCCCCAAGGGCTCAGTTTCATCAGGTGTCTTGGTCTCCCCTTGGAACTCCCTCACTTTCAGGTCCCTCTTTTCCTCCCTTCTTTCTTAAAATTCCATTCATTCTGACCAAAGTTTGGCTATGAGTCTCAGTCTATGCTTGAATACCTCAACCAGTACAGCCTTACAGAGGTCATCCAGAATAGGTTCCCATCCTGTTTCCCTTCCCCCGCCCACTCCTGGCAGGTTCCAATGTCCATCTTGTCCACTTTCCTGAATGAGAATTGAGCATCCTCTCCAGGGTCCTCCCTGTTGTCCAGCCTCTCCAGGTATATATATATATATATATATATATATATATATATATATATATATATATTTTAGTATTGTATGTCTAATAACCACTTATGAATAAGTACACACCATAAGTGTTCCACTGACTCTGGGTTACCCCAAACAAGATAACCCACACCAACTCCCCCATCTGCCTACAAATTTCACAATCTCCCCATCTCCTAAAGCTGAGCAGTATTCCACTGTGCAATGCACAACAATTTCTGTATCCATTCCTCCATTAAGGAAAATCCAGGCCAATTACAAACTCTGGCTAGCATGCATAAAGATGTTACTAACATGGTTGAGCAAATGTCCTTGCATACTTGAGCATAACTTCTATAAATGTCCAAGAGAGGTACAGCTAGATTTTGAGGCAGCACTATTCCCATTTTTCTGAGAAAGTGCCAGATTGATTTCCAAAGTGGTTGTACAAGTTGACATTCCTACCAGCAAAGGAAGAGGGTTTCACTTTCTGCACATCCTCTCCAGCATCTATTGTCACTCGAGTTTTTGATCTTAGCCATTCTGATGGGTGTAAGGTGAAAGATCAGGGTCGTTTTGATTTGCATTTCCCTGATGAGTAAGGAAGTTGAACATAGCTTCAAGTGTTTCTCTGCCATAATATATTCCTCTATTGAGAATTATCTGTTTAGCTCTGTACCCCATTTTTTAATTGGATTATTTGAATTTTTGCTTTTTAACTTCTTGAGTTCTTCATATATTCTGGATAACCCTTTGCTAGATGTCGTGTTGGTGAAGACCCTTTCCCAGTCTGTAGGCTACTGTTTTGTACTGACTACAGTGTCTTTTCCTTTACAGAAACTTTTCAGTTTCATGAAATCCAATTTATTGATTGTTATTCTTAGAGCATGTGCTATTGGTGTTCTGTTCAGGAAGTTGTCTCCTGTGCCAAAGAGTTTTAGGCTCTTCCCCACTTTTTCTTCTTACCGATTTAGTGTGTCTGGTTTTATGTTTAGGTCTTTGATCCACTTGGATTTTAGTTTTGTGCAGGGTGATAAATATGGATCTATTTGCATTTTTCTGCATGTAGAAATCCAGTTAGGCTAGTGCCATTCGTTAAAGATGTTGTCTTTCTTCCATTGTATGGTTTTGGATTCTTTGTCAAAAATCAAGTATCCATAGGTGTTTGGATTTATTTCTGGGTCTTCTATTCAATTACATTGATCCCCCATTCTGTTTCAATGCCAGTACCCTGAAGTTTTTATTATTTTTGCTATGTAGTACAGCTTGAGATCAGGGATGGAGATACCTCCAGATGATCTGTTGTTGTACAGGATCGTTTTGGCAATTCAGGTTTGTTTTTTGTTGTTGTTGTTGTTGTTGTTTTGTTTTGTTTTTTTTTTTGTTTTTCCACATGAAGTTTAGGCTTGTTCAAGCTCTGCAAAGAATTGTGTTGGCAAGGATCTTCCCAGGGACTCATATTCCAACCAAGTACCATGCATGGAGATAACCTAGAACCCCTGCACAGATGTAGCCCATGGCAGTTTAGTGTCCAAGTGGGTTCCATAGTAATGGGAAGAGGGACTGCCTCTGACATAAACTGACTGTCCTGCTCTTTGATCACCTCCCCCTGAGTGGGGAGCAGCCTTACC
>REGO01000136.1:2094839-2162524 GCA_010120015.1 Rhombomys opimus | reverse complement strand
GGACTGCCTCTGACATAATCTGTTTGGCCTGCTCTTTGATCACCTCCCCGCCGAGGGGGGAGCAGCCTTACCAGGCCACAGAAGATGACAATGCAGCCATTCCTGATGAGATCTGATAGACTAAGATCAGAAGGAAGGAGAGGAGGACCTCCCCTATCAGTGGACTTGGGGAGGGGCATGCATGAAGAAGGGGGAGGAAGGGTAGGATCGGGAAGGGTGGAGGGAGGGGCTCATTGGGAGTGTAATAAAGTGTAATTAATAAAAAAATAAAAAATATCTTTCCAATAAATGAGCAGATATATTATAAAAAAAAAAGAATTGTGTTGGTATTTTGATAGGAATTGCATTGAATCTGTAGATTGCTTTTGGCAGGATGACCATTTTCACTATGTTAATCCTACCAATCCATGGGCACAGGAGATCTTTCCATCTTCTGATATCTTCTTCAATTTTTTTCTTCAGATATTTGAAGATGTTTTTTCAATCAGGTCTTTCGCTTGCTTGGTTAGAGTCACACAAAGGTACTTTATGTCTTTTGTGGCTACTCTGAAGGATGTTGTTTCCTTAATATCTTTCTCAGCCCTTTTGTCTTTTGTATACTGGAGGGTTACTGATATTTTTGAGTCACTTTTGGATCCTGCCACTTTGCTGAAGGCATTTATCAGCTGAAGAAGTTCTCTGGTTGAATGTTTGGGGTCACTCATGTATATTATCATATCATCTGCAAATAGTGATACTTTGACTTCTTCCTTTCTGATTTGTATCCCTTGATCTCCTTTAGTTGTCTTGAAGTAGACTTCAAGTACTATGTTGAAAAGATACTGAAAAAGAGGGCAGCCTTGCCTTCACCCTGATCTCAGTAAGATTACTTTAAGTTTCTCCCCATTTAGTTTGATGTTGGCCATAGGCTTACTGTATATTGTCTTTACTATGTTTAAGTATGTGCCTTGTATCCCCGACCTCTCCAAGACTTTAAACATGAATGGGTGTTGGATTTCATCAAATGCTTTTTCAACATCTAAGGAGATGATCAAGTGTTATTTTTCTTTCTTCTGTTTGTTTATGTGGTGGATTACGTTAATGGGTTTCTGTATATTGAACCACCCCTGCATGCCTGGAATGAAACCTTCTTGGTCATGGTGGATGATATCTTTTATGTGTTGTTGGATTCAATTTGCAACTGTTTTATTATGTATTTTTGCATTAATGTTCACAAGAGAGGTAGGTCTGAAGTTCTCTTTTTTTGTTGGGTCTTTGTATAGTTTAGGAATCAAGGTGACTGAGGCTTCATAGGATGAGTTTGGTAATGTTCCTTCTGTTTCTATTTTGTGGAATTGTTTGAAGAGAATTGGAATTAGCTTTTTTAAAGGTCTTGTAGAATTCTGCACTGAAACCATTTGGCCCTGGATATTTTTTGGAAGCTGCACTTTTGATGACGGCTTCTATTTCCTTGGAGGATATAGGGCTATTCAATCTAGTTACCTGATCTTGATTTAATTTTGTGAAATGGAATCCATCAAGAAAATTATCCATTTCATTTAGACTTTCAAATTTTTTGGCATATAGGTTTTTGAAGTAAGATCTAATGATTCTTTGAATTTCCTCAGTGTCTGTCGTTATGCCTCCTTTTCATTTCTGATACTGCTGAGTTGGAAAGTTTCTATTTTCCTTTTAATTAGTTTAGCTAAGGGTTTGTCTATCTTGTTGATTTTCTCAAATAACCAGGTCTTGGTTTCATTGATTCTTTGACTTGTTTTCTTTGTTTCTGATTTACTTATTTCAGCATTGTGTTTGATTATTTCCAGTTGTCTACTCCTCTTGAATGTGTCTGCTACGGTTTTTCTAGGGCTTTCAGGAGTGTCAGTAAGTTGCATGTATGAGATGTCTCAAACTTCTTTCTGAAGGTACTTAGCACCATAAACTTTTGTCTTAGCACTGGTTTCATGGTGTCCCATAAGTTTGGGTGTGTTGTGCCTTTATTTTCATTGAATTTTAGGCAGTCTCTGATTTCTTTCTTTTTTTTTTTTAATTCTTTCCTGATCCAGCTGTTTTTGAGTCAAGAGTTGTTTAGTTTCCATGCATGTGGAGGGTTTTTGTTATTTCTGCTATTGTTAAGGTCTAATTTTAGTTCATGGTGGTCTGAAAGGATACATATGATTATTTCAATCTTCTTGTACCTGTTGAGGCTTGTTTTGTGTCTGGTTGTATGGTCAGTTTTGGAGAATATTCCATGAGGTGCTGAGAAGAAGGTATACTCTTTTGAGTTTGGGTGAAAGGTTCTGTCAACACTATTAGGTCCATTTGATTTAGTGCCTTTGTAAGTGTCAATACTTCCCTATTGAGCTCTTGTCTACATGATCTGTCTGTTGGTGAGAGTGGAGAGTTGAAGTCTCCCAAAATTAAGGTGTTGAGATCAGTGTGTGATTTTAACTTTAATAATATTTCATTTACTAATGCAGGTTCCTTTGTATTTGGGCCATAGATATTCAGGTTTGTGATGTCCTCCTGGTGGATTTTTCCTTTGATAAGAATGAAGTTTCTCTCCTCATGTTTTTTTTTTTTTATTAATTTTGGTTGAACATCTATTTTATTAGATATTATGATAGCTACTCCAGCTTGTTCTCTGGGTCCATTTGCTTAAAAAACCTTATTCTAGCCCTTTACTGTGAGGTAGTGTCGATCTTTGTTGCAGAGGTGTGATTCTTGGATGCAGCAGAATTTTGGATCCTGTTTCTGTAACCATTCTGTTAATCTGTGTCTTTTTATTGGAGAGTTGAGTCCATTGATGTTGATAAATAATAGTAAGCAATGAATGCTAGTTTCTTTTATTGTAGAATTGGTGGTGATAGTGTGTGTGCTTGTTTTCTTTTTATTTTTTGTTTTGAAGTTATGTGGGTTTTTTTTTTTTAGGTGTAGTTGATTTCATTAGATTGTAGTTTTCCTTCTAGAATCTTCTGTAGGGCTGGGTTGTGTAGATATTGTTTAAGTTTAGTTTTGTCATGTAATATTTTGTTTTCTACACCTCTGTAGATTGACAGTTTTGCTGGGTATAATAGTTTTTTGACATCTGTATTCTCTTAGAGTCTGCATGACAGCTCTTCAGGCCCTTCTGGCTTTCATAGTTTCTTTTGAAAAGTCTAGTGTGATTACGAAAGATCTAAGTTTGCATGTTACTTGGGCTTTTCCCTTGTTGCCTTTAATACCTTTTCTTTGTTCTGTAGATTTAGTATTTTTAATATTATGTGACACGAGACCAATCTTTTCTGGTCTATTTCATTTGGTGTTCTGTGAGTCCCTAGTATGTTTAAAATCATCTCTTTCTTTAAGTGGGGAAATTTTTCTTATATGATTTTCTTGAAAATATTTTCTGGACCTTGGAGCCTGGAATTTTCTTTTTTTTTGTCTATTCCTATAATTCTTAGATTTTTGTCTTTTCATGGTGTCCTTGATTTCTCAGCTGTTTTGTGTTTGGAACTTTACTGATTTTATTTTTTTCTTTGAGAGATGTGTCAAGTTATGCAATTTTATCTTCAGCACCTGAGATTCTCTCTTCCATATATTGTATTCTGTTGATGATGCTTACCTTTGTGGTTCCTGATCTTTTCCGTAAGTTCTCCAGCTCCAGGGGTTTCTCTGTTTGTGTTTTCTTTATTAATTTTAATTCTTTTTTCATGTCTTGCACCATTTCCTTCATCTATTTGAATGTGGGATTCCTGTCTTTCCATGATGGCATCTATTTTTTCATTCATTTCCTCTTCATGAGACTCTATTTGTGTGCCTATATTTGCCTGTATTTTTTTTCTGATAGATTTGTTTGTTTCCTCTTTATGTACCTCTATTTGAGTGGCTATTTTTGCCTAAATTTCTTTGAGAGTTTTGTTCATTTCCTCTTTATATGCCTATAATAACTTGATAAGCATAGCTTTAAAATCACTTTCCTGTCTTTCTGATGATTTAAAATATCCATTGATTTTAGCTGGTGAATCCATGATCTGATTTTTGTCGGAAGTGTTCTTAAGCATGCCTCTAGCCATCTGATGGTCAGTAGACTTTGCTGTTTTTTTCCGGGAGTTTGTACTGTAGACTGGGTCTGTCTGTCTCTGGAGTCTAGAGTATTCTTCAGGAAGATGAGAGAAGTCCAGTGGTTTGAGAGTGGATGTTTGTGTTTCAGATGCAGCTAAAGGAAGAAAGTCAGAGGAGCAAGTGTGCAAGCACAGCAGTGTGTGTGGAAGTGTGCCTGCCTGGAAGGGTAAAGGGTAAGAAATGAGTGCAAGCACAGGTTGTGATACAGGCGCTGTTTGCAGGCACAGTGCATGTGTGCAGGTGTCCTGAATGGCTCAGTGGCTCACAGGCCTGTCTCAGTACTGTGTTCCAAGAGCTCAGATCTCTCTGAGCTGCTCCATCTTGATTCCAGGAATTGTTTGGCTAGACTCCACCGGGGGAGCCCTAGAACAGTGTTGAAAATGCTGTCCCAGAGATACCTATGCTGCCCACAGTCAGGGTCGGGGAGGGATCTGATGTTTGGAAGCTAGCATGGGGAGCCTTATCTGGGGCTCTGAATGCACTCCTTAGCAGAAGCACTCACTCCCAGCACGTGTGGAACGCTCAGAGGGGCCATGAACTCATTCACAGGTGTATATGGGAAGTTCGGAAAGCCCACAGTTTTCTACTCTCAGATTTGGGTCCTCTGTTTGGCCATTAGAAAAAGGAAGTCCCGTACATGGGGTTATGCACTCCCTGTCCCTGCCTCTGCTGCAGCCTCCGCTGCAGCTGCTGCTGCAGAAGTGAGAAAAAAGTACAGTGAAAATGCAGGGTGTAGACAGCCACTCTCTCAGACCCTGGAGATGTCCACGTTTGGGGGCTAGGGGGTTGGATCCAATTTGTCCCAGATCACAGGTTTTCCCTTCTGGCCAGGGAAGTCTCAAAATTTATGCTCTGGCTTCAGCCACCCATTCACTCACCAGTTTTGGAGTTTCAGGTCCTCTGTCATTTAGAGATGGTGAGCACTGGGCCCCGCCAGCTTGGAGTCCCCTGTTACAAGTATTTTTTAAAATTAGTATGACAGCAGATTTTCATGGAAATGCTGTACATTAAATGTTCAGAATGTACTGAAGTTAAACAAATGATCCATTGTGAACCTAGATTAAAGTCCATTCCTTATAGCCTGCTTCCTGTTCTTGGCTTCTGTTAATCTATTTTAGACTCCCCATGGGGTGAGTGTAATAATTTAGTCTCCTATTTTCAACCATGTCAAATATGGTTGTATGGGCATCTTTAGTGATATGAATACTTTCTTATTAGATGTTTTACTGAAGTGCTTTGCCTACTTTTAAATCATACTTTTTAAATTGAGCTGCGTATATTCTATGTACAAGTTGAGTGTTACCCTATTATTACATACATTACTTTTGTAAATATTTTCCCATTTCCACTAATTAATTTTTTCCTTACAGATAGTTTCTTCTGTGTTGAAGCTTTCAGCTTGAAATGAACTTTACTTTATTTTTGCCTTTACTTCCTGTAATTTTCATTTTATATTGAAAAGTTGTTGCTAAGAGAAAGGTAAAGGACGTTTGTGCTATATTTTTTCTAATAATTTTAAAGTTTTAGCGCTTATGACTATACTTTTAATAGAATTTGAATAGGTTTTTGTACAGTGTGTAGTTAGTCCATTTTTTCCTACCAATTTTTTCTACCATCATTTATCAAAGAGAGTATTATGTCTACATTGTATATTACTAAAAATGTATCAAACACCAAGGGACTATACATGGATTTGTTTCTAGACTCAATGATCTTACTTGGACCTACACAGTTTTACACCAGTACTATTTTATTATCTCTTGGCTGATCTTAGCAATACTAAATCTGCTTTAAATCTCGGCATCACTCCCATTTGGATAAATTTGATTTTCTGCTGAAATTATGTTAAGGATATTTACAACTACATTCATAAGCGATAATCTGTAGAGCTTTACTATGCTTTTCATGATTTTTGTGCTAGGACAACACTGATCTCACAGAAAATGTGTTCCTACTTGTTATGTTTTACATTTTTTGTGTGTGTTTTTAGTTTGATTTTTTTCGCTGTAAATATAATTTGCCCGTGAATTTGTCTTTGAATGGAGTTGTCCTTAATGAAGGCTACCAGTTATAAACAGAGATTTTTTAAAATATAGATAAATAGTCCCTGTTCCCTTTATTAGAGAATCCCCCCAAGGGAGAAGCAGCCTTGCCAGGGCACAGAAGAGGATATTGCACCAGTCCTAAAGAGACCTGATAAGCTAGGGAAAGATGGAAGGGGAGGAGGTCCTCCCCTATTAGTGGTTTTGGAAAGGGTCAGGGAGAAGATAAGGGAGGGAGGGTGCGATTGGGAGGGAATGAGGGAGGGGGCTATCGCTGGGATACAAAGCAAATAACCTGTGATTAATATAAAATATAAATAAATAAAAATAAAAATAATTAAAAAGAGTTTAAAATCTCTAAAATAATAATAATAAAATATAGATAAGTGTGTTCACCCCTAGTAGGATGTATGCTCAAAATTATACTGACAGTGTGAAGGTTGTCATGACCGTTGTGGAAAGGTAACATAGAAATTCATGGCATTTTTATTTTATTTTTATTTCCCAAAATAAAAATTTAACTTCAGATAACTACACATTTTGCCATTTTTTAATTTTTTTTTATTAATTACAGTTCATTTACTTTGTATCCCCCCTGTAGTTTCCTCCCTCCCCCCATCTCTCCTTCTCCATGCATGACCCTCCCCAAGTCACTGGTAGGGGAGGTCTTTTTTCCCTTCCTTCTGATTCTAGTCTGTTAGTTCTCATCAGGAGTGGCTGCAATGTCTTCTTCTGTGACCTGGTAAGGCTGCTCCCCCCTCTGGAAGAGGTGATCAAAGAGCAGGCCAATTAGTTCATGTCAGAGACAGTCCCTGTTCCCATTACTATGCAATCTACTAGGCAACTGAACTGTCATGGGCTACATCTGTGCAGGGGTTCAGGGTTATCTCCATGCATGTTACTTGGTTGGAGTATCAGTCTCAGAAAAGACCACTGTGCCCAGATATTTTGGTTCTGTTGTTCTCCTTGTGGGGCTTCTGTCCTCTCCAGATCTTACTATTTCCCACTTCTTTCATAAAATTCCGTGCAATCTGCGCCAAGGTTGGCCATAAGTCTTATCATCTGCATTGATAGTCTGCAGGGCAGAGCCTTTCAGAGGCCCTCTGTGGCAGGCTCCTAACTTGTTCCCTGTTTTCTCCTTCTTTTGATGCCCATCCTCTTTGCCTTTCGTGATGGGGATTGAGCATTTTGCTTCAGTTTGTTTTATGGACATTCCTGATTTATTAGTGGGCTTTGTAGATTTCATTGCTTGGAATGAAAGGTGGCTTTTTTAAAAAGCATATTAATAAATATAATAAAAATACATAGAAATGAGGTAAATTTATAATCTTTGTAATGGAAGTTTGGTTTCTTTTAAAACTCAGTTATGTAAACATTGTTTTGTTTTAATCCAAAGTTTGGGATTTTAGTTTGTCCTTTAGATTGTCCACAGCTGATAATTGCCTCCTGCAAAGGCGTGGTCTTTGCTAGCTGGTAATAGCCTCATGAGGCCCTGAGAGGGGTGTTGTCATTGCCAGCTTCAGTTAGTTTAATTTTGAGGACTCTGAGAAGGTATAAATATGAGAGACCAGGGAGAGAAATGTGACAGTTTGAAAGAGACAGATGGAGAGAAGGCTTTGAGGATACTTCACAGAAATGGACAAAGAAAGAAGTTGTGGCTGTGTTTGTAGGTTGACTAGACTGCTAATTATCTGTGTTATCCCAAAAAACCACAATGACCCTAAAAGAGACCTATGCCCCCTTTCCCTTCCTACATACTTTCTCTCCTACCATGGGAGGGGTGCTCATTGAAAGGGAGGTAGTGGCATAAGAAACCCTAAATAAACTAGAGTTAAAAAGCAAGCAACTACATGCCTTGATGAGTGGTTAAAAGTTCTTTTAGAAAGTACAATTTTATTTCAGAAAAAAAAAACTGAAGAAATTAAGGACAGAAGAAGTAAACCACAAAAGAGTTAAGGAATCATTCTTTACATTTATTTATTTATTTATCTATCTATCTATTTATTTATTTATTTATACAGAATTCTGCCTCCATGTGTGCATGTGAAGCAGAAGGGGGCACCAGGTCGCACTATAGATGGCTATGAGCCACCATGTGGTTGCTGGTAATTGAACTCAGTACCTTTGGAATAACAGCTGTGTTCTTAACCTCTGAGCTATCTCTCCAGCCCCATACTTAAGGAATTACATAACAAAGTTTATAGTCACTGTTACACATGTTTCCACCCTGGCCCTCACCTGGAGTCAAGGATAGGCAGGGTGTTTTGCCACATTCACTTTCTTTTGTTTGTGTGAGGATCACACAGGTGGTCAAGGTAAATGAGTTTGACTTCTGCCTGAACCCCTTCATTGTATTGAGATGCTTTGCTCTGATGATAAAAAGGTACTGTGGAATAAACCCAATGTGACAAATTTTACTGGCAGCTCTCTCAAACTGATCCTATGTGTAGAGTGTTGTTTTTTTTTTTTTAATTTTCTTTCAGTCCTCACTCCCCACTCAAGAACTGTTCAACCTACAAAACGTTCAATAAAATGATGGAGAAACCAAGATAGTCCATGACAGAACCAAATTTAAACAATATCTATGCACAAACCAGACCTATAGAGGATACTAGAAGGAAAACGCCCACCCAATGAAGTTAACCACACCTCCAAAACACAGGAAATAAGTAACTTCACTACAGCAAGTCCAAAAGTAGACCACCCCACAAACACACTACCACAACCAACATCAAAATAAAAGGAATTTTAATATCTCTCAACATCAATGGACTATACTCTCCAATAAAAATACAAAGACTAATACAATATATGCATAAAAAGAACCCTCCATTCTGCTGCATACAAGAAACACACCTCAGTTACAAACATAGACAGTACCTGAGAGTAAAGGGATGGAAACTAGGTTTTCCAAGCAAATGGACCCAAGAAGCAAGTCATTCTAATGTATAATAAAACAGATTTTCAACCAAAATTAATCAAAAGAGATGGGAAAGGACACTTCATACTTATCAAAGGAAAATCCACTAGGAAAACATGTCAATCAATTCTGAACATCTTCACCCCAAATGCAAGGCCTCCCACATTTGCAAAAGAAACATTAATAATGCTTAAACCACACATAGATTCTTATACATTAATAGTGGGAGACTATAATACCCCACTCTCACCAAAGGATAGGCCAACAAAATGGAAAATAAAAAGCGAATTAATTACATCAACAAATATTATAAATCAAATGGACCTAACAGACATCTACTGAACTTTTCATCCTAACACGAAAGAATATACCTTCTTCTCAGCACCTCATGGAACCTTCTCCCAAACTGACCATATATAGTCAGTCACAAAGCAAGCCCAACAGATACAAGATTGAAATAATTCCTCATATCCTATCAGACCACCATGGACTAAAGCTGGATAACAGAAACAGAAATAGTGAAAGTCTACACATGTATGAAAACTGAACAACTCTCTAATCAACAACAGCTGGGTCAGGGAAGAAATAAAGAAAGAAATCAAAGACTTTCTAGAATTCAATAAAAATGTAAGCATAACATATCCAAATTTACAGGAAACAAGGAAAGCAGTACTGAGAGGAAAGTTCATAGCACTATGTACCTTCATAAAGAAATTTGAAACTTCTCATACAAGAAAAATGAAGTAGACACACACAAGAGGAGTAGATGGCTGGAAATAATCACACTCAGGGCTGAAATCAATAAATTAGAAACAAAGAGAGGAATACAAAGAATCAACAAAAACAAGGTGGGTTTTTTTTTTTGAAAAAAAAACAAGAAGATACAAAAACTAACTAAAAGACAGAGAAACCCTATCCAAATTAACAAAATCAGAAATGAAAAATGAAACAAACAACAGACAATGAAAAAATTCGAAGAATCATTAGGTCTTACTTCAAAAGCCTATATTCAACAAAATTGGAAAATCTAAAGGAAATGAATAATTTTCTGGTTAGATTTCACCTACCAAAGTTAAATTAAGAGCAGGTAAACAGTTTAAACATTTCTATAATCCCTAAGGAAACAGAAGAAGACATCTAGTAACCCAACCAATAAAATGCCCAGAGCCAGACAGTTTTAGCCCAGAATTCTACCAGAGTTTCAAAGACAAGATAACAACAATCTTTCTCAAACAATCCCACAAAATAAACAGAAGGAACATTACTGAACTCATTCTATGAAGCCACAGTCATCCTTACACCTAAACCACATAGACTCAACAAAGAAAGAAAACTTCAGACCAATATCCCTTATGAATATTGATGCAAAAATACTCAATAAAATATTCTCAAACAAAATCCAAGAAAACATTAAATATGTCATACACCATGATCTCGTTCGCTTAGGCTTCATCCCATGCTTGAAAGGGTGGTCCAATATACAGAAATCTGTCTATGTAATCCACCATATAAACAAATTGAATGAAAACACACACACACACACACACACACACACACACACACACCACATGATCATCTCTTTAGATGCTGAAAAAAACATTTGACAAAATTCAACACCCTTTCATGTTTAATGTCCCTCAACCAAAGAATGGATACAGAAATTGTGGTACATTTACACAATGGAATAATACTCAGCTATTGAAAACAAGGAAATCATGAAATTTGCAGGCTAATGGATGGGACTAGAAAAGATCATCCTGAGTGAGATAACACAGAACCAGAAAGGCACTCATAGTATATATTCATAACCAGATATTGGGAATATTTTATAGGCTAAACATAGTAAAATCTACATAAATCTAAAGAAGCTACACAACAAGGAGGACCTTTGGGAAGAGGCTTAACCCTCATTCAGAAGGGTAAACAGGATAGGCACTGGAAGTGGAGGAAGAGTGGGAACAGGTTGGGAACCTATCATAAATGTCCTCTGAAAAACTCCACACAGCAGGGAATTAAAACACATACAGAGAATCACAGCCAAAGTTTGGGCAGGGTGCAGGGCTCTTATGGAAGAAAGAGGGAGAGAGGGATAGAAGGACCCAAATTGGACAGGAGCTCCACAAGGAGACCAACAAATTCAAAATATCTGGGCCCAGGGTGGCCATGGGTGGGGAGGACCTAGACCCTCTGCTTAGATGTAGCCCATAGGCATCTTAGTCTCCATGAAAAAGGAACAGAGCCTGTCTCTGACAGGAACTTGGTTACCTGCTCTTTGATCATTTCTCCCTGGTGGGGCAATTTTGCCAGCCCACAGAGGAAGAGGATCTAGGTAGTTCTGATGAGACTTGATAGGCTAGGATCAGATAGTAGGGGAGTAGAATTCCGCCTTTCAGTGGACTAGGGGGATAGGGTTGGAAGCAGGGTGAAAGGGTAGGACCTGGAGGAGAGGAGGGAGGGGGCTACAATTAGAATAGAAAATAAATAAACTGTAAAAAATTTTAGAAAAAAAAAAAGAATTGAAGAAGATCCCCAAAGCTGGAGCATCTTTCCACTCTCATTGGTTATTTGGGGTCAGGATCAAGACTGGGTCTTTTAAAGTTCTTGGCATTGCATGTAGAGCACTGAAATAAAAACACAGAGATTTTCAGAGTAGCAAGGAAATTTTATTTAAAGCACATGAGAATACATGTGACAACGAATCACATGAGTGAAGGTAATTAAGGACATCTACTATTATTTGTGAGTTCCTTGTATGACTTTTAGGAGGAAGAGAAATTCATTCGCTTAGGAGCACAGTTGGCATAGCTTTCTATTCCGACCGACAATTTAATTTATATAACCATTTCTCCACTGTGCTATTATTTTCACACGGTACATCTGATTTTAATCATCTACCTCCCAATTATGCATGAGCGTAAGATGGTAAATCAGTGATATTTCCTAAAGTTTCTGTTGAAGACAGAACTTGCTTTATTATGAATACACACCAAACCACTTGAGGCTGGATCAGCCCTTTTTACACCCTGTATCCAGATGCAAAGGGGATAGGACTAAATAGGATCCAATTCAAATGGTTAAAAGGAAAAAGAAACTTGTTCCTTGGGCAGAAAAGAGTGTATCTACAGCTTGATATAGGTGGGGTTCCTGATGTGCTAGCTGTTAGCTAGGTACAGTATTTTGAAATAGGATGTGTGAATAAAACTTGGAAATAAGGGTCTGAGGATGCCAAATAAATTAAATGATACAGCAGAATCGCTGAATCAGTCTTCACAGGTAAAATCCTACAGTTCAGACAGAAGAGCAAAAGATAGCAAATAGACAAAGCAGTCCCATGAAGAAAGACCATCCCTGCACTATCTCAGTGCCTGATCTGAAATTATACTACTGTACCAAACAAACAGCACTGTGGCATTGTCACAGAGCAGATATGAACATCAAGGGAGTAGAATCATTGATGTTGAAATAAATCACAAAGCTAGAGCCTCCTAGTCTTTTACAAAAATGTCAAAAACACAGTCTGGAGAAAAAGACAGCCTCTTCAATAATTCAAAATTGTTCTAAGATCTCATCTTATTTAGACCTTACTCTGAAACTGGTATAGAAAACAAGGGGGAAATGTTTGATGGTGCTAACCCAGGCAAGAACGTTCTGAAAGGAACTCTAATAACACGGAAAATAATTCTTGAAACTGGGAAGCAGGATTGCCCAACAAAGTGAACAAGCTACAAAATGAAGGTATAGTCTAGAGTGGGGGAAATCTGAGCCAACTATACATCTAACAAAACCTATGAAGAACTCCCAAATCTAAACACACACACACACACACACACACACACACACACACACACACACCATCCAATCAGTAAATGGGTTAATGAAACAAATAGGTAGCTCTCAAAAGAATAAATACTAATGACCAAGAAATACATAAAAATGTGATGCAAATTTTTAACCTTCCAGGAAATGTTAACTAAAATTCTATCTCATCCTTGTCATAGTGGTTCTGATGAAGAACACAAACCATATCAAATCATGACAAGGTTGTCAGGAAAAAGAAGTTTCTGTGTGTGCCTATGGGAATAGAAACTATGGAGCCACTATGTAATTTGGTTTAAAGCTCCCTCAGAAAACTGAAAGTAAAACTCTATGATCTAGCTGACCCACTCCTTCGTTTATACTAAAGAATGGTCAGACTTCAGTGAAACATATAAATACTTGTGCATCCATAGTTACTGTGATACTCATCACTGTAGCCAAGATGTGTGCCTACAGAGTTATCTACAAGCAGACAGAAAATGCAGTGAACGTGGCACATCTATGCCATGAAATTAAAAAGACAGGTTTTCATTTAGGTAGTTTGTCCACGTGTGTCTGTGTGTCCATGCACACAAATGTGCACCTGTGCCATGACGTGCACATGAGAGTCAGATTTCCACCTCTGTGCTGTTTTTAAGGTTGTTTCCTATTTTGTCTAAGGTCTTGAATTCATTAGTGAATATTTACTTATGCATCCCTTTGTTTTCTTTCAATGTTTGTAAGATCTCCAAGGCTTTCATTTTCCTTAACCTTTTAATGGAAAGTTTTTATTTTCTTTTATTTCTTCCAAAGTCTATCCAAAGATCTTAACAATTATAATTTATGATTAACCTATTCATCCCATTCTCTATTACTGTGCTTTAAATATTTATTAATATCCATTTAGTATTTCCTTTCTTTGCAAACATATTGTTTAAATTGCCTTGAGGTTTTCTATTCAGTTATTATTGATTATTCTCTCTAAGTATTTTATGCTATTTGTTTTTAAAGACTTGTTTTATTTTTGCTCATGTATATTGTGCGCATTTGTGTGAAGGGTTATGCACATGGCTACGTGTGCATACAGACATCAGCGGACACCAGAATCCCAGAGCTGAGGTTTCAAGCTCTTGTGAGCTGCCTGGCATGGGTTCTGGGAACCAAACCTGCCTCCTCTATGAAAAGGACATGCTTCTAACTGCTTAACCACCTCAGCTTCCTCCTAGCTCCATTTTTAAGGCTCTAAAATTCTGATATTTTGAATCTGAGTTTTGTTTAAAGTATTTTCTTGTTTCCATTTGTCTTATCTTTATATCCATATTTTCTTTCTGCCAAATGTTTTATTTTGCTTCCAAACATTGGAGATAATCTAGGTCTCTTTATTTTACTGAAGCCAATTTAATTCCTGGTGGTCAGAGAAAATCATCTGTCTAACTCGGATTTCATTCTTGATTCTGCCTGCAAACAGCATTTAGACATGAGCTGCTATAGAAGTGTCTTTTGGGAGACTCCAGTCAACTGGCTGACCATAAACACTTCATATTGTCAACTACAACAATTCAGTTCCTAAAAATCTACCTACCTACCTATCTATCTATCTGTATGTTTCTATGTCTGTGTGTTTCTAAAAATGCAACAATGTTCATATGCATACATACAGCACATGCACACACATATGCACACAGGCATGGTATGCATACATAAATCCATACATACATGCAGAAACCCATACACACATATGTACAGCCTCATATATATATATATATATATATATAAACTCATCATATATATATATATATATATATAAACTCATCCATGTATGCACAAACATGCATGAATACAAACTACACAGCATATGTTTATGTGCCCATGGGCACAAAAACACACACACAAACACTGACAAACACTCTTTTCCTATTGAGTGTACTTCACTGGGAAACTCTAACACAATATAACTATATGATCTAGAACATTGGCTATGTTAAAGAATGCCCAAGAAAAGCTTGAATAGGAAATATATTACTGTATTTTGCAGACATCTATTGTCTAGTTACCAGTTGGTTAAACAATGCATAAACTGTATAACATAAACAAGGAGAATTTATTCATGACATGTATGAGTTTTTTAATGTGCAAATATCAAGCATACTGTTCCACATAATATGCTAAAGAAGAAAATTCTTAGGGTTGTGAATTGAAAGCGGAAAACATTAGACAATATCCAATATTTATGTATGAAAAATATTTATTGCCTATAAATTAAGGAAAATTACTTCAGCATTATAAGAAAATGTAATTAAAAACACCTGCTGCTAATATCACACTTAATGCTTTCCAAATAAAATCAGGGACATAGCAAATGCATCTGCCCTGACCAACTGAATTCAAACATTCAGAAACATCAAATTTCTTCAGTAAAATGTTGGCAATTTGAAAGGTCAAAATTTAGTTTCTTTTATTTGAAAACAACTCCCCTGTGTGAGAGTATAAAACTTCAGAGATTACATCAAAAATTACTCTAACTGCCAAGTAATTTTTCAAGGCCATAGCATACGTAACACACAAAATTAATCACATCAACAGTGAACCTGTTGAAACAAAACTTTAAAACCCAATACTACCACGCTGTAGCCTCAATGATAATGAAACTGATACAGTGTTTTAAAACATGTAAAAGACCTGTCTATTTATCAAATTGCATAATACTGAAGGAAGAAATCAAAGACAGAAGTAAACAGAGAGATATGGGCTTCTCTTTTTAAGGCTTAGTATGGAAGAGGCTTTATTTTTCTCCCAATTATTTACAAGTTCAAGTTTAAAGCAATCCATATCACAGTTCAACAAGAGTTTTCAAAGACATGGTCAAATTGTTCTAAAATATTCATGGGAGAAAAATGGAACTAAAAGATTTGCACTTTGCCCTGGTGGGACTGCCATAACAGCCCAGAGAGAAAGAGGACAAGTTCAGTCCTGATGCAACCTGATGAGCTGGGGTGAATGGGAAAGGGAGAAAAAGGGGAAAGGGCAAAAGAGAGAGGGTGGAGGGAAAGGGCTACAAAGATGTACAGTGAATAAAATAAATAAATGAGAAAAATGAAACAAAACAAAACAAAAAATAATATTTGAACAAGGCAAAGGTGCTTGAAGTAGGAGGCACCCCTGCAGCCAAGTCAAAGCTCTTTTCAAACATGCAACAGAGATATTGCTAGCCAAATCTCAGTGCCTGAAAATGTAAATATAAATTTGAGGCCAGCCTTGTCTACAAAGCAAGTCCAGGATAGCCAAGACTACACAGTAAAACAAAACATAAATAGATAGATAGTCACATAGATAGATAGATAGATAGATAGATAGATAGATAGATAGATAGATAGATAGATAGATAGATAGATAGATAAACAAAATATGTAGAACCTCATAAACACAAAAAAATCACTTTTGGAATCAGATTTAACACAATTGAAGAAAACAATAAAGAGTCAATAAATGATGAGGTAACACTGAGACATTCATGGGTCAACAATAAAATGAACTTTGATTTAAAATGTACAACTGAAATGGCTGGGGTTCATTCATCTCAGCTGACAATGTGTTTGCTTCTCATTCAGAGTATTCTGGATTTATTCCCAGCAGCACATAATGATGGGCATGGTGGCACTGGTTTCTAATGCCAGCCCTCAGAAGATACAGGCTCAGAGGATCAAGGGCATCCTCAACAAAGTGAGTTTTAGAGGGTGGCCTATACCCTTCTTTTTATTGATTGATTGATATTTTTGCTTGTATATTTTTTCTGGTAGTTTTATTTATTATTATTATTAATTATAATTTATTCACTGTGTATCCCGGCTGTAGACCCCTCCATCATCTCCTCCCAGTACCACCCTCTCTCCCTCTTCCCACCCCCCATGCCTTTCCCTTAGTCCACTGAGAGGGGGGGAGGTCTTCCTTACCTACTGTCTGATCCTAGAATATCAGGTCTCATCAGGACTGGCTGCATGGATTCCTTGTGAGACCTGTCAAGAGTTTCCATATCCAAAATATATAAAGAAACCAAAAAGTTAAATATCAAGAAACCAAATAACCCAGTTTAAGAAGAAAAAAAAAAAAAAGGAGTACAGAGCTAAACAGATTTCTCAATAGAGGCATATCGAATGGCAGAGAAACACATTTGTAAATGAAAAACTATTAAAGCTTGAAATCACACATCGATCCCAACATCTTAATAGTGGGAGACTTCAACACCCCACTCTCACCAAGGAACAGATCATCTAGACAGAAGCTAAATAGGGAAATAATGGCACTTACAGAGGCCCTAATTCAAATGGACCTAATAGAAGTCTACAAAACTTTTCACCTAGATTCAAAAGAGAATACCGTCTTTTCAGCACCTCATGGAATCTTCTCCAAAATAGACCATATAGTTGCTCACAAAGCAAGCCTCAACAGATACAAAAAGATTGAAATAATCCCTTGTATCCTATCTGACCACCATGGACTAAATTGGACTCAATAACAACAGAAATAACAAAATAATATATATATATACACAAACAGAAACTGTATATATATATACAGAAATAACAAAATAATATATATATATACACAAACAGAAACTGAACGACTCATTACTCAATGACAACTGGGTTAGGGAAGAAATAAAGAAAGAAATTAAAGACTTCCTAGAATTCAATGAAAATGAAGCTACAACATACCCAAACTTATGAGACATGATGAAAGCAGTGCTAAGAGGGAAATTCATAGCACTGAGTGTCTCCAGAAAGAAGTTTGAGACATCTCATACAAACAACTTAATGGCTCACCTGAAAGGCCTGGGGAGGGGAGGAGAAGCAGACACACCCAAGAGGAGTAGACAGCTGGAAATATTCAAGCTCAGGGCTGGAATCAATAAATTAGAAACAAATAAAACAAATAAAAATTCCTGAGTCATCAGGGAAATCCAAATCAACACAACCCAGAGATTTCAGCTTACACACATCAGAATGGCGAAGATCAAAAACTCAAATGACAACACATGCTGGAGAGGATGTGGAGAAATGGGAACCCACCTCCATTGCTGGTGGGAATGAAACTTGTGCAACCGCTTTGGAAATCAATCTGGCCCTGTCTCAGAAAATTAGGTATGGTGCTACCTCAAGATCTAGCTACACCATTCCTGGGAATATATCAGAAATATGCTCAGCCACACAACAAAGACATTTGCTCAACAATGAGACCCCTCTTTTATTTAATTCTTTATTAATTACACTTTATTCACTTTGTATCCCCCCTGTGGTTCCCTCCTTCCTCCCATCCCAATCCCTCCCTTCCTCCACCCTCTGCATGTATGCCTCTTCCCAAGTCCACTGATAGGGGAGGTCTTCTTTTCCTTCCTTCTGATCCTAGTCAAATAGGTCTCATCAGGAGTGGCTGCATTGTATTCTTCTGTGGCCTGGTATTGCTGCTTCCTCCTAAGGAGGAGATAATTAAAGAGTAGGCCAATCAGTTCATGTCAGAGACAGTCCCTGGAACCCACTTGGACACTGAACTGCCATGGGCTACATCTGTGCAGGGGTCTTAGGTTATCTCCATGCATAGTCCTTGGTTGGAGTATCAGTCTCAGGAAAGACCTCTGTGCTCAGATTTTTTGGTTCTGTTGCTCTCCTTGTGGAGTTCCTGTCCTCTCCAGATCTTACTGTTTTCCACTTCTCTAATAAGATTCCCTGCATTCTGCCCAAAGGTTGCCCATAAGTCTTAGCATCTGTGTTGACTATTAAAAGACTCATCTCACAACCTAAAATTAAACAATAATATCTTGATTTCAGTATAGTATGTGAAACAAAAAAGAAAAACTCGGAGCAATAGAACATAGTATAAAAGTCACAACCTAACCAAATCCACAAATGATAAAAAGACAAATGAAATTAGATGCAACAATAAAACATGAAACCATACATAAAAACAAAACATAGCATCTCAATAAAGTATACTTGTTTTTTTAAATTTATCCACAAAATGTAAATTTAATTTATATTTGAAAACATAAAATATCAATACCTATTTTATTAAGTTTGCTGAGAAACTGGCTTATCAACATATGCCTACTGCAAATCGATAAAGCCAAATTTGGAAAATTCTGGCAATTTCTTGTAGGTCCATTTTTCACAGCGTGAAGACTAGACCATCCTCTGAAACATGCATGCAAGAAAAAAAAAAAAAGAAAGAAAGAAAGAAAGAAGAAAACTTAGGTTTTCACAAAACCATATGCATAGTGTGATCTTCTATTATTACTAATAGTAGCTTAATATTTAAAACAGATGAAGTATTTTTCAAAAAGTCAAGAAATAATCACATTTTGTTATCAATATATAAGCAGGATCTATGTAGACATCAAGAGATACCAATTAGATTCATGTAATAACTTCAATGAGTCTCCAGAAAATAACTTTCAAAGAAAGAACTACACCACGTCATAAAAGCTTACATACTGTACAAGTTTAATGCCAAAAAAAGAAAAGAAAAGAAAAGAAAACACTGAATGGAGAGATCATTTTTCACAAAGTTTTATTACAAGCAGGAAAAAGAAGAGCCATGATTGAGATTAAAAAAAAAAAACAAGAAAAGAAAAAGAAAAGGTGGTGATGATTCATTCAATAACATGGCGTTTGTAAACAAACAAACAAAATATGATAAAGCTCGGTAGAGAACATATAGGGGAGATATATTATATTTTATATGAATATATTAGAGTTAAATAATATGTGTGTCATAAAGTGAATACAAGCAGGAGTACAGACTCCTGAGCATAATAATATATATCATCAATGTCAAACATTTTCGTATTATACTACAATGTGGTAAAATATCATCATTGAACATAACTGTGAATGTCTACTTGGAATTGTTGTTTTGTTCCTTCAAACCCAATGTCACTAAGCAATATCTGAATAGAAGTTTCAATAGATAACAAGGAGTGCAGCTAGTATAGAATGCTTAATTAATTTTCTCAAGGCAATCCTATAATACAAAGCCAATAAGCCTGTCTCCAGATGTTGCAGGTCTAAGCCTTGTGTTCTTCGGTCTCTCTTGTGCTACTAACGAGAATGCCAAAGAATTCATCTGAGAGCTGTGGAGAACAAAAGGCACCAAAGAAATTAGGGCTTTATATAAATAGCTATTAATCCATACTCCACTGGCTTCCTAATTAAAGAACACAAAGTTTTCTGGTTTTGTATTTTCCAAATGATTCATTTCTACCAAATTAAAATTTTCACATGTTGTGCCTGTGTATAAGATAAAATAGAATATGTATGTGATTTTTTTTTAAAGAGCAAGGAGTGATAGAAATTTCAAAGTAGGTAATGAGTTGCCATAAATGAATGTACAATTCAACTATGTGGTCTTTAAATGCTTCTCTGAGAATTGAATGAGAATTGAATTTAAACATAAAGAAGGGGTAGATAGAAAGACTTGAAGGGGACAGGATGTCCACAAGGTGAGCAACAGAACCAAGATATCTGGGCCCAGGTTTTTTTGTTTTTTTTTTTGTTTTTTTTTTTTCTGGACTAATACTCCAACCAAAGACCATGCATGGAGATAACCTAGAACCCCTGCACAGATGTAGCCAACGGCAGCTCAGTGTCCAAGTGGGTTCTCTAGTAATGGGAACAGAGACTGTCTCTGACATGAATGCAGTGGCTGGCTCTTTGATCACCTCCTCCTGAGGGAGGAGCAGCCTTACCAGGCCACAGAGGAAGACAAGGCAGCCAGTCATGGTGAAACTGTTACTCTAGGGTCGGAGAGAAGGAAAAGAGGACCTCCCCTATCAGTAGACTTGGAAAGGAGGCATGGGAGGAGAAGAGGGAAGTAGGGTGGGTTGAGAGAGGGGGCTACGTCTGGGATACAAAGTGAATAAACTGTAATTAATAAAATATAAATTTAAAAAGGAGTTATTTACTTGCTTAGTGGGCCCTCAAACTATTGATATTCCTGGGAATTGTCCCTCCAAATATTTTTTGTCACATTGCTCTAGCCCATCTAAATGTTTTAACTATGTCATGTGTACTAATTACTTTTCTGCTGCTGTGAAAAAGTATCATGACCTAAGCAACTCATAGAACAAAGAGTTTGTTTTGACTTAGGGTTCCAGAGGATTAGAGTCCATTGCTACAGTGAGGCAGGGAGTAGACCGGGCGGTAAAAATAGAAAGCTGAAATATTAAAATTTTTACTACAAGCATGTAACAGAAAAACAGGCTAGAAATGGACAAGAGGTCATATACTCAAATCCAGCCTTCAGTGACATAATTCCTCCAGCAAGACTACTTCCTAAACCTCCTGAAACATCACCACTAACTGGGAACCAGGTCTTCAAATGCCTGTGCCTATGAGGGATAGTTATCATTCACAAAACTGCAGTGCACACAATATAAATTTATAAGCAGAGTTCTTTTTTTCAGAACTACTTTTTATATGTGTATTTGTCATTAACCTATCACTTCATAAATTTCAGTTCTTAATTCTCAATCAATTTCTTTACCTTCCCTATTCTTCCAAAGACTGAGTCAATTGGAACCATTGAAGCAGTTCTGATTCTCAAATATTATGAACTAAATTTCTCACTTTTTTCTTTCTTTCTTTCTTTCTTTCTTTCTTTCTTTCTTTCTTTCTTTCTTTCTTTCTTTCTTTCTTTTTTCTTTCTTTCTATTATTAGTTACATTTTATTAACTCTGTATCCCAGCTGTATTACATTCTCTCATTCCCTCCCAAACCCTCCCTCACTCCCCCATTTCCTCCCTGCACTTTTCCAAGTCCACTGATTGGAGAGGACCTCCTCCCCTTTCATCTCACCCTGTTTTACCAGGAATCTTCAGCACTGACTGCAAAGTCCTCCTCTGTGGCCTACCAGGAATGCTCCTCCCTTGAGGGGTGGGGAGGTCAAAGAGCCTGCCTTTGAGTTCCTGTCAGAAATAGTCCCTGTTCCCCTTACTATGGGAAAACAATTGGTTACTGACCTACCACGGGCTTGGTTAGAAGAAAAAGTGGGGAATACCCTTGAACTCATTGGCATAGGAGACAACTTCCTGGACAGAACACCAACAGCACAGGCTCTAAGAGCAACAATCAATAAATGGGGCCTCATGAAATTGAAAAGCTTCTGTAAAGCAAAAGACACTATCGACAGAACAAACAGCCTACAGACTGGGAAAGGATCTTCACCAACCCAATATCTGACAGAGGGCTGAAATCCAGAATATATAATGAACTAAAGAAGCTAAAAAGCAATAAATCAAGTAATCCAATTAAAAAATGGGGTACAGAACTAAAGAGAATTCTCTGTAGAGGCTTATAGAATGGCAGAGAAACACTTAAGGAGATGCTCAACATCCTTAGCCATCAGGGAGATGCAAATCCAAATGACCCTAAGATTTCACCTTACACCTATCAGAATGGCTAAGATGAATAACTCAAGTGACAACACATGCTGGAGAGGTTGTGGAGAAAGGGGAACCCTCCTCCATTGCTGGTGGGAATGTAAACTGGTACAACTACTTTGGAAGTCAATCTGGCGCTTTCTCAGACAATTAGGAATAGTGCTTCCTCAAAATCCAGCTATACCACTCCTAGGGATATACCCAAAATTTGCTCAAGTACACAAGGACATTGGCTCAACAATGTTTGTAGCAGCTTTATTTGTAATAGCCAGAACCTGGAAACAACCCAGATGTCCCTCAACGGAGGAATGGATACAGAAATTGTGGTATTTTCACACAATGGAATACTACTCAGCAATCAAAAACAAGGAAATCATGAAATTTGCAGGCAAATGGTGGGGTCTAGAAAAGATCATTCTGAGTGAAGTATCCCAGAAGAAGAAAAACACAGATGGTAAATACTCACTCATATAGTCCTATAAGATATGATAAACATAATGAATCAATACACCTAAAGACGATAAGCAAGAAAGAGGACCCGGGGTAAGATGATCAATCCTCACTTAGAAAGACAAATGGGAGGTGCATTGGATGTAGGAGAAAACAAGTAACAGGACAGGAGCCTACCGCAGAGGGCCCCTGAAAGACTCTACCTAGCAGTGTATCAAAGTAGATACTAAGACTCATAACCAAACCTTTGGCAGAGTGCAGGGAATCATATGAAAGAAGGGGGAGTTTACATGGCATGGAAAGGATAGGAGCTCCAAAAGGACCAAATATATCTGGGCACAGTGGTCTTTTCTGAAACTGACAGTCCATCAAGGACCATGTATGGATATAACCTAGAACCTTTGCTTGGATGAAGCCCGTGGTAGCTCAGTAGCCAATTGGTTTCTCACTTTTCATATATGTAAATGTCAAAGTTCAAAGCAATTTAAATTGCATGTATTTATACCAAATCATATAATCTGCAACATATGACTGGAGTGTACTTTTTTATTCTACACACATTTCTGCTCTTATATTGAAGTATATAACCCTACACTTACCACTCTGTGTTATAACCACATGCATAAAATTTTACAAGCAATATAAAATTAATTATAGTATTTGTTAGTAAGAGCATTATACTGTGCTTTAAAGAGCTATAATTGAGTAATACCAATAACAACTTAAATAACTTAGAAATTATAGTCACAATTTGCCAAATTTGATAGACAATTTAGGCACCTGATATTCTGTCTTACTTTACCCTTGCTTCCTGTCTACTTTCCAGTCCCTGTGATCTCCTCTGAAAGCATGTAGATGAGACGTGCAGGTGGTGATGCAGACCATAGACAGGCCTCATAACAGACAAAGTAAGGTGGGCCACCTTTAAGGGATAAGAATGGTGATAGCCAAGGAGATCCTGGTGGAGTAAAACTCTCTTATGAGAGAAGAATAGACAATGACCAGAGAGACCACTCTAGCTGAGTTTTAGACTAATCCTAATGTCCTTAAAAATAGACAATATTCTGGACAGTTTTTTTTTCTTGTTCGATGATTTACAAACTATTTAATTACTAGTTAGACAATGGTACATAAGGCCTCTTGCTAGATATAAATCATATAAGGCTCCTGGAATCACGTTTAGGATGTTATTCATCAGGCAGCTCAGGATGTCACATCTCCCAGGGTCCATTTCTCTGACCAGTAAATTGAGCCCTATGATGGCAGTTTTGGTGTCTGGTGTCACATGCTTTTGATAATGAGGGGACGTCATTGTCCCCAGTAGCCTTTAGACCTGTTAATTTCTTAGTAGCTACCTAACGTCAGAAAACCCAAATGTAATTATTTTCATTTGAGCTCAGTTGATTTTCTTAAGCCATTTTCCAGCATGTGTCACGAGGGAGAGAGTAAACACAAGGAGGAATTCTTTACAGCTAGTCCTATTTTGAAATAACCAGGTACTGTGGCTGGTGCACACTTTTAGCAGAAGACATGTTTTAGAACACCCAGTCCTAGTTTCAAGGAACACTTAATTTTTTTTTTTTTTGTGTGTGTGTGTGTGTGTGTGCGGAAGACAAATAGTAGGTAGAAAGTTATACACATGTAATGACTGCCCAGACAGACTTAACTACACATTTGCTTTAGAAACATGATGAGAATTTAGGAAAATTATGTTGCAGCAGTTTCTTTAAAATCCTCAAAGGGCGACCAGAATTACCCTGTAGAAAAGAAAATGCAGTTGTGGGGAGGAAATATATATAAACTGTCTCACAACGTGCTGACTTCTACCATAATCTACTCCGTGCATGGCCAGCAAGCATGCATTAAGTCATCAATGCTTAGAGATATGTATGCTGCTAAAACACCTAAAAGGGGTAAAATAACACACACAGAAACCCCATGGCTGTAAAATCTCTTGAAAATTCTATACCTACCTAGATGGGGTCCTTTATGTAATGATATCATTCTGTCTATGGCTTTGTTTATCGCAAAAATAAAAAAAAATAATCTTGAGAATAATGCCCTCTATTGGATGTAAGGTTGGTGAAGATCTTTTCCCAGTCTGTAGGCTGTTGTTTTGTTCTGATAACAGTATCCTTTGCTTTAAAGAATCTTTTCAGTTTCATGATATCCTATTTATTAATTGTAGATCTTAGCACCTGAGCTGTTGGTACTCTGTTTAGGAAACTGTCTCCTGTGCCAATGAGTTTGAGGCTCTTTCCTACTTTCCCAACAGATTTAGTGTATCTGATTTTACAGTTGCGATCTTTGATCCACTTGGACTTTAATTTTTTTGTACACTGATAGATATGGGTCTATTTGTATTTTTCTACATGTGGACTTCCAGTTATATCAGCACCATTTGTGAAGATGCTGTCTTTTTTTTTTTTCCATTTTATGGTTTGGCTTCTTTGTCAAAAAATAAGTATTCATAGGTATGTGGGTTTATTTCTGGTTCTTCTATTCGATTCCATTGATCCACCAGTCTGTTTCTATGCCAGTACCATGCAATTTTTATTACTGTTGCTCTATAGTACAGCTTGAGATAAGGGAAGGACATGGAGGGGACAAAAGCCCCACACGGAGATCAACAAAACTAAAAGATCTGAGCCTAGAGGGTCCTGCAGAGACTGATGCACGAATGAAGGACCACTCATAGAGAGGACTTAGACCCCTGGCTCAGATGTGGCCAAATGGCAACTCAGTTCTCCATGAGAATCTCTGAGTGAGAGGAGCAGCGGCTGCATCTACCGGGAACTCCGTTGACTGCTCTTTGATCACTCTCCTGATGATGCAGCCTTGCCAGGCCACATAGGAAGAGGATCCACGAAGTCTTGATAAGATTCAACAAGTTATGGGTAGATGGCAATAGTGAAGACCTCCTCCATTCAGTGGACTAGGGGAAGGTGATGAGATGAGAGGGGGTTAAGAGGAAGGGAGGGTGGGACAGGAGGGAAGTGATGGAAGGGGCTTCAATTGGGATATATAATGAATAAATTGTGAAGAAAAAATAAAAAGAAAAATTAAAAAATAAAAGAATGCCAAATTAACATCATTAGAGACTGGTTGGAGGCCTAATCATTTTAGTGCACTGAGGTGTAGTCTTAATCATTCTGCATTCGTGAGGAGAATGTTACCACTGCTAAAGTGACAAAGGAGAAAAAACAAGATGCAGTTTCTGAGTTGACAGAGCACTTTCTTTTTTATTAATTTATTATTTATTACAGTTTATTCACTTTGTATGCAGGCTGTAACAACTCCCTCATCTTCTATCAATTTCCCTCCCTCCTTCTTCTCCCCCTCCCCTAGTCTAATGATAGGGGAGTCCTCCTTCCCTACAATCTGACCCTAGCCTATCAGGTCTCATCAGGAATGGCTGCATCATTTTTCTCTGTGCCTTGGAAAGGCTGGGGGAGATAGAGAGACCTGTAGGGGACAGGAACTCCAGGAGGAGACCATCGGAGTAAAAAATTCTGGGCTCAGGGAGGCCTGCAGAGGATGTTCTTAATCTTGCTTAACTCAGAGAGAGGCTTGTACTGAACGAGTCCTATGCTTCATTGGTCCAGACATTCTGGAAAGCCAAAAATTGAGGAGTTTAACTTTGAAAAAGTTATATACCTGTTTGCTATCTGAATAAATTAATTTACAAAGTGTTACACTATCTCACACAGCTGAAAAGCCAGCACCCCATCAGGATTCATTGTTTCATGTGGAGAATAAATGATACACTGTAAGAAAATTAAGCTTTTGTTTTTCTCCAACAGAAGAATTTGAAATTATTGTTTTCTATGAGAGTTACACTTGGTTTTAAGAAATTGTCATATTTACCACTTAAGAGACAATGTTTTATAAATTCACTTTAAGAAAATTTACCTTCCAAGTTGACACTGGAAAAGCAAGAGTTTTAGTTATGCTGCTTTTAGGGTATTTATTTTATATTCATGATTCTTCACTTTTAATCATATTTTTAAATGTGGTTTTAAATTGATCTTCAAATCGTTTTAAGTAACTTTTGTGGATTTATCATAATAACAAATAGTCTCATATTTTCAAATATCCTGGGTATTATAGTTTTAACTTAGAAGTATATCCCCATATTGCATACTGTTTCACTATGTCTGGGCATTTAATTCAAAAAGAAAAATAAATCAAAAAAGGACTGTTGCTTCCAGAATTTTTAGCAGGCCTTTCTGCCCATATACCTACCCTGAAGCTGAAGCTAAAATCCCTGAACATTACATGTAAACCAAACATTAAAGTCTAAAAGTTAGAAAATGGCACTTTGCTCAGAACCTAGAAATATCAGAAGTAACATGGGATGAGCCCCCTCCAATATTCCACACTGAAACAAAAGACATCAGCTACTTAGAATGCCAATGAGTATGGAAAAGTACTCCCAATAAAGCTTGGTCATTCCAAAATAAACAAACAATTACAACAATAAACATTAGAAAAAAAAAACTACCAGTTGACATGTCAGTATGGAAAGGAGAAATTTTATAGGCTCTCACCCATAGATGAAGAGCTAGAGGTAATAAATGACTGTTGAAATGACTCAGTCCCCTGAGTAGCAGACATAAATATTTAACAATAGTAACTAAAGAACAGGGACTGTCTCTGACATGAACTCAGTGGCTGGCTCTTTGACACCCCCCCTCCCCCCCCCCCCGGGGAAGGAGGAGCAGTCTTGCAGGCCACAGAGGAGGACATTGTTGCCAGTCCTGAAGAAACTTGTGTCAGATGGAAGGGGAGGAGGACCTCCCCTATCAGTGGACTTAGAGAGGGGAAGGGAGTAGATGAGGAAGGGTGGTATTGGAAGGGAATGAGGGAGGGGGCTACAGCTGGGATACAAAGTAAATAAACTGTAATTAATATAAAAAATAAAATTAAAAAAAAGAAGAGACCATAAATTTGAGAATCAGCCAGGGTCAGAGAGACATGGGAAGAATAGGCAATGATACAAATATAGTGTACATATATGTAATCTTGAAAAATAAAAAATCTAGTCTACTCTAGCTAAGCCCCAAAGCGAGTGTTTATACCACTCCAACTCATAAAAGAATGCTACATGTGTAATCTAGACCTATGCTATATCACTATAAAAGGTGTGTCATAAGCTATCAAATGGCGTGCCTGGATTATGCTTCTTCCATCAAGCTGTGACATCCTCTTCACCTCCTTCCGTGTCAGTTCAATCTCCCTAAGGCTCCAGGAATTCTACATCAATCCAACATAAACATGAAGCCCACTCACTACCAACTGGAAAGCCTACAAAAGGCTTCCTGGAGAATAAAGACTTTTATTAATATCTAGCTGTAATGAGGCCACATATGCTACCCAAGTCAGATGATGAAGTGTGTACCTGCTGCTCCTAATCCTGTCTGGTAGAACAAGGTGTCTGAGGAGTACAAAAACAGATTCTGAACAACTACATAGGACATAAGCAAGTCTTTCTAGATCTCTGTAGAAAATTGCTCATGACCAGAAATGTCTGAAAAGCAACTTAAGAAGATGATAAGTATCAATGCTGAGATAACAGAGGTGTGAAAACTGACACAAAAGAAGATAACTTAATTTTGAGTTACATTTTGCTTCAAGTAACAGCTACTAATACCCTTGCTATAAATGAAAATATACAAAGTCTCATTAAGGTAATATAAAATATCAGAAAATACAAGTATAATGAAGAGCTGACTGCATGAAAACTTTCTTTTATGACAAAGAGAGAGATTGAGGGTAGGTAGGTATTAATAGAGATGATGAATAAAAGTTTCAAAATTTTAACAACTGACTCCATGTCTACAAATTCATGTTGTTTGAAGACTAATTTTGATGAACACAAAGAAATAGATGCCAGTAAGTAACAGCCTTGTAAAAAAATGACATTGAAAAACTTTGAAAGCAGCCAGAGGAAAAATGATGCCATACTCATAGTAGAAAACTAGTAGAAATAGGTTTATCCATGAAGCCCTGGAGAAATAAATTGAAGGATAATAACTGTAAAGTAAGAGCCTTTTTATCTGGTGAAATGGACTGACAAGAAAATCAGAACACTATCAGATAAAGGACAACTACCTATGTTCTTGGGAGACATAAGTGGCTAAAATTTTCTCTAAATAAAGAGATAACTTTTTTTTTTCTTCTGGAGTGTCAAGGAGCTAGTAAAGTACCATGAAGGGTTCTTTCCAGGCTGGATAGGCAGAACACAGTGATATAAATGAAGCAGTGAATAATGGAACAGGAAAGGTTAAATGGGATGCAGGCATGAAGGCACAGCAGACCACAAAGTAAGGGGAGGAACAAATAGTATTGAAGACCGTCTGAGAAACAGTCATTTAAGAAATGACTACAGAAGAAACTTTCTAAAATATAAACATACACACTTGAGCATGTGTGCATGCTCACACACACATTAGATAGATGGATGATTAGGTAGATAGATAGATAGATAGATAGATAGATAGATAGATAGATAGATAGACAGACAGATAGATAATGATGGTAATTATAGATAGATGATAGATGGTTATAGATAATTGATTGATAGATGCTAAATAAATAGATATGCAGATAGACAAATAGATATATAATAGATTATTATAGAAAGATAGATGGTAGATGCTAGATAGATGATATGGAGATATAGATGACAGATAGATAAAGATAGACATATAGATATATATGAAAATAGTTTAAATGTGGTTAACATACTATGAGGCAAGAAGGTCCCTACAAAAGACCATATGTTAACAAAAACCTCAGTGCCATGAATGGATTAACTTTTCTAGAGCTGACAGCTAGTGAAATCTCAGAGAACCCCAAAAGTCTATTGTCATTGCACATAGGAACCCCAGTTTGCTTTGTATTGAGACTATGGCTGAAGGCATTACATATCTGAGTAAGAACATGGAGAAATGAAGGTGAACTTGGCACTGACATGGAAGCTTCTTCCCAGCCTGGTTAGATTTTATAGTGCTGGAAGATGCAATGAACACTAGGGTAGGGAAGAATTATCAACCTTCTTCAGCTTTGAAACATGAAAGCTACCATAATGACCAGCCTAGCAAGATATGGCCACTGCCTTAATAATGGGATGAACATGCTACAAGTAAGAGCCAGATTCTGGTCAGAGATAAGTGCTACCCACTCCAGAATATGATTAAACCAATTCCATTATTCCTATAGTCAAATATTAGTGCATCTCTCAACCCTCATTGAAGAAACTATTTTTTTTCAGTAGATGGCAATTAACACAGAGACCCATAACTGGTCAAGGTACAGCAAATGAGATTGCAGAATACTCAGACCTAAGTAAAATATCTATATTTTATCTCCATCCTACACCAAAAAAAATGATTATGGAAGTAGGGTCTTAAATATTTTTAAAGCTAGAGACAGTCAATGACTAAAACGAAATTGTGTTTACTAGCCTTGGTAAATGCCAGAAGAAAGAGAATTAGTTTTCTTTAAAGGTCTGATCCCTGTTAGGCCAACAATGCTCAAATAAATGTGATAACAAGTAGGGGTGTAATTGCCTCATTAAAGGGTAACTTGATTTTAACCCTTTGTGTATATGTTTGTATATGTGTGTGTATATATTTATGTTCACTTATGCACATTTTAAGCTTCTAAAGTAGCAGGTGGATTTCCATATGAAATTTCCATAAGGTATTTAGAGTTAATTATTCCTTCCCAAATTTCATTCACTTTCCTGATTTGCCACTTTCCACTCTAACTTTACCCCTCTTGTTCCTTTAATCCCATTTAAGCTTTTATACCAATTTTTCCTATATCTCCACATTGAACCATTGCCCCATAACCCCTTGGTAATTTCCTAAACTCCATGGTTATTGTCAGTGAAATATACCTATATACCTAAAGATTCAAAACTAACATCCACACCTGAGAGAAATCATGCAATCTTGACCTTTCTTGGCCTGGATTATCTTACTCAAAATGATGTTTTTCCAAATTCACCAATTTACCTGATTTTTTTTATAATTTTGTTTTTCTTAACTTCTGAACAATTTTCATTGTGTAAATGCACCACATTTTCATCAGTTGTTTCAATTTTCTGGCTATTGTCAATGGAACAGAGATGAAATGGGTGATAAGGTACGTTTAGTAAGACATAGTCTTTTGGGTATATGCCGAAGACTGGTATAGCTGGAGTATGTGATAAATCTAATTTAATCTTTTAAAGTAAACTCCACATTGATTTCTGTATTTTCTGTACCTTTTTACACTCCCATCAGCCTGGCAGTGAATAAGAATCCCACTTTCCAAATCCAGATGAAAATTTGTCTTTACTATTGTTGTTCCTTATAAAGTCAGATTTGGGGGAGATAAAATCTCAAAGTAGTTTTTTTTTTTTCTTTTAACAATTTATTTAATTGCTTTACAGCCTGATCACACTCAGTCCCTTCCCTACTCTCCTCCCAGTACCATCCTCACACCCAATTCCCCTTCCCCCTTCCTTTTCTGCTTCTGGTTGAAGCAGAACCAGGCACATCCTCTCACACTGAGGCCAGACAAGGGAGCCCAGGTAGGGGGAAGGGATCCAAAGGCAGGCAACAGGATCAGAGATGGTTCCTATTCCCAGTGTTAAAGGTCCTACTTGCTGACCAAGCTGCACTTGTTACATATGCAAAAGGGGTGTAGGTCCAGCCCATACATGCTCTTTGGCTGGTGGTTTAGTCTCTGTGAGCCCCCATGGGCCCAGGACAGTTTGCTCTGTAGGTCTTCCTGTGGTGTCCTTGACTGTGCTGACTCCCTCTATCATTCCTCCCACTTTTCCACAGAACGCCTTGAGCTTTGGCAGTGGATGTCCGCATCTGTTTCCATCAGCTGCTACATGAAGCCTCTCAGAAGACAGCTATGCTAGGCTCCTGTCAGCGAGCATAGCAAAGTATCATTAATAGGGACAGTATTGGCTCTCTACCATGGGGTGGGTCTCAAATTGGGCCAGTTTGCCATTTCCTCAATCTCTGCTTCATCTTAATCCCTATACTTCTTGTAGGCAAGACAAATTTGGGATTGAAGGTTTTATGATTGGATTGGTGTCCCTTCCCTCCCCTTGAAGTCCCACCTGGAGGTGGATACTTTAGGATGCTTAACCCCATTTGCTAGGAGTCTTACAGTCACCCCCATAGACTCCTGGGAGCTTCCACAGTCCCAGAGATGCCCACCACCAATGATTTCTCTTCTTTCTCCAAGTCTTCCACATTCCATCTTCATACACTTAATCCCCAACCCCAATTACCCACCTCACCTCCTCTCCCACCCAGTTCTTCCTTGTTACTTAGCTTCTTTAGGTCTGTGGATTGTGGCATGATTATCCTGTACTTTGTGGATAATATACACTTATAAGTGAGTACATGTTATGTGTGTCTTTCTGGGTCTGGGTTACCTCACTCAGGATGATCTTTTCTAGTTCCATCCATTTTTCCTGCAAATTTCATGATGTCTTTGTTTTGAATAGCTGAGTAGTATTGTGTTGTGTAAATGTTTCACAGTCTCTTTATCCATTCATCAGTTAAGGGACTTCTAGATTGTTTCCAGTTTCTGGCTATTACAAATAAAGCTGCTATGAACACAGTTGAGCAAGTGTACTTGTGGTATGGTGGAATATCTTTTAAGTATATGCCCAGAAGTTTGAACAACTGGATCTTGATGTAGAAATATTCCCAGTTTTGGCAAGAACCACCAGACTGATTTCCAAAGTGACTGTACAAGTTTGCACTCCCACCAGCAATGGAAGAGTGTCCCCCGTGCTCCACATCCTAGCCATAAGGTGCTGCCCTTTATTTCTATTTTCTGAAAGAAATTAGAGTGCTGGCACAATTTTTTTTCTGCTGAGATCTGGTTGAATCCAACAGAGAAACAACCTGGGCTTTATATTCTGTTTTGAGAAAGATAGTTAATGTTAGTTTGTTTTCAGAAATTCAAAATGCATATTTTTCCTTGTGAGAATTATTTATCATTTATTATTTTAGAATAATTGGTTCTTTTAATCTATTATCAATACATAGACATAAAGTTCTTCAGAGTAATCTGTTATCTTCCATATTTGTAAAATGACTGTTGTCTACTCCTTAGGCCTAATAACACTATTTGATGCTGTCTCTATTGTTTCTTATTTAATTTGTCTAAACTTTCATCAGGTTTTTTAATCATTTCAAAGAGCAAAAAAAATTCTCTTTGATCTACGTGCTCTAGTTGTTTTTTTGTTTTTTTTTTTTCAAGTTTTTGTCAAAGTGTGTCTTTCTCTGACCCTTTACTTTTGTTAGAATTTGGATGTTTCCCAAAACTGATGTGATTTACAGTTAATCCCACAAGGGACAGTGTGGAAACTTTGGGTCCCATAGGGTGAGACTAGAGAACTAGGAATCTGCACTCAGGCTTGGTTCCAGGAAAGAATCACGGGCATATGTTTGTTGTGGAAAGTGTAGGCTATTATAAAAGTGACTTTAAGTATTTCCATCCTTCTCTTATGTCTGTGGACTCTGTTGCCTTTTCACCTTCAGTCATGGAATAGTGAAGACAGAAGGCTCCCAGAACCTGTACAGCCTTCAACTTTAGACGTTTCAGCATGTGGAACTTTAATAAAATAAATTTCTGCTCTTCATCAATTACCTTCCATAATATAGTCTGTTATAACAACACCACATGGATACAAACAACTAATACTAAGAAACAGCAGTAGGATTATTGATGTAATAAATATCAGAAAATATAAAAATATCTATGAAGTTGGTAAGCACTGGAAGAATCTGGACGAGAATCCTATAAAATCCTACATCACTACTAATAAAGTTTTTAGATAAACTCTAGTGGATTCCATAGAGTTTAACTGGTGGAGAATATAAATGTTGATAGAAATAAGAATGGCAAATCTATTCTCATGATGACTTAGAGAGAAATAAGAAAATTGAAAACAAAAATTGAAGAAAAGTTTATCCATGTTACGCAGTTGCAGAGAACTTGACAAAATTGCGTTCATTTTCCAAAACTTCAGAACACATAAATTAAGAAAAGCTAGAATATACTGCATAAGAATGATTTAAACATCAGAGCATTCATATGTTTCCTGGCACCTTCGTGGTACTTACAGCAAAAAAAGAGAAGGGAGTAATTACTTACAGAAGGACTTTATTATTTGTTTAAAGGTATGTGAAGAACTATAAACTAAGGGTGTGATCAAACAACTATTTGTTAAATAAGTTAGAGTGTGTAAAAGGAAGCCATGGCCTACTCATCAAGACCATTGAGAATGATCCATTTTGGAGATATTTCAAGGTCAAATAAAACTGTGAGGGCAAATTTTTCAGAAAAACATTCATTGTATCTGAACATGTGTTGCTCTATGACACCTTGGAACTAAGCTCCATAAACCTTAGTGAAGTACCTCACCATAGCAACTCAAGTAGGTCAAGGCTCTATTAAATATAGCCATTAGTATTAGAGGCATTCTTGTGACTTTAGTTCTGCAGTTGAGCAGAGTGAGAGTGCTATGTCACCAGGACGGATTCCAGTAGAATTCAAGGGCTATAGCAAAGAGCCAAAAAGCCCAAAAAGAGACCTGCTAGAGGGCTGAATCCTCACACAGTCCCAATTGCTAGAGTCCACTGGTAGGTTTTCTGGTGGAGTTTTCAAATGAGCTGGTTTCAGATGTTGACCTAGCACCACAGTTCATGCAAGTAGCCTTGGATTTGGTTTCACTGTGGTATGCCTGCAACGTTAAGTCCCTGTGATGGGATCTAAAAATTTTTTATTGTAAATTTTTAATTTAATGTTTAAGGAAATAGTTTTTATTTCTCTACTGAAATTCTCTGTCTTTTCATTTAAATTGATCAGGAAACTAGATTTCTTTTTTATTATTATCATTTATTACAGTTTATTCAATTTGTATGCCGGCCATGGCCCCTTCCCTCTTCTCCTCCCATTCCCACCCTCCTCCCCATCTGCTCCTCCCCTACTCCAGATAAGGGAGGTCCTCCTCTCCTTCTATTTGACCCTAGCCTATAAGGTCTCTTCAGGACTGGTTGCATTGTCTCTTTCTGTGGCCTGGAAAGGCTGTCGCTCCAAGTGGGAGGTGATCAGAGAACCTGTCACTGAGTTGTTGCCAGAGAAAGCCCCTGCTCCCATACTAGTGACCCCACTTGAATACCGAATCAGAGAAACACTTAAAGAAATGTTCAACTTCCTTAGTCATCAGGGAGATGCAAATCAAAACAACCCTGAGATTTCAGCTTACACCCATTAGAATGACTAAGATAAAAAACTCAAGTGACAACACATGCTGGAGAGGATGTGGAGAAAGGGGAACCCTCCTCCACTGCTGGTAGGAAATGTAAACATGTACAACCATTATGGAAATCAATCTGGCGCTTTCTCAGACAATTAGGAATAGCAATTCCTCAAGATCTAGGTATACCACTCCCAGGCATATATCCAAACTATGCTCAACTATACAACAAGGATATTTGCTCAACTCTGTTTATAACAGCTCTATTCATAATAGCCAGAAGCTGGAAACAACCAAGATGTCCCTCAACAGAGGAATGGATACAGAAATTTTGGTACATTTACACAATGGAATACTACTCAGCAATTTAAAACAAGGAAGCAGAAAGACATACATGTTATATACTCACTCATAAGTGGATATTAGCATATAATATAGAATAAACATACTAAAATCTATACACCTAAAGAAGCTAAACAACAAGGAGGACCCTAGGGAAGATTCTTAATCTGCATTCAGAAGCACAACTGCAATAGACATTGGAAGAGGGAGAAGACTGGCAACAAGACAAGAGCCTACCACAGAGGGCCTCAAAGACTCTACCCAGCAGGGTATCAAAGCAGATGCTGAGACTCAGAGCCAAACTTTGGGCAGAGTGTAGAGAATCTTATGAAAGAAGGAGGAGATAGAAAGACCTGGAGGGGACAGGAGCTCCAAAAGGAGACCAACAGAGCCATAAAAAATGAGCTCTGGGTGCCCTGTAGAGAATGGTATCCCAACCAAGGACAATGCATGGAGTGGACCTAAAACCCCAGCTCAGATGTAGCCCATAGACTCAGTCTCTAAGTGGGGCTAGATTTCTTAATCAGATAATTTCAAAATCAGGGTAATTTTGAAATTCTTTTATGTTCATATTCTTTTTTCTCAAAAGGACTAGTCAAACTATTTCTTTGTATATCAGAAAATATTAATGTGTACCTTTTATATCCTCAGCATTATAGGCAAAGCTTATGTACTCATTTAACAGAATAAATTTACATTTGACCACCATTCTTGTCCAGTGTTTTTAGGTGTTGAGTTGTTGTTTTTTTTTTTTTTTTTTTTTCTTTCTTTCTTTCTTTCTTTCTTTCTTTCTTTCTTTCTTTCTTTCTTTCTTTTTTGTTTTGTTTCCTTGATAAAAGTAGTTTTACTTTTAGAATTGTAGCTAAGTGTACTTCTCTAAAACGAGGATCTGGTCTCAGTAAACAGACAAGACCAGAAAAGCCATGTGGGTGGCTTTCTAGTTGTGACTCCTACCTGTAACCTGCCTGCATTTGTTACTTCTTTGTGCCAGGAACAGTGATGACTGTCATCTCAGAAATGCTGGTGAGAGTGAGAGGTTGACTACCGTGATACTAAGAACATCCATTTTAATTATTGTTATTCTCATTTCTACATGTTTGGTGAGATTTTCATTCATTGGTAAACATTTCTTTTCTCTTCATACCTGTAGTTTTATCAGCCACCAAAAACAATTCATGGCAACTATTTTTCATAGATGCTTCATCTTGAGGATAAATTTGATGTTTTTCCCTTTAAGAATATATTCTATTACGACTAAAGCTGCCACAAACATGGTTGAACAAATGTCCTTGTTGTGTACTTGAGCATATTTTGGATATATGCCTAAGAGTGGTATAGCTGGGTCTTGAGGAAGCACTATTCCTAGTTGTCTGAGAAAGCAGCAGATTGATTTCCAAAGTGGTTGTACAAGTTTACATTCCCACCAGCAATGCAGGAGGGTTCCCCTTTCGCCACAACCTCTCCAGCATGTGTTGTCACTTGAGTTTTTGATCTTAGCCATTCTGACTGGTGTAAGGTGAAATCTCAGAGTCATTTTGATTTGCATCTTTCTGATGGCTGAGGACGTTGTGCATCTCTTTAAATGTTTCTCTGCCATTCGATATTCCTCTATCGAGAATTCTGTTTAGCTCTGTACCACATTATTAAATTGGATTGCTTGATTTATTGCTTTTTAAGTTCTTTATTTCTTTATATATTCTGGATAGGGACTATTTCTGACACGAACTCAAAGGCTGGCTTTTTGACACCCACACACACAAAGGAGGAGCAGCCTTGCTAGGTCACAGAGGTGGACATTGCAGCCAGTCCTGAAAACCTGATAAGCTAGGGTCAGATGGAAGGAGAGGAGACCTCCCCTATCTGTGGACTTGGAAAGAGGCAGGGAGGAGATGAGGGAGGAAGGGTGGGATTGAGAGCAATGAGGGAGTGGGCTACCACTGGTATACAAAGTTAATAAACTGTAACTAATATTTAAAAAATAAAAGAAAAAAGAAAAAATTTAAAGAAGAATGTATTCTATTCTCACGATATTTTTCACTGTTGCTAAAAAATTTAGGTTGTATTTTGGACCCTATGGATGTTAATTTGTAAGGAATTTTAAATTAGCATTTTTATTCAATAACTTGTGTTTATTCGTGTGTGTGTGTGTGTGTGTGTGTGTGTGTGTGTGTGTCTGTAGCCAATTAACTTGAAAGGGCTTGAGATAATTTTGCTTATTAAGAGGCAGCTAGCGTCTCAGATCTAAATTTTTGTCTTCAGGCTTGTCTTCTAGGAGTCTGGTCTGAAAACGACTAATTCTAGAATCCACCAGTGTGTGTAGAATAAATTTCCAGATTGCCTCTTGGCTCTTTCTTTTTTAAGTTTCCTTACTCTATGATTGCTTGAATTCAGTTTGCTGGTTCTCTAGGTAGAAGGTCAGCAGGATATCTCGCTTCACTGATTTCTGTCTCAGCCCTAAACACCAGACCAAGCGCTGTTGGCTCAGAGCTAAAATCTTCAAAAGTGAGACATCCATTTTGAATTAAAATTTCCCCCTCTTTCATTATCCTGCCACCCAGTATCCTCCCATTCTTTACACTTAAAAAACAAAACAAAACAAAACAAAAAAACAATTGTCATTTGTATTTGGTATAAAATTTAATTGTTTTCTAAAGTGAGAGGGTCTTGCAGGTGGGGATGTACATAGATCATGTATATGAGTCTTAAGCTAATCTTGGCGATTGAAGAGGTATGTGGGAAAATACGTACTATAGAAATGTGGATATTCACACGTACTCTCTGGTTACTCATGTGTATGCTCATCATCAAGCGACCACTGTTAATCACATACCTGACCACAGCTTTGGAAATGTAGCAGTTTCCTCATCTGACCCAATGAAAACTCATTTCAAAATATTATTAAGTGAATTTGAAAAGAAATGGATGTTTACCAATTATGGTACTATGATTTTTTTCAACATATCTACTAGTGCAAACTTACTGTATTATGAAGTGTATATATTTTCAATCTATATGTAGTTCTAATGTTTGAAACAAATTTTGAAGTTCAGTGCTGTAAACATAGAGTTGTGTTTCTATAGCATTTTACTTCCAGGCTTGTACTGTGATTCCACATATGTCTTTTTCGTGTATTTTTAAACATTTTTATTATATCATACTCTTCTTTTGATACTTATTTTACCTGTAAATTGTATGATTAATCTTTTTGTCATATTACTTCATATCATTGCATATTTCTAACTTTGTATCTTAGTGTTACTTCATTATAGCATCATGTAAATAAACATGGTATTCAAAAATAGTCTTCTTACATTTTTAAATTGTGTTCTAGATTTCAACCAGCCCCAAATTTAACAATAGTATATTATGACACAGGAGCTAATCACCAACAGTCTAAATTATCTTATTTCATCTAGCAGATTTCTTGGGGTTATTGAACTTTTATGGAAAATCCATGATCTTATGTTGCACTGGCTAGTTTTATGTCAACTTGATACAATCGAGAGTCATTAAAGGGGAGGAAGCATCAATTGAGAAATGCCCCCATAAGCTGGGGCTGCAGGCAAGCTTGAAGGGCATTTTCCAAATTTGTAATTAATGAGGAAGGGTCCAGCCTATTATGGGTTGTGCCATCCCTTCTGCTGGTTGCCCTAAGTTCTATAAGAAAGTAGGTTATACAAGCCCTGGGGAGCAAGCCAGTAAGCACTACCCCAATGTGAACTGGGAGTCCTCTCCTGCCTCCACATTCCTCCTCTATTTAAGTGTCAGTCCTCACAGACTTTTGTGATAAACTAATGTGGAAGCATAAGCTGAATAAACCCTTTCCTCCCTAAGTTGCTTTGATCATAGTGCTTCATTACAGCAATAGTAACCTTAACTAAGACATATGTCATCCCAACCTCAGATTTTTAGTTTATACATTTAAACTTAGAACTTCTTAGGTAATTATATTGTATCAACCTAACCCAGAATATTTAATAACAACCTGTTTTTCATTTGATATTCACCATCCAGTTATATGTACCATCTGATATCCAAAGGTTCTAGATTGTCTCCGGGTCTCCTTTTATAAGTTTGCTATTTGAAATAGGCTGCAGGAGCCTGGGAGACAGAGTTCAATCACCAGAGCCCATGTAAAAAAGCCAGTTGTGATCCAGCTGTGTTTGTAGAGAAAGGTAGAACCCTAGGGCTTAGTGTTTATCCAGCTTAGCCTACTTTGTATGCTAATAAAGCACCTTGTCAAAAGAAAGAAAGAAAGAAAGAAAGAAAGAAAGAAAGAAAGAAAGAAAGAAAGAAAGAAAGAAAGAAAGAAAGAAAGAGTGGACAGCTCCTGAGGAATGAAACCAAAGTTTGAGCTCTGTTATCTTCATACACATAAACATACATGCAGCCACATTACTAGACATACACATGAGTAATAAAATAAAGTTTGTCTACAGATGGACGTTGATGCTGTATACTTCATCTGTAGAATATTCTTTATTATATTTTGTTTAGTGTGGTTTTCTATTGCAAAACCTTTTTGAAAACATTGTTATATTGTAACATATCCTATATTCTCTGTCCATTTCCTCTCTTGATATAATTTAGCTTGTCTCTGTTTTGTTCCTCTACCTCCACCCTCCCCAACACGTTCTCTGGAAATCTGTGTTATTCATATGCTATCCACTTTAGGTGAGGGTATTCCAAGGATGATGTTTGTCCTTCATCCAGAGACTCCTTGTATTTGACTTGTTAATGGTGAGCTGTGAATGTCTACCTAGGAACTCATTGTCTCAGCAGCTGATGGTGCCATCCATTCATGTTCTTTGTGTGAGATAAATTGTTCAGAGGTATTAAGCGTTATCCAACTGGCCTTTCCATAATTACTGCCAAGGTTTCTTCAGTGAAAGAAATTTTGTTCTCAAGCTTGGAACAGCTTCATTAACATGTAATAAACTTCAAAGGACAGTAACTCAATAATTATCTAATTCTTTTAATGTGCATTTCAATTTTCAGGGTAAGTTTTTCTTTGCCAATTATCTACAATCAAGGCTAATGTTACTCCAGTTGCTGTGGCTTCTATTTATAGTATAGAAATATATTGTGATAGTATAGTATCATAAACGTTCAGGGCATACATACGATGAGCTTCAGTTAATTATACTTAAGTTTGCCTGTGTGTCCAAGTATCTGTCTAAGTCTTACATCTTTTTCCCATGCAACAAACTTGCTCCTGAGGTGAGCAGCACTCACATGGCCTCACAGCGTATTTTCTTGTGCTGAAATGGTATATTCCAGGCAGATATCACATATAAACCTGGCTTAGAATCAGACATTCATTTAAAAGATCCATTTTATTTCAGTAGTTTACTTGTACTCACAGAAAAAAAGTTTGCAAACAAGGCTACTTATTGATGCTACATTTTCACGTCTTCACAAAATTTTCAGGTCAAAAATACAATATGCATTTGATTTCAAATAAATATTTAGCGTTAACATTGATTCAAATTAAAATTTGACTTCTGTTGTTTTAATCCTACACTATATGCTCTTGCTAGGAACACTTACTTTATTAGCTACATTTTATAAGTTGGGTGGAATGCTTTCAAATAGCAGCATTTTTGAAATAATTTATTGTGTTTAAAAGTTCTGAGTTTAAGCATCCTTAGCTAAAGAACCCTTAGCAATGATTATGGAAGGACCAATGAGTAAGACCTAATATCTCTGAACAATTCACTTTATATAAGGGACACCAATGGATAGCACCATCAATGGACAAGACAAAGAGTTCCTAGGCAACCCTCCACTCCCCATGAGTCTAACATATATTCTGAGTCTCCTTAAGAAGGACAAACATCATCCTTGGAATACCATCAACAGAGATGCCCCCCCCCCCAGGCCAAATAATAATTTCTTAATATAGTTTTTATGTTTGTAAGTAAAAATTTTAAAGTACATGAAATATTTTGATTTATATTAAGAGGCACTGGCACTGTTCACTTTTTCACTAAAAATATTTAGATATTTACTTCAAATATGGAAGTATTTTTCTTTGTTTGCTGGAGTGTGATTTTTGAGACAATGTCTCATCATGTAACCCATAGTTCATTCTTAATCTTGGGATCTTCCCAGTTCAGGAAGTAGAGAGCTCTGATTCTGGTGAGGTCGGTGACACCTTGCCACCAAAATAACTCTTTCTCATAGTTATGCTCTACTGTCTCAGTGGATCAGTGTTGATTCGGTTGATGCTAAACTATTGGTTATTGCCTATTGTTATGGCAAATTTTTTCCTCAACAAAATGTTTATACATAAGTAATCTTCGATGTGGTATAGATTTCTAGACATCTCTGGACAAATCCAGAATAAATGATAAATATATCATTAATTGCTTAAACATTACCCTAGAGCCCTAAAGAATAACTGCATGTACTTCCCATCTCTGTTATAAAATGTGCAAATTTTTCTTCAAATTTTTACTAATATTTCTTTGGGGGTAGGTGAGGCATCTAGGTAAGTATTAAAAAGATATAATTTGTGTAGCTCAAATTTTAATTTTTCTTGGTGTAAGAACATGTTCTTTTTCATTGTATAATATCTTGGAGCAGTCAATATTTATGAATAAATTAAGCAGAAAATACAGATTTTCTTCTTTTCTCAACCACTTGCATAAGGTTTCTATCCTAATACACCTTGGCTTTATGTAGTTCATTCACTAACCTTGATGATCAGACATTGCAGTATTTTAACTTGAGATCTTAGTTTTCATCATTATCCACTGTGCTCTGAAGTATTTGGGTTTTGATAAATGTGTAATATGTATTGAATCCACAATAAATTGCTATGCAGGTAATGTGGTATTGCCAGGCCACAGAGGAAGAGGATAAAGGCAGTCCTAATGAGACTTAACAAGCCATGGGAAGATGGGCAAAGGAGGAGAACGCCCCTTTTCAGGGAACTAAGGAAAAGGAATTGGAGGAAAGAGAGAGGTAGAGTGGGACTGGGAGGGGATAAGGGAGGGGGCTTCAATCGGGATATATAATGAATAAATTGTGAAAGAATTAAAATTAAAAAATTAGATACATAACTCACTTCTGTAAAGTATTACTGAAAGTCAGTTCCAAAGCCAGACTGGTTCATAAAGATTACTCTTCCCATGCCCATGTGCATGCTTCCATTTCTGTCATTTCTTTTAGTCAATACAAGGTCCAAGGAACTGCATATCTCCTCTCCTTAAACAGTTTCTACTTACCAGTCATTCACAGTGTTCCTGCTTCTGTCGGGGTCTTTTTAATTCTGAGAAGACAAGATGTCTTTTCATCCCAGGGATTCCAGGTTCCCATTTCTTTCTCAGAGCTTTTCTTAACAAATTGTAACATAATCCATAAAGCAATTCATGGTAATTACACACTCACACTTCTGTTTTAAGATCTCGGATAAAGAGCAGAGATAACCAGGCAAGTAGCTGAATGTAAGTGATCCTCGATGCGGCATTGATCACATAGGATTGAAGCAGGACAGCAGTGATTGCAGAGCAACTGACAAGGCATGCTGTGGAACCCAAAACACCAGCATCTGTGCTTCCCAGGTGAGTGGTGAGCCCACAATTAGGGAAAGGAACAGGTTCAACCTCAGGTCATCCAACTAATCCCAGAAAAAAATTCTCAGGTTCTTGCCTGCGTACAGACTCAGCTTCTAGTCAAGAGCTCACTCTTACCATCCTGTGGATACCCTCCAGATACCATGGGAAGGAGGCTCCAACCTCTGGCTTCCTGAAGGGATCCACAGAAACAGGCCCAGCTACCACTCTAAAGCTCAGCCCATATCCATTAGTAGCCAGACCTATGAGCTTACAAGTTCTCCAAAATGGCTGCATCCAACAAGCACAGTGCCTGAGCACAGTGTCTGAGTATCTGGAAGCAAGAAAACCAGTAGTGGGATGGCTGACTCCAGGATTTCCCTGGCGAGAGAAGCACCCTGGGCTCCTAAAAATTTCAGTTGTTCTAGAGGAACATGTATCTGAAGAGTGCCAAAGGGAATTTCCTGAGAAGTAGCAATTAGTCAGAGACCATACCCACCAATCTGAGCAGGGCTCTTGCATAAACATCTAGTTTCCTGCCCAGGGCTCTTCCTACACCTCAGAGAACTCCAAGGGACACCAGGAACTACCAGCCAATGCCAGAGAAAACCAGATGGCTAATGGCCAGCATAAAAACACAATCAACAAAACCAGAGCAACATGGCATCTCCAGGACCCAGTTATTCTAAGGTGAGCAGCCCTGGACACACTAATACAACTGAAATACAAGAAAATGACCTTAGATCTATGCTTATGAAGATGGTAATGAAGGAAAGGAAGAAAATCCTTTAAGAAATACAGGAAAATATAGTCAAACAGGATGAGGCCTATAGAGAAGAAATGAATAAATCACTCAAAGAAATATAGGAAAATACAAACAAACAGGTAAAGGAACTGAACAAATCATTTAAAGAAATGCAGGAAAATACAATCAAAGAGGTCAAGGAAATCAATAAAAAGATTCAACAACTGAAGATGGAATGGAAACATTAACGAAGGCACAAAGTAAAGAAATCCTGGAGAAGGAGAATTTAGGGGAAGAAAAACAGGAGCTACAAAGGTAAGCATCACCAACAGAATACAGGAGATGGAGGAAACAAATTCAGGTGTAGAAGACACAATGGAAGAAATCAATGCAACCATCAAAGAAAATGTTAAATCTGTAAAATTCCTGACACAAATCACTCAAGAAATCAAGAACACCATGAAAAGACAAAACCTAAGAAAAACAGGAATAGAAGAGAACATTTCCAGCTCCAAAGCCCAGAAAATATTTTCCATAAAATCATAGAAGAAAATGTCCCCAATCTTAAGAAATCCTAAGAAATACGGATAAGCATACAAGAGCCCTACATGACATCAAATAGACTAGAACAGAAAAGAAAATCCTCCTGCCTCATAATAATCAAAACACTAAATATACAGAACAAAGATAAATACTAAAAGCTGCAAGGGAAAAAGGCCAAGTAACATAAAATGGCAAACTTATCAGAGTCCATCTGACTTCTCAGCAGTGACCATAAAAACCTAAGGGGCCTGGGCTTACTTCTTGCAAACCCAAAGAGACAACAGAAGCCAGTCCAGAATACTACACTCAATGCAATCCCTGTCAGTACAAACACAATTCTCTACAGACCTTAAAAGAAAAATTCTTAACTTCATATGGAAAAGGAAAACCCAGCATAGCTAAAACAATCCTGTACAATAAAAGATCTTCAGAGATATCCCCATCCCTGATCACAAGCTGTACTATAGAACAACAGTAATAAAAACTGCATGGTACTAACAGAAATCGACTAGTGGATCAATGAAATCAAATTGAAGACCCAGAAATAAACCCATACATGCACTGACACTTGATTCTTTTACAAAAGAGCCAAAACCATACAATGGAATAAAGACAGCATCTTCAAAAAATGGTACTGTTTTAACTGGATGCCGTCTTCTGCAAAAAAAAAAAAAAAAAAAAAAAAAACGCAACTAGACCCATATTTATTATCCTGTACTAAACTAAAATCCAAGTGTATTAAAAACCACAACATAAAACCTACTAAATCTACTAGACACACTAAATCTACTAGAAGAAAAAGTGGGGAAGAACCTTGAACCCATTGTCACAGGAGACAACTTCCTGAACAGAACACCAACAGCTTAGGCTCTAAGATTAACAATTAATAAACGGCATCTCATGAAATAGAAAAGTTTCTGTAAATCAAAGGACACTGCCAATAGAACAAAACATCAGCCTACAGACTGAGAAAAGATATTAACCAACTCTACATCTGACAGAGGGCCAATATACAAAATACATAAATAACTCAAGAAATTAAACTACATCAAACCAAACAATCCAATTAAAATCGGGGTACAGAGCAAGACAGAGAATTCTCAACAGAGCAATACTGAATGACCAAGAAGCACTTAAAGAAATGCAAATGAAACGATTCTGAGATTTCATCTTACACCTATCAGAATGGCGGAGAACAAAAACTCAAGCAATAGCACATGCTGGTGAGGCTGTGGAGAATGCAGGACACTCCATTACTGGTGGAAGTGCAAACCTGGGCAACTACTTTGGAAATCATTCTGTTTCTTTCTCAGAAAATCTGGGAACAGCTCTACCTCAAGAAGCAGTTATACCATTCCTTGGCATATACCCAATAGATGCTTCACCATACAACAAGGACATTTGCTCAACTATGTTCATAACAACTTTATTTGTAATAACCAGAAACTGGAAACAACCCAGATGACCCTCAACCTAAGAATTCATAAAGAAACTGTGGTACATCCACACAATGGAATACTATTAAGCTATTAAAAACAAGGGATTAAAGAAATTTCCAAGCAAATGAATGAATCTGAAAAAGATCATTCTCAGTGAGGCAATCCACACTCAGAAAGACATCCATGCTATATACTCAGTTATAAGTGGATATTAGCCATATAATACAAGTTAATCATACTGAGTCCACATTGCTAAAGAAGCTAAGTAACAAGAAGGAACCTAGGGAGGGTGTTTAATTCTCATTCAGAAGGGCAAGTAGAATAGAAACTGGAAGTAGTTGAAGAGAGGAAAGAAGACAGGAACCTACTATAGATGTTCTCAAAGACTGCACTTAGCAAGGGATGAAAGCAGATGCTGAGACTCACAGCCAAACTTTGGGCACAGTACAGAAGTCCTATGGAAAAGTGGGGATAGAAGGACAAGGAAGGAAAAGGAGCTCCACAAGAAGACCAACCAAGCCAACAAATCTAGTTTCAGGCTAGGCCTGCAGAGACTGATGCACCAACCAAGGACCAGCATGGAAAGGATCTAAAACACCTGCTCAGTTGTAGCCCATAGGCAGCTCAGTCTCCATGTGGATTCCCTAGTAAAGGGAGCAGGAGCTGTCTCTGGAATGGACTCTGTTGCCTGCTGTTTGATCACTTCCCCTTGCCAGGGTGGCCTTTCTAGGCCACAGAGTAAGAAGATGCAGGCAGTCCTGATGAGAATTGATAGTCTGAGGCCAGTTGGTAGTGGAGGAGGGCTCTCTTTTCTGAGAACTAGCAGAGTGGGATAGCAGGTGCAAAGTGAATAAATTAAAAAATAATTTTAAATATAAAAAAAGAACTCAGATGAAACATTTTTAAACAGGAAGACTAGCAACCTCCTAGCACCCAAGTATAATTCATAAACAATCATTATAACTAACACTGCCAGATATCATATGAAAGCATTTAAGAATTCTTGCAAAATCATAATAATTGAGGAAAGCATGCATGAATGATTGAATGTACCAGAAGCAAGATTGACATGTATATGGAAATTACGAGTTATGGAGTAGAAAACACCATCTAAGTTGCTTCATAGAAAATGGCAATGAGTTTGTTAATAAAGTCTATTGTTTTTGTTTTACTAATATAAGTGTTTGTTAACCATTGTAACGGCTGATCAAGTACTATAAAACTAATTTGGTAACATGAAAATCATGAAAATATTATAAACTATCTTTCAATATGTTTTAAAACGTGTGTAATTTTTATTCCAAGGGCTCGGCTCATTTTCATCTTGTCATTCTGTCGACTTGAAAGTGAAATAAACTCAGTGTGGACCATTTAAAACTTGTGTCTCATCTTGAGGCACATATGACATGAATATACTCTGAAGCAGTGTATGGATCAAAAGAGTCATGAGATGCTGGTTTTCCTGAGTATGTTTCCATGAATTTCCCTAACTAACTTGTTTTATGACATCTTATTTGCATCACGTACAAATTCAACTTGAGAGAAGTACTTTTATTACAGAAAAAAACTAAAATGCATAGTTTTCAAAAGTGTACCGTATACCTCTAGACAAAATAAGTATCATGTTGAATGAATATGTATAATTTGTTATTGTCAGTGAATTGAATATATATGTAGTATATTCATTATACACATAACCTGAACTTAGAATTTTCACTTACAATGATTTGATTTAAATCAAATCAATATGAAGTGCATTTTAAATGCTCCTGAAGGTGAAAAGGAGATAAACGGTCACATCCAAAGAAGGCAATGCATTATGTATCTTATTAAGCTCTGAAATGATAAAATATGTGATCCTAAAGTGAAACATCACATAAGCTGCAGCCCCCAACTGTGGTCTTTCATTTGTAAGTAAAATTGTCCTTCACAAGCCACTGCATTTGGTGTGCTGCACATGTTGGTTTTTTCAACAGATTCCTTTAATCATAGCTAATGAGAGTCTCAAGTTTCCAAGGCAAAGCAAGGAGTCTTATGACTGAGTGCAAAAAATCAAAATTTAAATCCAATATACTAATTTAAAGATTTATTTGTAATAAAAAAGTTCCTAAGTGTTATGCTATTGCCATTAAATTTAGTTTGTTTCTCACCTAGTCTTTATATTAACAGGTATTTACTCAATATGCTATAAATACTATATTTATTAAATTATATTGCCAATGTTATGAATGTATTGGGTAAGATATATTTAGAAGACATTGGACCATGTGATTATGGCAGGAAATACATGCTAAGACTCACAATTGAATGCTGGAAATGCAATGTAGCCATTGTGCAGCCCTGTCTACATGGGAAGGCTAAGGACCAGGAGGGTGGAAGAGGCAGTGCATGGTAAATAGGTCAAGACCTATAGAGAGGGCTTGTTTCAGTCAATGGTCACAAACCACAAAACACTCGTATCCAGGCTCGATGAGCCAGACAAGAGGAATTCTTTGATTTTTTGATGTTTTTGTTTTATTCAGGTGTTCACTTGTTTAAATAAGGTCCAACGTTTTAGGGTCAGTTTGATGCCCTCAGTTTAGAGATCCAAAGCCAAAATTATCAATGGGCACCACTGCTGGGCATCCTGTGCTTAAATCACACCATCTCATGAAATCCACTCTCGGACCAGGCACACTTTATTTCATTAAGTAATGAGCTCTGAGAGTTGGGGAACATCATTTTAATAGATGTGCTAGTGGTAATTTTAGAAAATTGGTAGTTATAATTTCAAGACAGAAATCATGAGCAGGACTTTATACCAAGTTCCTACTATCTTTCATGATGGTAAATGTGGGGTTGTCAGCGTGACTGCACAGAAGAGAATGTGTTTTCACACTTGTTGCCCCTAGAAGTGGCTGTTTGATCAAATAATCCCTAATAAATGTGTTCTGGTTAGGCGTATGTCAGCTTGACACAAGCTAGATTTAACTGAAGGGGGGAAATCTCACTTGAGAAGATATCTCCATGAGATCCAGCTGTCAGGCATTTTCTTAATTAGTGATTGATGGGAAAGAACCCGTTGTGGGTGGTGCCATCCCTGGGCTGGTGGTCTTGGGTTCTATAGAAAGCAGGCTGAGCAAGCCCTCAAGAGCAAGCCAGTAAAAGCTCTTCTTTGTGGCTTCTGCCTCAGCTCCTGCCTCTGGGTTCCTCACCTGTTTGAGTTCCTATTCTGACTTTATTCCATGATGAACAGCAATATGGAAGTATTAGCCAAATAAACCATTTATTCCCCAATGTACATTTTTGGCCATGGTGTTTCATCAAAGTAATAGAAATCCTAACTAAGACAGAAATAAAGTAACTGCTGTTGTTGTCACCCCTAAGCTTTAACACATTGTATTATCTCCATCTCCTTTTTCTATCTGATGAGCCGTCACATGAACATGTTTGTGAGGTATTCTTGGTGAACATAAAGTTAGTCTTACAAAAGAGAAACAAGATTTGAGAACAAAGAACACAATGCCCTGCCTGTCTTCACTGCCTTTGAGCATGAGGAATACATACAATTATTGCCCATTAAGCTAAGAAAAAATATTTCTTTGTATTAAACTAAGCTCCTTATGGTTTTGCCTTTTCCTCATATTAGCTTAGTATTTATCCTAATTCCTCCTTAGCATAATCTTTCTATTGCTTAGGAATCAATTTTACTGTATGTTTCTCAGTATTTTCTTTTCTAATAGTAATTATTTTACTGGTCACTCTCCAGTTATATCACTATCAATCAGAGAGATGGTGGTTTGGGGATGGAAAGAAGGGTCTTGAATTGTTTTATTCAAGCCATCCATCCATAAGAACTGCAAGCTGACGCAAATAGAGAACCATCACCAGTGGACCAAATCTGGGGCCCTAGTAAAGAGGCTTCCAGGTAAGATGATACCTAAATAAAGCCTTTGTACACCTTGGAAAAGTCAGATTAACAAAGCAGACTGTAGCCAGAGGAAGAAAGACAGAAAATCTTCAATAATTCACAAGATAGTGATAAAAAATACAGAGGAGAAGACAAATAATACATGGGTCAAAAGTTAACGTTAATGTGTTTCCAACCACACAACACGCCACAAGCTGAAGAGCATCCAGAAGGTGAGGCAGGTGGCCTTGGTAGAAAGAGATTGACAGTCCTACCCTGACCACAGTCCCACAGCTTCAAAACAAATTATGAGTGTGGGGGCGATAGCACGTCCCCCAGAAGGGGGGGGGGGTCAGGAAAGATAGCACCACTGTGAATGGAACATACTATCTAAACTGGGCTAGGGTGGAAACCCAAGAATGGAGGACAACTACAGTGAAGGAGCTTAAATGTGTTCTGCCACTGCCCCACGGTGCGAGAAAATCCTTAAAAATAGTCCTTAGAGGTAAAAGGCCAGATACAGACAAGCCTAAATATGCTGGTATTAAAAAGAAGTTACACTCAGGCAGGGAAATTCATAGAGAAAGGTAACCCCGCCCATGCTGGGAGCAGAGCTCATCAGCTCAGGGTGACACTAGGGTTTGACAGCCCTGACACAGCTGAGTGGGAAAATGGACCGCTGGACCACCTACCTGTAAGATCCCAGAAAGCTGCATTGTCCCTTTGGGTAAAATATATTTGAGTAGAATTCTCAATGCGGTCGGACATGGCTTCTTTTTCTTTTTCTTTTTTTTCTTTTTCTTTTTCCTTCCTTCCTTCCTTCCTTCCTTCCTTCCTTCCTTCCTTCCTTCCTTCCTTCCTTCCTTCCTTTCTTTTTTTCTTTCTTTGTCAAGACAGGGTTTCTCTGTGTAACCGTGGCTGTCCTAGACTCACTTTGTAGACCAGGCTGGCCTTGAACTCAGAGAGATCTCCCTGCCTTTACCCCCCAAGTGCTGCTGACAGGGTTTCTAAAAAAGTGTTTGGGCTCGTGAGGTAAAGTTGGGACTTTCCCACTAGGATTGTTAAAAAGACGTCCTATGGTATGTGCTCTCTGATGTTTTGCCTCCTTTTCTGACTATTACAAGAAAAAGGGTGTAAGACTCATCTCTTTGGTTAATTTGTATCCAGCACAAGGGCAATACCAATGGCAGCTCTGACTGCAGCTTGAGAAACTTAGTAAACTTCCTTTTGGAGCAGTGAGGATTATAGGCTGAGGCAGTCAGTCTCCTGGAGGTTGCCTGCCATTTCCTTACAGCTTACCATGGTGAGCATGGCCTGTAGTCCCTGCCCAAACTTAATACTATCTGCCATTTGCAGTTGGAGAATCTGACAATTCTGAAGCTTCTGAGGTCAGTTTGACACTCAGAACTGCCTTTTAGCAGGCTGTTTGATACTCAGAGTCTTAACTATGCAAAGGCTTAGACTGGACAGATGAGTCCGAGGTTCAGGGCACTTACTGCTCTTGTAAGGGACGCATGTTTGTTTCCTAGTACCTTGGTGGACCAGTATCTGCAGTTCCAAGGAAATCTAATGCCTCTGGCCTCAGAGGGTACTTCTATCACAGACTTACACCCACATATTCACATACTCACACACACATACACACATACACTCACACACACACACACTTAAAAAAATACTACACATAAACCTTTAAAAGTTAGACAAATTCAGGTCCCCTGCCTGTGCAGATATATCATTGCTGTGGCTGCTTATCACTCTCTCAACACACCAGCAAAATCATTGACCACACTAGGGGGTAAGAGCTGCTGAGCTTCAGGATAGAGATAGAGCCTGCCCAGCCCACAGACTGTAAAGCCAACTCTTTTCGGCACAACCTCATGTGTAAAGAAGGGAAGCTATTAAAGTGAAGATAAAGTAAGAGTTATAACATGCCTGTCCATTAGAGACCCAGCCACTAACCTCATTGTTCTGTGTGTGCAACCTCAAGGCTTTCTGCTTCCTGTCAAACAGAAATAGCTTGGTGACACAATTGTGTCTTATTCTTATTAAATGTTTGTATGCTGTCATGCTTGGTAACAGCTATCAAAGCTATGTCAATGGGAGATATGCCATGTTCTCTCATCTTGGGCTGCCTATAGACTTGTAGTCACAAGAATGCATTCCCTTAGCCTGGTCTGGATAGTTCAATAAAATCTTCAAATTCATATAGAGCTGATCCTGTCTTCTTCTCTTGAGTAAAAACAGCCTAGCTACAACAATGCCACACACACTCACACCCACTACATACATGTAAAAGATACATGTCTTGATTATGTACTAGACATTAAGATAGAGAGAATTTGTTCATTAACAAGGAAAAATATGATTCCCACTGGCAAAACCTGGCAATTTGTGCATCCAAATATGTTGATAGTGTGTCAGGAGCCGTGACTCTGCGGCTTGCTTTGATATTTAAATCTCAGCAGAGAGACTGCTTTTACCGGACCTTCTCTAAAGGCAGGGTAGAATTTGCAAGTCCATCTCCTTTTGTTTGTGACAGCAGGTAGGATAGCTTGTGAGGATCACACCTCTTCCTCAGGCTCCTTGTGCAAATTAACCATTGTTCTGAGATGTTTCTACTCTGGCTTAGAAACTATAATAAAAAGACAGGCTGACAGTTACTGCAGAAGAAAGCTGAAGATGATGCTCCAGCATCCTGTCTCAACTCTTGTGTAAACAGGACACAGATAAAGCAACTAGATACAATGTTGTGCAATGGGAGGAGCCAGAGGACAGGAAAGAGGGGAGGAGTCAGAAGGCTGGAGGCAGAGGAGGAGGCAGAGTCTTGAGACTTGCTGCTGGCAGTGCTTGCTGCAGCAGCCTGCCTTTTGCTGTGGCTATTGAGTCTGGACCTTTAAAAAGTTTCCTGTGTGCTGTGTATTTATTTTATTAATTTTAATCCTCACTCCCAACTCAAGAACCGTTCGACTCTGCTGGCTGGCTCTGGCAATAGTGACATTGAATAAATCAACAGTGCATGAGTTCACATTGATACAGACAAGAAAACAAATAAAAAAAACTTTACATAGGAAATATATTTTATATAATCAATGCCATGTACTTGCTATAACAAGGAACAATGAGGAAAGTTGAAAAGAGAGGCTTGCACAGTGACCTTATCTGAGTTTTGGCTATGAGATTCCTTGTGAGGTCACTTGTTCATAATGGAAATCTTCATAGCTATAAAAGCAAATGGGCTACATGCACATCACAGAATTTGAGACATTTCTGTTCAATAAAACAAGTAGCAAAAATATGTTTGCTGGCTAAAACAGAACTAAACATGTAAGATTGAAAGCTTGCTATGCTTTCAATTAGTAAGAATAGCATGTAGACGTGAATACAGATTTCAGCAGCATAGCAATCCTCAGGGGAAGAAAAGAAAAGAGAATAACAGGAGCATAAGCATTTTTCCAGTGCATTGATTATATTTTATTATTTGTGTCAGGGTGCCGGACTCATTATGAGAGTTAAATAATTATTTAAAATCACTGATATGCTTGAAATATGCCAGAATATGTTTTGAGAGATTGCTCCAGTTTATGAATAGATTGTTGGCAGTGTGCTTGGATGCAGGAAGAGCAGCTGGGAAATTACCACCATCGTCCTGCCAGGAGGTGAGTGAGGCTGGCTTCAGTTAGGGAGTTGGCAGCAGACTCCGAGAGAAGTGCATGGTTAAAGTGTATATTTTGGAAGGTAGAATCAATTGATTTTCCAGATGGAATGCTGCAAATGCTGATGAAAGGGGAGATGGCAAGATGATTCCAAGGATTTTTTTTAAGCCCTGTTAGCCATGGGGTGTCTTACTGACTGAGTTCAGTATAGAGAGGCTGAAATGAAAGAGAAGATTTATAGTTCTCTCAAAAGACCAACTCTTGTTTTGGGTTGCCCTTTTCAACCATTGTTGAAAAGTCTCTTAGTTTTTATTGAGTTTTAGGTTTTTTTGTTTTTTTTTTTTTTTTTTATTCTGCTGTATGTAGGCAAAATAGCTTCTTTTCATAGTGCATGTATTTGGTTGAAACATTTCCTGTTTAATTGCTGTAAACTATTTTTTCAGATGATCTTTCATCCAGCAGGCTTCATGATACTGTTTCCATTTTAGACTGAAAGAATTGCAGGCTATGTTAAAGTCCAAAGCCGGAATCCAGGTTTTTAGACCTGTGATGACGTGAGGCTCTGGTAAATAGGATTAGTCTTAAGTCCCTCGAGAACCACTCCAAGCAGCAGGTTCAGTATAAAATAGGCTGTAAGCTGAGTCCTCTGGAAGCTGAATCTGTAGCTAGACCATCTTGAGGGGCAAGTGTAGTGTATTAGGCTTGGCTTCTAATAGCATTCCTTGACCTTCGGGAGCCTGGTTTCAGAGACTCCTTTCTTAGACACTAGGACTGCTCCAGACTTTCACCTCTGTGTGATTGTCGAAATCTTTTCCCAGGAGAGTGAGTGAGTTAGGGCAGTATTCCACAGTCTACTCTCTTGGAGTAGTGTTTGCTTCTTTATATAACTGGATCACTTTGCTAACAGTATCATTTTTTGTAGATGTCATTCTTGTCATTTCCATTAGTTTTGGCTCATGCTTGCCATTAGCATTTTGAGCTTATTTGACATCATTTTCTAATCTTTAACACGTCCTGTATTTTGTCCAGGCTGAGCTTCTGTCCACTCACTTTGTCCTTTTGAATAGCATGCTTCTTTTGTTGTCTACTAATTCATTCATCCATTTATATTGACTTTTTCTTTGAAGTATGATCATTTGGTTTTTATAATTCTAGAAGTCAAATTCTCTGTATTCCACAGTTTATTGTTTGGATTTGGTTTTGTTTGGTTTGGTTTGGTGAACTACTGAATGCTGTGGTAGTGCATGAGCTTATATGTGGCTATTTTTGTTTGTTGTTTTTTTGTTTTCAGTATTTTCTTTTATCTATATATGTGTGCATCTGTACCTATGTGAGTTTGCAATGTGCATTCTGGTGCCTGTGGAGACTAGAAGAGAATCCCCTGAGGCCGGAGTTTGTAACCCTGGGGCCAGAGCTTGTAACCCACCAGCTGTAGGTACTGGGAATGGAATCCAGGTTTCCTGCAAGAATAGCAAGTGATTTTCATCCCTGATCCATCTCATCAGCCCCTCATTTGTTTCTCTAGTAGAGATTTCCTTAAATGCAGAGAGGAAGTGAGAAAGAAGCAAGAGAAAAGAAAAAGAGACAAATATTAGTCTGTGCAGATGCTTTCTGCTGATGTCCTCTTTTGTCATAGATGGCATTGTTATGATCTAAGCAATGGATGCCATAAAGTCACACCATGTGACAGATCTCTAGTGGGATGTTTCTTGGTAGGGGGTTATCAGAGGTTGCCTCTGGGTGAGGGAGGAGGGGAGAAGAAAGCAAATAGAGGAAGAACTGACCTTTCATAAGGGGATGTAGCTCATGGGCAGGGTTGAGGATATGTGACTCCTGACAACAGTGGGAAAGCATCCTATCTTGGCAGCTAGTGATGAAGTATCCTGCTGTCTCTGGGTTCTGGGGGCAGGCAGTGGAGATGCTTGATTGCTAAAAGGAGTAAGCCTGCCTAGAGCCTACAGGCTAGACAAAAGGGAAAACTGACATCAGCTTATTTCTTTGCTTTGTGTTTTGTCTTGGTCTGTTAATGACTTTCTTGACTCTCTTATAAATAGATGCTGTTGAACACTCTGACTCTCCCCTCAGGCCTTCTTCTCTGGATGTAGGCTGGGCATTTCCTATTTCAACTATAATCTTCTACAGTAAACACCTTCGGTTTGTCTTATGCCTTACACTGCTTTTGAATATTGACCCTTATTTACCAGGCCTGGGTAAGTTCTAAGTTAACCAAACAGAGAGAGTAACTGCATGCTAGTTCTTTAGGCAGCCTACAGATGGGCTAGAATTTATGTGTAGAGACATCTGTCAGTGAGGTCTCATCCACTCTTCCTCTGGAAGTCAGGGCAAGTGTCTAATTCCAGAACACAGGCTGATGTTGCCATTCCTATTTGAACTTGGATGTGTTAGAGGACATTGTGTGAATGCCCAAGTACCTTCCCTAGCATTGTATATTAATTTATGTTTTCTAGGTTCATCATTTGCTTGATTGTGTGAAGCTTTACTTCTCCAGTTTTTAACAGAGTTGGTTCTCAATCACTCCAGTTGTTTCTCTGTATCTTGCAAGGGCAGGAGGGATTCCAAACAATAATTCAGGATAAAAGATCATGATGGATTATACAGAAACAATGTTGAATGAGCTTTTGGAAAATACGTTTATGAAGATTTTCTCTGATTGAAGTAACAAAAAGATTTACATAATCAAAAGAATGCCAGATTTAGAATAAAGTAAATTTCATGAAGATCTTGCCTATGTTTTTGGATTAATACCATTATCAAAAAAGTATACTCCTTATAAAAGGAAGTCAGGCCCTTTTCTTTTCCTTCCATCCTTTTCTCCAGCCCTATGCCACCATTGCGGGATGATGTAAGAATGGAATGATGCCCTTTGACCTAGGGCTTCCAGAGTCTAGAATCACGAATCTAACAAGTGTCTTTTTTTATAAGTTACCCAGCCTCAGATATTGTTTTTAAAGTGGCAACTAAGATTTCAACAATTCTGATCCTTCTGTTTAGCATCATGGTGACCTTACACGGGGCATGAAAGTTTTAGAAAGATTTGTTTTTTTCTTCTCTCAGTTGCTAATGATAATAATTACCTAATACCCTTGTAAAGGTATACTAAAAAAACAAGCAAAAAGTAAATTAAATGATTAATATATGCTTGTATTGAAATAATAATGATATTAAATCATCTTACCAAAGTATTGTATAATTTTCCCTATAGTACATAATCTCTATCATAGTTTTATTGAAAATAGTTTTATACACTATATTGAGATTAGATTCACCCTAAATCCTCCGAGTTTGTGCTCATTCCTACCCCACCTAAATCCAAACCATTTATTATTTTTCTCATTAGACAACAGACACCCAGATTATTTTTCACACAATCTATAAATATTTACTCACATTTACTAAGAAAAATTAGCTTGAAACACACATTAAGCGCTTCTATTTATGTGCAATAAATGTACAAATGCAGGAATATTTCACAGAAGTATTTTTTTATTGTTCTCGGTACAACATTTTAGAATGAGGCAAGGTCCCTCATCAAGTCTTTGATAAATACCTAATGAATTTACTGTGCTCACACATTGGTTTCACATTGAGGAGACATTAACTAATGACTTAAGCTTTTCACATATGGTAATGATGATACTCTATGCTTATTTTAAAAAATCAAAGAAAATTATTGGTCTTAAACAGTTAAAAAGACTGAGTCTTTTTTTATTATGACCATTGTCACATGAAAGAAATCTATAAAAGGAGAAAAGGTTTGATACATTTTTCCTCAACCTATGAACAGAAATAAACAGTTCTTCACAGCTAAAAAGCATTCGGCATTAGCCCTCAGGAAAAAATAAAATAAAATAAAATAAAAAACTAAATGAAGACAAAATAACTATCTGAAGTCAACACTAGTGAATTATTGAGATTTGCTTCAGAAAAGTCCATTTTAATGTACAAAGGAAACTTTCTCTGAAAGACTTCAGATTTCACTAGACAGCTTGAGGTCTTGAGGTAATTTAGGGCAAACCGCTTTCTCTTGTATAAGAGAAAATCAAAGGTAAAGGAAATGTTCTCATAAAACTTTCAGCACTTAAAATATACTCAAGACATAATGTCAATGTAACAAAAAAAATACATATTTGCTGGGTGAGGATTCAAACCAAGCTCACACTACTTTAAATATAAGTAAAATAGACAAAGACCGACAGTCACCAGGAGAGGTTGATATGCTTGGATTCAAATCAAGAAAGTCCTGTCGCTAAATCTTGAGAATTCTACTGGTCATCTAGTGAAACAATGTCCAAGTGAATGGCAGCTTTAAAATATTTCATTCATTCATTTTGAAACTTCCTAATCTAGACATTTTCATCACATGAGAGCATAGATCATATTGGAGTAGATCTCCACAAATCCATCACTATTTTTCAACATTCACTTCCATTGATTCCCCTGCTTCTTTTCACATCTTTGCTCACCTCCTCAAAATCATCTTCATACTTACACATGAACAATAAAAAATTAAAAAATAAATCTTAGAGATCCACCAGGCAATCAAATAAACACTTCAAAATACTTCCCTCAAAGGGATATATTTTTAAATACAGCTTCAATTCCATTATAAGATCAAAACATAATAATTCAATGGTCCTCAATCAGTAGTAAATTTTAGGACATAAAAATTTACATATTATATTTGTGTGCAGTGTTATATTCATGTATAAATTTTAGTATCCTTCCTTATTGTACTTTCTATTCTATTTATTGATGAAAGAAATCATATTTTTTGTAGAATTCTTTGTCATCAATAGTTCATATTTATGCATACAACTTTGTGAGTTACTGATTCCTCTGTTTTCTGTATGATTTTTTTTTATTACCCATTTCTACTTCACAGTCCTGAAATGATTCGAGTTGATTTCTATATGCAGGAGCTTGGGGGAGTTCAAATAGCTTAACATCAAATACCTATTGTACAGATATAAGCAAGCCAAGGATGGGGATTAAAGCACAGAAATAGAGAAAATATCAATTTGACATTCAGTGTAGGAGGAATAGTGCCACATGTTGCTATCGTTTGGATTTGAAACATCTGTGTGAAGAGTGGCCTGTGTTTTTAAGGCTTGGTACCCAGTCATGGTACCAAGATTTTTAAGACTGTGAGCCCTTAAGATATGGGATCTAATAGTAGGGAGTTAGGTTTCCCAGAGCCTATCCTCTCAAGGGGACATTGGTGCCCTGGATGCTTTCTCTTTCTCTTTCTTTTCTGTTGACCCATATGAGCAAAAGCTTCCTCCTTCACACTCTGCTCCCATTTATGAAGTACTGTGCTACCAAAGACACAAACCAAAAAGCCAAAGGACCATGGATGTAACCTTGAAACATTTTTGACGAGTCAAATAAGCCTTCATCACCTTAGAGGTGCTTACTGTGGGTATTTGCTAAAATAGCAGAAAGTGAGCTGACAATGGTGGGTACACATCTCAGTGTGAAAACTCCAAGCACCAAATGAGTATTTATATCTCATGAGTTGGCATGAATTCTGAATTGATTTTCCCATCCCTGGGATTTTGGAAAGGTTAATCTTACTATTTTCCACTAACTGCAAAAAGTAGAAAACATAAAGTAAAACAATAACAACAACACCAAAAAAACCTATGTTTTAGAAATGATAAATGTGGTCTGTAAAGGTAGATCAGCTGTTGGGAGAACTAGCTGCTCTTCCAGAGGTCACAGGTTAAATTCTTAACCAACTTAGCAGTGGCTCACAACCCTCTGTAATTCCAGTGCCAGGGGAGTCAAGGTCCTCTTCTGGCCTCCTTGGGTACTACACTCATGTGGTTCACAGACATGCATGCAGACAAAATGCCTACATACAGAAAACAAAAATAAACATTTTTTTAAAGAAATAAGTGGCAGTAGACATCAAATCTCTTTCACATTGGTATTAGTGACATGTGTCACACCCAGGGTTGTATGTCTGCATGGCCTTACACAAGCTCCTTTGCAGATTCATGCAATACTGATCACACATAAGTCTGAGAACATTCAGAGTTCTGAATCTAAATATTTACTAATCTCATCTAATTTCCCCAGAAATGTTGACTCAGCTTATACTTTCAAATTCATCCTGATTTTTAGAAACACTATTCTTATCAAGTGTTTAATGAGAAAAGGCTTAGTTTCCTTCATAGAGATTATCTCATTTTATTATTTTTTAATTTTATTTTATTAATTACACTTTATTCACTTTGTATCCACCCATAAGCCCGTCTCTCCTCCCCTCCCAGTCCCACCCTCCCTCCTCCTTCTTCACAAATGCCCCTCACCAAGTCCACTGATAGAGGAGTTCCTCCTCGCCTTCCTTCTGATCTTAGTCTATCAGATCACATCAAGAGTGGCAGCATTGTCATCTTCTGTGGCCTAGTAAGGCTGCTTTCCCCTCAGGGGGAGGTGATCAAAGAGCAGGTCAATCAGATTATGTCAGAGGAAGTCTCTCTTCCCATTACTATGTAACCCACTTGGACATTAAACTGCCATGGACTACATCTGTGCAGGGGTTCTAGGTTATCTCCATGATTGGTACTGGGTTGGAGTATGAATCCCTGAGAAGACCTTTGTGTTCAAATCTTCTGGTTCTGTTGCTCTCCTTGTGGGGTTCTTGTCTTCTTCAGATCTTACTATTTCCCACTTCTTACATAAGATTCCATGCACTCTGCCCAACAGTTGGCCATAAGTCTCAGTGTGTGCTTTGATAGTATGCAGGGCAGAGCATTTCAGAGGCCCTCTGTAGCAGGTTCCTAGGTTGTTTCCTATTTTCTTCTTCTTATGATGTCCATCCTCTTTGCCTTTCGGGATGGGGATTGAGCATTTTAGTCAGGGTCCTCTCTCTTGATTAGTTTCTTTAGAAGTACAGATTTTAGTAGGTTTATCCTATGTTATATGCATATATGAGTGAGTATATACCATGTGTGTCTTTCTGCTTCTTCGACAGCTCACTCAGGATGATCCTTTCTGGGTCCCACATTTACCTGCAAATTTCATGATTTTCTCATTTTTCATTGCTGAGTAATACTCCATTGTGTAGATATACCACAATTTCTGCATCCATTCTTCAGTTGAGGGGCATCTGGGCTGTTTCCAGCTTCTGGCTATGACAAATAAAGCTACTACAAACATGGTTGAGCAAATGTCCTTATTATGTACTTGAACCTAGGATATATGCCTAGGAGTGGTATGGCTGGATCTTGAGGAAGCACTATTCCTATTTGTCTGAGAAAGTGCCAGATTGATTTCCAGAGTGGTTGTAAAAGTTTACATTCCCACCAGCAGTGCAGGAGGGTTCCCCTTTCTCCACAACCTCTCCAGCATGTGTTGTCATTTGAGTTTTTCATCTTGGCCATTCTGATGGGTATCAGGTGAAATCTTAGGGTCGTTTTGATTTGCATTTCCCTAATGGCTAATGACTTAGAGCATTTCTTTAAGTGTTTTTCTGCCATTCGATATTCCTCTACAGAGATTTCTCTGTTTAGCTCTTTTCCCCATTTTCAAGTGGATTACTTGGTTTGCTGCTTTTCAGCTTCTTTAGTTCTTTATATATACTGGATATTAGCCCTCTGACAGATAAACGGTTGGTGAACATTCTTTCCCAATCTGTAGGCAGTAGTTTTGTTTTGATGAGGATGTCCTTTGTTTTACAGAAGCTTTTCAGTTTCATGAGGTCCATTTATTGATTGTTCCTGGTAGAGCCTGTGCTGTTGGTGTTCTGTTCAGGAAGTTGTCTCCTGTGCCAATGAGTTCAAGGGTATTCCCCACTTTTTCTTCTAACCGATTTAATGTGTCTGGTTTTATGTTGAGGTCTTTGATCCACTTGGACTTTAGTTTTGTGCAAGACGATAACTATGGATCTATTTTTATTTTTCTACATGTACACATCCAGTTGGACCAGCACCATTTGTTGAAGATGCTATCTTTTATCCATTGTATGGTTTTGGCATCTTTTTCAAAGATCAGGTGTCCATTAATGTGTGGGTTTATTTCTGAGTCTTCTGTTTGGTACCATTGATCCACCATTCTGTTTCTATGCCAGTACCATGCAGTTTTTATAACTGTTGCTCTATAGTACAGCTTAAGATCAGGGATGGAGATACCTCCAGAAGATCTTTTATTGTAGAGGATTGCTTTAGCAATTCTGGGTTTCTTGTTATTCCATATGAAGTTGAGAATTTTTCTTTCCAGGTCTGTTAAGAATTGTGTTGGCAATTTGATAGGAATTACATTAAATCTGTAGATTGCTTTTTGTAAGATGACCATTTTTACTATGTTAATCCTGCCAAGCCATGAGCATGGGAGATCTTTCCATCTTCTCATATCTTCTTCTAATTCTTTCTTCAGAGACTTGAAATTTTTTTCATACAAGTCTTTGACTTGCTTGGTTAGGGTTACAACCAAGGTACTTTATGTCACTTGTGGCTATTGTGAAGGATGTTGTTTCCCTAATTTCTTTCTCAGCCCTTTTGTCTTTTGTATACAGGAGTGCTACTAATTTTTTTGAGTTAATTTTGTACCCGGCCACTTTGTTGAAGGTATGTATCGGCTGTAGGAGTTCCCTGGTAGAGTTTTTGGGATACTCACATATACTATCATATCATCTGCAAATAGTGATAATTTGACTTCTTCCTTTCCAATTTGTATTCCCTTGATCTCCTTTAACTTTCTTATTCTAGCAAGGACTTCCAGAACTATGTTGAAGAGATATGAAGAGAGTGGGCAGCCTTGTCTTTTATTAATTATCATGTGACTGAGAAAAGTTATGAACAAAGTGGATTCATAACTTCATGGTTCAAGGTCTTGAGAGTGTTATTTGAACACTAATCTGTCAAATTCAAATTCCTTTCTTTTGGTTACAGCCTCAGCTACTCACTCAGAGCTAACTTCTGGGAGGCTGTTTTTTAGGCAGAAGCAGAACAAATGGCTTATGATTTTAAGAGCCCTTTATAGTTAAGAGTTCTTTATAAGTAGCAGTGCCAAGTGGGTAGGTTTTTAGAATGCTACAGTATGCAGGGCCTGATATGGTGATAATGACTCTGATGGCCTTTATCTGACTTCCCAGTTTGAGGATTTAAGCAAGAAAACAAAAATGCCCTTTTCCAGAACCGTAAGAGGTTCCCAGTAAGCACATATTCCAACAAAGAACTGTGTGTTTGTGTGTGTGCATGTGTGTGTCTAAGAGTGAATATTTTAAATATTTAACATTTTATTCCCAAAAGTAAAATTGTTTTCTAGTTATTTCTTAAAATTGGCTGTTGTTTGAGGGTTTTCATACTTTTTTTTTTCTTTTTGGGTCTACACACAAATAAATCACTTTTCTTGCAAGTCCAGCTTTTCATTGTAGCAAATTCAAAACCTGGCTGGCTGAGAACTGTGAAGGTTTATTTTTCTTTCCCTTTTTTGAATGAGTCCTTAAGTCTAAAATTGCCCTCAGTGATAGATTCTTTTTATTCCTAATCCCTCATAGAAATACCTCCATGAGCTATAAATGACCAAGGCTTCAAAGAAGAGGTGATCTCAGCTTTGTAAATGAAACCCATCTTGGAAAGTGGAAGCAGCAGAGACAGCCTCCCCTGAGGTCATTTTAAAATTAGGTTCAGATGTTTATTTTATCAGACTAAGTAATTTGCCATCAAGACCTCTAATTACCTTTTCATCTAAGTTGAATTTTAGTTGTTTCCTTTGTCTGATTGTTTTGAAAATACAAAGAAAAAATAGTCATGGCTTCTAATTTTCTTTGGGATTGCCCATATTGTCAATAAATACTCATGTCCAAAGAATCCACCTTAAGAAGGCCAATAACATCTTAATCATTTATATATTTTTATATTCTGAAATCTGTGTTGATGCTCCCATCCGCACTCAATACAATGCTAACAGCAAGGAAGAGTCCAGATGATTAGCACAGGAACCTGACTATACCTTCACCTTCAGACTAGGTCTCTCTGAAAAAAGACTAGGTCTCTCTGAGAAGCTGCAAGATTGCTTTGCATACAGTAAATGATTAGATTTTGAACTAAACTCAAGCCCCAAAGATTAAGGGGACTATTAGTCCTCTAAAATAAGTGGGCAAATAAGAAAGAAAAAGACATACTAAGAAAAGGAAGAGCTTACAGTTCCAGTGCTTGTCCAGGAAAATCAAGAGTTCAAGGTCATACTGGGCTACATAACAAGTCAACTGCATAAGGCCCCCTTTCAATGAATACATATAAATTAAGAACACTTTCAAATGATACACAAATTATTCTCTCCTACTGCCTAAAAGTAGTTGATAGATTAGACAGTTTTGAGGGTTGATTGAAAACTCTTTACTGACTAAACTAATTTTTTTCTTTTTTTTTTTTTTTTGACCAAAATATTTTTGACTTGATTTTGTATGAGGATACGTAAAGACTGAAGGAGCTAAAGAGATTCTTGGCCTTTTTTCAGATACACTGCTTTCACTGGCTTAATTTGACAATCATTTTCCAATATTTAACTCATTGACATAAAAACAAACTGTATGAATGTGTTGTCTTTGGTCTTTAAATACCATGGTTTGTAAGTGGCTTCCGATCTTTTAAGAGATAAATATCACAAGTCTCCCATTTACAGTGGATGATTCAGTCACACTTAGTTCAACACAGAGAGCTATGAAATTCTCCTTAGAAGAGTTCTGTCATTCCTAAAAGGAGCCTCCCACTTATTAGTGCTCATTCCACTCTGAACAAGGCTTCATTTTAAATCATCTTCTGCTACTCCAAATTTTTTTTTCACTGAAGTAGAAAATTTTCTTGGCTGTTCAAAGTTAGTCACTGCAAAGTTTCTACTTGTGTGACTTTTCCTAGAGAGACATGTAATAATGACTAGTTACTTCAAATAAACCAACAACAGACAAAAGGGGAAGGGTTATATCCAAGACAAATAAATAAGTTTATTTGTTTCAGTTTTTACTTTCTTTTGTTTATGGGAGACTCAAATGTATCCTTGTCACTGAAAGGCCTACCCCAGCACCAATGACCCAGTAACAACTTAAGAAAACTACATCCCTGAAACTCAACTTACTGATAACTGCACTGAAGAACACCTTGGCCACTATGATTACATAGTGCTTTCGTAACCTTTCAGATGAGCCTAGTGATCCTGTAAGATTAGTGCAATGAATCTATGAGTCTTCCTTCTTCTACCAGATGGAAATGCTTTGGTTTGGAGGAAATAGAGTGAATACAGAGAATGGATGTGAAAGACCCCACGTCATAGCATGCCTACTGTCTAACTGCAAAAGCTCTTTGCACTCAGAATCCCCCTGAGACTGTGTTTTGAGAGGAAGTTTCCTCTGTCTTCTTCGTGGATGGCTTTGAATAAACTTTCTATGTACTCCCTTTCACAAGTTTTTGGTTTTTTTTTTTTCTTTTCTGTGTTTTGTTTTGCTTGGTTTTTGGATTTTGTTGATGGTTGTTGTGGTGGTGGTGGTAATGGGTTTTTTGGTTTGGTTTGGTTTTTTGTTTTTGATGCTGTTGCTGTGAATTTTTTTTAAAGAACGGAAAATAAGAGTCCCTAGGGTCCTCTAACACACCCGTATGCATCCCCCATGCAGAAATCACTTTTTCCCTAGGTTTCTTCATTCTGAAACTTTCACATAATGGAAACAATGCAGTGTGTGACCTTCGGTAATTTCTTAACTTAGCATGTTTCCAAGATTCTTTTACACTGCAGCACTATGTATAAGTATGTCTGGTTTCATTATCACTTGACAATAAATCAAATGTAGATATTGTGTTTTATTTACACATTAGGTGATGGACACAAACATATGTTATTCCCATTTCCTGAATGTTAAGAATAATGCTGTGGCTATCAGTTATGTGTAATTGATTATGTGCGTATATGTCTTCATTTTTCTATCACAGTTTCCTTTGGTCATCTGGAGGTGCTGTGTTGAACTTTTTGAAGAACTGCCAAATGGTTATCAATGATGGAGATCACTATAGATCCCCACTGGTATTATAGGGTAGCTCCTATTCATCATATCCTATCCAATTGTTAACATCTGTCTTTTTTAGTACAGCTGTCCTACTGTGTGAGACATGGAATCCCTCTGTAATTTTGATTTGCATTTCCCTAATGAGTACTAATAGTGAATGTCTTTTCATGTGCATATTGCCATTCACTTTTCCTCTTGATTTAAGAGCCTATTCATATAATTTCCCCATTTAAACAAATTTATTGAAATCAATTCACATAACATATTACTTCCCTGATTTAAGTATACAATTTAACTGGATTGGGTAAATTCAATAATTAAAATTTTAAAGACCCTGGTAAAATATATACACTATATAATTGTAAAACATAGAATTTGTCAATTTCGCCATTTTTAGGTGCACATTTCAGTGACCTTTCCTTCAATTCACAATGCAGTGCATCTCTGAGCTTTATTTTCCAAATCCTTTCATTACTTAAAAGTCACTCTTTTAACAATTAGGAGATAACTGCCCATTATTGCATCAACATTTACTATGTCCTAGAATTAGTCTATGTAGTTACTTTAAACAACTGAAATTGTACAGCACTGTGCACATATAGCCTATTTCACTGAGCCCATTTTCAGTGTTCCTCACTATGTGTCAGAATTCTATTTCTTATTGTATACACATACAGTGTTTTGCTTTCTTCTGTCAGCTGTTGATGTATGCTTGCAATGTTTCATCCTCTTAATCCAGCAAGTATTAGCAAAAGAGAATCTGTCTAAGTTTCTGTTTTTAGGTACCTTGAGCAGGGACTGGAGAGATGAATCAACAATGAAAGCACTTGCTGATCCTATGAATGACCAGAGTCTGTAGTCTTATTCCCACCTGTATTAGATAGCCTTCAGACATATGTAATTCTAGCTTCAGAGGATCTGAAACTTTCTTCTGACTTCTTAGCAGACCTGCACATGTGTATGTATACCCATACAAGCTATCAGTAATTGAAAGTTAAATAAATCATTAAGTAACTTGAGTATACAATTAAGTGTGTATGCTATATAAGACTGCATTTCTAGAATATGTTTTTAAAATATTTTTAAGTTAAAATATAATTATATCATTCACACCTTCTCCTTTCTCTCTCCAACTCGTCTCCTGTACACTTTGTTTGCTCCCTCTTGAAATCATGGTCTCTTTTTCTTTAATCGTGTATTTACATGATGATATACATACTGTATTATGTATATAGCATGTTCTTGTTACACATATGTATGTGTGCCTACCTTAGTGTTCTATTGCTGTGAAGAGACACTATGACCACTGTCAATCATATAAGAGAAAGCATTTGAGTGGGGTATTCTTACAGTTTCAGAGCTTTAGTCTCTTATTCTAATTGCATGGAGCATGGAGGCATTCAGGCAGATACAGTAGCTGAAAATTCTACATCAAATCAAAACAGAGAGACACATTCAATCTGGCTTGAGCTCTTGAAACCCCAAAGCTCATTCTCAATGACACAGCTCCTCCAACAAGGCCAGACCTACTTCAACAAAGCCATAAATCTAATCCCTCTCAACTATTCTCATTCCCTAATGACCAACCATCTATGAGCCAATAGTGTTCATTCTCATTCAAACAACCAAGTTCCACTCCCTGGCCCCATAGACTAGCAGACATTTCATAATTCAAATTGCATTTAGTACAGCTTCAAAAGTCCTCCTGGCCTATCACAGTATCAGCGCCATCTAAAATTAAAAGTTTTTTTCTAAAACTCATGGCAATCTCTTAACTGTAAACCCCTGTAAAATCAAAATCCAAAATCAGATAACATATTTCCAGTATAACAGATTACACATTATCATTTCAAAATTAAGAAAAGGAAGCTTAGGGAGAAAATACTGAACCAACGAGGACCAAAAACCAACTGAGAAAACTTCAAACTCTGCATCTCCATATTTGATGTCAAAGTGCTCATTGATCTCCAGCTCCCTTTGAGCTTTGTCGACTGTAACAAGCTGCTCTCTCTTGGGCTGGTTTCATTCCCTGTTAGCAGCTCTCTCTGGCAGGTATCCCATACTTTGGCATCTCCAATCTCTTGGGGTCTCTAACCAAATCCAAGCTTCACTTTCACAGCTTCATTCAGAATCCTCTCTCAGCCTTCTTAGCCCTAACACATGGCCAGCCAGAGAGGGAAATTCTAAATCCTTTTCTTGTATCTCAACTCTGAAGCCAGAACCCAGAGTCAAAGCTGCCAAGTTCTTCTGCTTCCTGGGTCTGGAACATGGCACCTTTTTTCTCTTAAGTCTCTATCGGTCTTCCTTTTTTATTATTATTAATTACACTTTATTCATTTTGTATCCCCCCATAAGCCCCTCCCTCCTCCCCTCCCGATCCCACCCTCCCTCCCCTTTCTGCATGCATGCCACTCCCTAAGTCCACTGATAGGGGAGGTCTTCCTCTCCTTCTTTCTGATCTTAGACAATCAGTTCTCATCAGAAGTG
>REGO01000136.1:2079273-2094322 GCA_010120015.1 Rhombomys opimus | reverse complement strand
TATGTTTATATGAGTGAGTATATACCGTGTGTGTCTTTTTGTTTCTGGGACAACTCACTCAGGATGATCCTTTCCAGGTTTCACCATTTTACCTGCAAATTTCATGATTTCCTTATTTTTCATTGCTGAGTAATACTCCATTGTATAGATGTACCACAATTTCTGCATCCATTCTTCAGTTGAGGGGCATCTGGGCTGTTTCCAGCTTCTGGCTATTACAGATAAAGCTGCTACAAAATGGTTGAGCAAATGTCCTTTTTGTGTACCTCAGCCTCTTTCGGATATATGCCTAGGAGTGGTGTGGTTGGATCTTGAGGAAGCGCTATTCATAGTTCTCTGAGAAAGCGCAAAATTGATTTCCAGAGTGGTTGTACAAGTTTATATTCCCACCAGCAGTGGAGGAGGGTTCCCCTTTCTCCACAACCTCTCCAGCATGTGTTGTCACTTGAGTTTTTAATCCTGGCTATTCTAATGGGTGTAAGGTGAAATCTCAGGGTTGTTTTGATTTGCATTTCCCTAATGGCTAATGAGGTTGAGCATTTCTTTAAATGCTTCTCTGCCATTCAATGATATTCCTCTACAGAGAGTTCTCTGTTTAGCTCTGTTCCCCATTTTCAAGTGGATTACTTGGTTTGCTGCTTTTCAGCTTCTTTAGTTCTTTATATATACTGGATGTGAGTCCTCTGTCAGATAAGGTGTTGGTGAAGATTCTTTCCCAATCTGTAGGCAGTCACTTTGTTTTGATGACAGTGTCCTTTGCTTTACAGAAGCTTTTCAGTTTCATGAGGTCCCATTTGTTGATTTTTGCTCTTAGAGCCTGTGCTGTTGGTGTTCTGTTCAGGAAGTTTTCTCCTGTACCAATGAGTTCTAGGGTATTTCCCACTTTTTTTTTCTAGCCGATTTAATGTGTCTGGTTTTATATTGAGTTCTTTGATCCACTTGGACTTCAGTTTTGTGCAGGGTGATAAATATGGATCTATTTGCATTTTTCTACATGTAGACATCCAGTTAGACCAGCACCATTTGTTAAAGATGCTATCTTTTTTCCATTATATGGTTTTGGCATCTTTGTCAAAGATCAGGTGTTCATAAGTTTGTGGGTTTATTTCTGAATCTTCTATTTGGTTCCATTGATCCACCATTCTGTTTTTATGCCAGTATCATGCAGTTTTTATAACTGTTGCTCTATAGTACAGCTTGAGATCAGGGATGGAGATACCTCCAGAAGATATTTTATTGTAGAAGATTGTTTTAGCAATTCTGGGTTTCTTGTTATTCCATATGAAGTTGAGAATTTTTCTTTCCATTGTCTGTGTTGGCAATTTGATAGGAATTGCATTAAATCTGTAGATTGCTTTTGGTAAGATGGCCATTTTTACTATGTTAATCCTGCCAAGCCATGAGCATGGGAGATCTTTCCATCTTCTCATATCTTCTTCTAATTCTTTCTTCAGAGACTTGAAATTTTTTTCATACAAGTCTTTGACTTCCTTGGTTAGGGTTACACCAAGGTACTTTATGTCATTTGTGGCTATTGTGTAGGGTGTTGTTTCCCTAATTTCTTTCTCAGCCCTTTTGTCTTTTGTATACAGGAGGGCTACTGATTTTTTTGAGTTAATTTTGTATCAGAACACTTTGCTGAAGGTGTTTGTCAGCTGGTAGAGTTTTTGGGGTCACTCACGTATACTATCGTATCATCTGCAAATAGTGATAATTTGACTTCTTCCTTTCCAATTTGTATTCCCTTGATCTCCTTCAACTGTCTTATTGCTCTAGCAAGGACTTCCAGCACTATGTTGAAGAGATATGGAAAGAGTGGGCAGCCTTGTCTTGTCCCTGATTTCAGTGGGATTGCTTTAAGTTTCTCTCCATTCAGTTTGATGTTGGCTATAGGCTTGTTGTATATCGCTTTTACTATGTTCCTTTTTCTGGGGATTCCTTCACTGCTTAAGTTTTTCTTTAATTTGTTTTTACAAGTTGTAACTAAGTTGTGTGGGGTCTTGCCCTGGGTTTGCCAATCCCTTTTTTCCATATAGTAGCAGGCGTTTCTTAAACTTTCTGTTTCCTAGAAAACTGTACTTAGCTCCATGATTTTTCCTTGTGCTTTTTTCACCTCAAAGAGTGAATTTTGCATTTTCCTTGCTTTTTTTCATTATTGTTGTGCATAAGAGTGGCCAATAGTAGCCACAGAACACAATAAATACTAGTCTGATTTGAAATTTTCTCTGCCAATGTCATTAATCCAAAACTTTTCAATTTAGCTTCAGGCAGATATTTTTTTTTTTTTTTTTGTGACAAGGGCAGAAAATAGCCACATTATTTGCCAAAACAAAACAAAACAAAACAAAACAAAAAAACACAAGAACAGTTTCTAGCCCACTTAAATAATATTCTTCCTCTCTGAAACTTCTTGAGCCCGGTCATCATAATATACATTGCTCTCAGCACCACTTTCTTCCATCTTCCTATTGTATGGTCCATTAAGCCCCACTTAAATTATTCAGTGACTTTTCTAATCCAAAGTACATAATATATAAAAACAACCTGCTCAGTCCATCCAGTTTGGCTTGTATGTATATATGATTTTACGGCACTTTGGACCTAAAACCTAGAGGAACCAAGCTGGATCCTAATTGAAACCCTCCTCTCTTTAGATTAGATTTTATAGTACTGGAAGTTGTTATAAAACCGTCTAAGGAAGAGCAGCTCCCAATAGTCTTAACGAGCTGTAATGTCTATGAACTACAAGAAAAATCAGAATGTTACAATGATGGTACAGGTAGTGGCATGAATAATTTGACAGTAACCAAAAGCCTTTTAATTGGACTTAAATACCACTCAACAGGAGTGAATGTCTGGAACTGCACTCACAGCCAACTATCCAGGGATAGCAAAGTAATGGATCTTGGAGAACATACTACCACCACCACCACCATACTAAGCGAGCATAATTCCTAAAGGCATTCTAAATATGTATCTTCACACCTACAGATGAATGCACTCTCACATCTGATCAAAGAAGCTTATCTTTGTAAAGGACAAGACCATCATAGGTTCAGCTATTTGAGGAACTATGAAATTGTTTTCAAGGTGGTACAACACACTATGTTCTAATTAGTTATATACCTACTTCACTTTCTTCATATTCTTATCAATGTATATTTTCCCTTTGAAATTGTATATGGTCTTATTTATTTGTAGACATAAAAATGAAAAAAAAAAAGGTATGAAAACCTTCAAGCAACCTCCAAATCAAGAAATAACTAGCCTTAAAGTTCTAGTTCTTCTGCCTCAGCCTCCCAATAAGGAAATTAGACAGGTGCTGTAACACCTGTTTTTTTTATATATATTTTTGGTAATAGTATGGTACAGAGCATGAAATAGTACTTCATCATGGTTTTAATGTGCACTTTTCTAATGAGCAAAGATGCTGTTCATTATGTGCAAAGGGGAGTGTTGTGTGTTTTCCTTGAGTTTCTCCTTTGAGCTTCACTAGAGTTACTGTGATCTAGAATAGAATAGAATAGAATAGAATAGAATAGAATAGAATAGAATAGAATAGAATAGAATAGAATAGAATAGAATAGAATAAGGAGAGACTTTTCCTTCTCAGTTTCTTTAAAAGAATTTGAGTAAATTAATGTTTACTCAAAATACGTGGAACAATTTACCAGTGATACCATCTCATAATGGGTTTTTATTTATTGAATATTCTACTTTTATTATTAGGAAATATATATTGTCCTGTAAAGGATGATAGTCTATATAATTTCAATCACTTTAAACACTTTTGAAAGTGCAGGAGAGGGTTACAGAGATTATATATACATATATATATTTAATATTCATCTGTTTGTGACTCCATTTTAAATGGTACTATTGTTCACAATTCTTTTATAGCACAATTCATACTCACAGTCTGTATTAATTAATCTACTGTTTCTCATTTACTAATTGCCAGTCTCTTTTCTTCTCTTAGTTTAACAAATGTTTTCAGCTTTGATATTTTTCTGAAAAGAAACTCAGTTTTGTTGACCTCTCTCATGATATTCTTCCTTAGTTTTTCACTAGGCTATCCTGTGGAATTTCTTTTTCCTCCTAAATAAATATGGTTGGCTTATGGTTTATACTTTCTTGACATTTTTATTATTGCTATTGTAGTTTTTGATTGAGAATTCTGAAAACATGTACTTTCATAGTTGAACATCTTCCTCTTAGTACTTCTATAACAACTGTCATATTTTATTATGATACATTTTATTAATTGGTATAATTTGAAATTTCTATTTTGTTGCTTCTAAATAATGGTTATTTTTAATTAACAGTATATTCACTTTGTATACCAGCTGTAGCCCAGTCCTTCATCCCATCCCAATTCTGCCCTCCCCTATTTCTCCCCAAGTTGATTGATAAGGGAGGTTCTCCTCCTCTTCCCTCTGACCATAGCCTATCGGGTCTCATCAGGACTGGGTGCACTGTCTTTCTCTGTGTCTTGTCAAGACCACTAGCCCCTCAGGGAGAGGTGATCAAAGAGCCAACCACAAAGCTTATGCCAGAGACATTCCCTGTTTCCATTACTAGGGAACCGACTTGGAGACTGAGCTGCAATGGGCTACATCTGTGAAGGGGTTCTAGGTTATCACCATGCATGATCCTTGGTTGGAGCATCAGTCTCAGAAAAGACCTCTGGGTCCAGATTTTTTAGTTCTGTTGCTCTCCTTGTGGAGCTCTTGTCCCCTGCCAGGTCTTTCTATCTCCCCTTCCCCCATAAAATTCCCTGAACTCTGACCAAAGTTTTACTATGAGTCTCAGCATCTGCCTTGAAACCCTGCTGGATAGAGTCTTTCAGAGGCCCTCTGTAGAAGGCTTGCATCGTATTCCCTGTTTTCTTCCCTCTTCCAATGTCCTTCCTATTTGTCTTTCTGAATGAGGGTTGATCATCTTACCCAGGGTCCTCCTTCTGGCTTAGTTTCCCTAGGCGTACAAATTCCAGTATGTTTATCCTATAATATATGTCTAATATTCACTTATAAGCGAATATATACCATATGTCTCTCTCTGCTTCTGGGATACCTTACTCAGGATGATCTTTTCTAGTTTCCACTATTCGCCTGCAAATTTCACGATTTCCTTGTTTTAAATTGCTGAGTGTTTTTCCATTGTGTAAATGTACAAAAATTTCTGTATCCATTCCTCAGTGGAGGGACATCTGCATTGTTTCCAGGTTCTGGCTATTATGAATAAAGCTGCTATAAACATGGTTGAGCTAATGTCCTTGTTGTATACTTGAGCATCTTTTGGATATATGCCTAGGAGTGGTATGACTAGGACTTGAAGAAGCACTATTCCTAATTATCTGAGAAAGCACCAGATTGATTTCCAAAGTGGTTGTACAAATTTACATTCCCACCATCAATGGTAGAGGGTTCCCCTTTCTCCACATCCTCTCCAGTATGTATTGTCACTTGAGATTTTTATCTTAGTCATTACGATGGGTATAAGGTGAAATCTCAGTGTCCTTTTGATTTGCACTTCCCTGATGACTAAGGATATTGAGCATTTCTTTAAGTGTTTCTCTGTCATTTAATATTCCTGTATTGAGAATACTATGTTTAGCTCTGTACCCCATATTTTTATTGACTTTATTGCTTTAATTTGTTGTTAGTTTTTATTATTATTATTTATTATTTTTTATTAATTACAGTTTATTCACTTTGTATCCCCCATAAGCCCCTCCCTCCTCCCCTCCCAGCCCCACCCTCCCTTCCCCTTCTTCTTGATTGTCCCTCCCAAGTCCACTGATAGGGGAGGTCCTCCTCTCCTTCCTTCTGATCTTAGTCTATCAGATCCCATCAGGAATGGCTGCGCTGCCATCTTCCAAACAAGGAACATGCATGGAGATAACCTAGAACCCCTGCACAGATGTAGTCCATGACAGCGTAGTATCCAAGTGGGTTCCATAGTAATGGTAAGAGGAACTGCCTCTGACATAATCTGATAGGCCTGTTCTTTGATCACCTCCCCCTGAGGGGAGAGCAGCCCTACCAGGCCACAGAAGATGACTTTATTGCTTTTTAACTTGTTGAGTTCTTTTATGTCAGATATAGGGTTGGTGAAGAACCTTTCCCAGTCTGTAGGCTGTTTTTTTTTTTTTTTTTTTGATGACAGTGTCCTTTGCTTTACAGAAATTTTTCAGTTAATGATTGTTGATCTTAGAGCCTGGTTATTGGTATTCTGTTCAGGAAGTTGTCTCCTATGCCAATGAGTTCAAGGATCTTTCCCATTTTTCCTTCTAACAGAGTTAGTGTGTGTGGCTTTATGCTGAGGTCTTTGATCCACTTGGGCTTTACTTTTGTGCAAGGTGATAATTACAAATATATTTGCATTTTTCCACATGCATACATCCAGTTATACCAGCACCATTTGTTGAAGATGCTGTCATTTATTTTCCATTGAATGGTTTTGGTTTCTTTGTCAAAAATCAAGTATCCATAGGCCTGTGAATTTATTTCTGGGTCTTTTATTTGATTACATTGATTTATCTTTCTGTTTGTATGCCAGTACCATGCAGTTTTTATTATTGTTGCTCTATAATACACCTTGAGGTCAGGGAGGAGATACCTCCAGATGATCTGTTGTTATACTGGTTTGTTTTAGCAATTCTGTGGTTTTCTTTTGATTTGTTTTATTTTTCTATATGAAATTGAGAATTGTTCTTTCAAGTTCTGTAAAGAGTTGTGCTGGTATTTTGTTTAGAATTGCATTGAATCTATAAGTTGCTTTTGAAAGGATGGCCTTTTTTACTATGTTAATCCTACGGATCCATGAGCATGGGAGATCTTTCCGTCTTCTGGTATCTCTTTAATTTTTTTCTTCAGAGGTTTGAGGTTTTTTTCAAACAGGTTTCTTACTTGCTTGGTTAGTGTCACACCATGGTAATTTATGTAATTATTGGCTATTGTGAAGGGTGCTGTTTCCCTAATTTCTTTCTCAGCACTTTTGTGTTTCATATACAGGAGCACTAATGATTTTTTTTAAGTTCGTTTTTTATCCATCCACTTTGCTGAAGTTGTTTATCAGCTGAGGGAGTTCTCTGGTTGAACTTTTGGGGTCACTCATGTATACTATCATATCATCTGCAAATTGTGATACTTTGACTTCTTCCTTTCTGATTTGTATCCCCTTGATCTCCTTTAGTTGTCTTATTGCTCTAGCTAGGACTTCAAGTACTATGTTGAAGAGATACAGAGACAGAGGGCAGCCGTGCCTTGTCCCTATTTCAGTGGGACTGATTTAAGTTTCTCTCTGTTGAGTTTGATGTTGGCTATAGGCTTGCTGTGTATTGCCTTTACTATGTTTAGGTATGTGTCTTGTTTCCCTGATCTCTCCAAGACTTTTAGCACGAATGGGTGCTTAAAGTACCAAGGTGACTGTGGCTTCATAGAATGAGTTTGGTAATGTTCCTTCTGTTTCTATTTTGTGGAATAGTTTGAAGAGAATTGGAGTTAGCTCTTCTTTGAAAGTCTGGTAGAATTCTGCACTGAAACCATCTGGTCCTGGGCTTTTTTTTTGGATGGGAGACTTTTGATGACCGCTTCTATTTCCTTGGGAGATATAGGACTATTTAATTGATTTACTGGTCCTGATTCAGCTTTGGTAAGGCAAATCTATCAAGAAAATTTTCCATTTCATTTAGATTTTCAAATTTTGTGGCATATAGACTTTTGAAGTAAGTCCCAATGATTGTTTGGATTTCCTCAGTGTCTGTAGTTATGCCCCCTGATTTTGCTGATTTGAATATATTTTCTCTGTCTTTTGGGTGTTTGTCTATCTAGTTGATAATTCACAAAGAACCAGCTCTTGGTTTCATTGATTCTTTGAACTGTTTTCTGTGTTTCTAATTCATTAATTTCAGCTCTGAGTTTGATTATTTCCAATCATCTACTCCTCTTGGGTGTGTCTCCTCCTCCTCCTCCTCCTCCTCCTCCTCCTCCTCCTCCTCCTCCTCCTCCTCCTTCTCTTCCTCCTTCTTCTTCTTCTTCTTCAGGGTTTTTTAGGTGTTCTGTTAAGTTGCTTGTATGAGATGTCTCAAACTTTTTTCTTAGTGCTATGTACTTTTCTCTTCACACTGCTTTCACTTTGTGCCATAAGTTTGGGTAAGTTGTGCCATTATTTTCATTGAATTTCAGGAAGTCTCTAATTTCCTTTTTCATTTCTTCCCTAACCAAGCTGTCATTGAATAGAGTTGTTTAGTTTCCATGTGTATGTAGGCTTTTTGTTATTTCTGTTGTTGAGGTCTATTTTTAAGCATGGTTGTCTGAGAGGATATGAGGGATTATTTTGATCTTCTTGCATCTGTTGAAGCTTGCTTTGTGCTCGACTATATGGTCAATTTTTGAGAAGGTTCCATGAGGTGCTGAAAATAATTTATACTCTTTTGCATTTGGGTGAAAAGCTCTGTAGATATCTATTAGGTGCATTTGATTTAGGACTTCTGTAAGTGTCATTATTTCCCTATTGAACCTCTGTCTAGATGATCTGCCCCCTGGTGAGAGTGGAGCTAGTTTAAGTCTCCCAGTATTAAGGTGTTGAGATAGATGTGTGATATAAGCTTTAATAATGTTTCATTAAAAAATGTTTGTGCTCTTATATTTGGAACATAGATGTTCAGGATTATGTTGTCCTCCTGGTGGATTTTTCCTTTGATGATAATGAAGTGCCCTTCCTCATCATTTTTTTACCTTTTCTTGTTTTTTTTAATTTTTTATTTATTTTTTTATAAATTAGAGTATATTCACTTTGTATCTCCACTGTAGCCCATTCCTCTTCCCCTCCTAATCACACCCTTCCTCCTTCATCTCCTCTCATGCCCCTCCCTAAGTACACTGATATGGGAGGTCCTCCTCCCCTTCCCTCTGACCCTAGCCATCTTGTCTCATCAGAACTGGTTACATTGTCTTCCACTGTGGCCTGGTAAGGCTGCTCCCCCATCAGGGAGAGTTGATCAAAGAGCCAGCCACTGAGTGCATGTCAGGGACACTTCCTGTTCCCATTACTAGGGAACTCACTTGGACAATGAGCTGCCATGGGCTACATCTGCGCAGGGGTCCTAGGGGTTCTAGGTTATTTCCATGCATGGCCCTTAGTTGGAGTATCAGTCTTAGAAAAAACCTGTGCCCAGAGTGTTTGGATCTGTTGCTCTTCTAGTGGCACTGCTGTCCTCTTCAAGTCTTCCCAGCTCCCCCTTCTTTTATAAGATTCCCTGCATTCTGCCCAAAGTTTTGCTATGATTCTCAGCATCTGCTTTGATACCTTCCTGGGTAGCACTCCTAGACATATATCCAAGACATGCTCAAGTACACAACAAGGACATTTGCACAACCATGTTTGTAGCGGCATTATTTGTATCAGAAACTGGAAACAACCCAGATATCCTTCAACTGATGAATGGATACAGAAATTGTGGTATGTTTACACAATGGAATACTTCTCAGCAATTAAAAACAAGGAAATCATGAAATTTGCAGGCAAATGGTGGGAACTAGAAAAGATCATCTTGAGTGAGATATCACAGAGCCAGACAGACATACATGGTATATACTCACTTGTAAGTGGATATTAGATATATAATATAGGATAAACATATTAAAATCTGTAAACCTAAATAAGGTAAGGAAGAAGGAGTAACTTGGGTAAGATGATCAAGCTCGCTCAGAAAGGCAAAAGGGGTGGGCACTGGATAAGGGAGAAAACAGGCAACAGGACAGGAGCCACCTCTTCATCTTTTTTGATTAATTCTGGTTGAAAGTCTGTTTTATTAGATGGTTGGATAGCTACTCCAGCATGTTTTCTGGGTCCGTCTGCTTGAAACCATTTTTCAAGCCCTTTACTCTGAGGTAGTGTTTATCTTTTTTGCAGAGGTGTGTTTCTCGGATCCAACAGAAATTTGCATTTTTTCCACAACCATTTTGTTACTCTGTGTCTTTTTATTGGAGAGTTGAGTACATTGATATTGATAGATAATAGTGACCAATGAAAGTTAGTTCTTTTTATTCTAGAGTTGGTGGTGTTACTCTTTTTCAATGCTTGTTTTCTTTTAATTTTTTGTTGTGAGGTTATTTATATCATGTGTTTTCTTGGGTGTAGGTTATTTTGTTGGATTGGAGTTTTCCTTCTAGTATCTTCTGTAGTGCCAGCTTGCTGTGTAGATATTACTAAGTTTAGCTTTGTCGTGGAGTATTTTGTTTTCTCTCTCTATTGATTGAAAGCTTTGCTGGGTATAGTAGTCTGGGTTGGCATCTGTGGTCTCTTAGAGTCTGCATGACATCTGCCCAGGCCCTTCTGGCTTTCATAGTTTCTGTTTAGAATTCTGGTGTGATTCTGATAGGTCTACCTTTATATGTTACTTGGCTTTTTTCCCTTGCTGCCTTTAATATTTTTTCTTTGTTCTATAGATTTAGTGTTTTGACTATTATGTGATGTGAGGAGTTTCTTTTTTGTATAGTCTATTTGATATTCTGTAGGCCTCTTGTATGTTTATGGATATCTCTTTCTTTAAGTTGGAATTTTTTCTTCTATGATTTTCTTGAAAATATTTTCTGGACCTTGGAGCCTGGAATCTTCTTTTTATTTATTCTCATTATTCTCAAATTTTGTCTTTTCATGACATCCCTGATTTCTTGGATGTTTTGTGTTTGGAACTGTTCTGATTTTATTTTTTCTTTGAGAGATGTATCGATTTCTGCAATTGTATTTTCAGCGCCTGAGATTCCCTCTTCGATCTCTTGTATTCTGTTGGTGATGTTTACCTTTGTGTTTCCTGATCTTTTCTCTAAGTTTTCCAGCTCCAGGATTTTCTCTGCTTGTGTTTTCTTTATTGATTTCTAGTTCTGTTTTCATATCTTGCAGCATTTCCTTCATCTGTTTGAATGTGGATTCCTGTCTCTCCATGGTGGCCTCTATTTTTTTGTTCATTTCCTCTCTATATGCTACTACTTGTGCCTCTACATGTACTTCTGTTTGTCTGGCTGTATTTGCCTATGATTCTTTGAGAGCTTTTTTCATTTCCTCTTTAGCTGCCTCTAATAACTGGATAAGTATAGATCTGAGATCATTTTCCTGTGTTTCCGATGAATTAGCACATCCATTTATTTGGGGTGTTCCTGGTGAAGCCACTATGTCCTGATTTTTGTTGGATGTGTTCTTATGCTGACCCCTAGCCATCTGCTTATCTGTAAACTTCATTGTTTTTTCCTGGAGTCTATACTTCAGACTGGGTCGGTCTGTATTTTGTGTCTGTAGTATTCCTCTAGAAGATAAAAGAGGTCCACTGGTTTGAGAGTGGGTGTTGGTGTTTCAGCTGTAGCTAAGGAGGAAGGTCTCAGGTGCATGTGTGCAAGCATGGGAGTGTGCATGGAAATGTGCCTTGAAGGACAGGATTCTAGAGCATGTAGATATCTGGAAGGGTGGAGCTTAAGCACACCTTTAAGACCTTAAGCAACTGCTCAAGGCCACAGTGAGCATAGGCAGGTGTCCTGAATACCTCAGTAGCCTACAGGCCTGTTGTACTGTACTGCTATGCAGATCTGTCTGGGCTCCAGGAATTGTTTGCCTGGATTCCACTGGTAAACCCACAGAACAGGGCCTTCAGTGTTGAGAATGCTGGTCCAAGCATCCCTATGTTGCCCACAGTGGGAGCGTGGGTAGGAGGGATCTGATGTCTAGCTGCTAGTGAAGAGGGACGCTGGATCTGGAGCTCTGCATGACCTCATTTGAAAGCACACTCACTTGCTAGCAGCCCTAATTGGAAAGCACAAGGATTCCTCCTGTACTCTACTCTCAGATTTTGGTCTGCAGAGGAAATGAGAATGTAGGAGATCTGTTAGCTCAGTGGTGTCCACTGTTTGGCAAGGAGACCCGTACTTGGGGCAGCTGCTTCTGCCATCTCAGCAGCAGCTACAGAACCAGGAGCCCTGTACAGTAGCCTGCTGCATCCACAGACTTGCAGACAGCTACAGACCTGGGAGGCCTGTACTGCTGCCACCACCTCTGCTGTCTCTGTCAACAATCACGGAGACTCCTGCTTGTGCTAGCCACCACCTTGCCTCAGTGGCAGACCTGGGAGGCCCATACAGTCATCTGCCACAACTGCAGGCCTAGGAGGCCTGTACTACTGCCTCTGTCTCAGCCATCTCAGTCACTGAGCACAGAGGCTCTTGCTTGGAGCACCACTGCCACCTCTGCTGAACAGAGAGGTCTGTGTTCATGGAAATGGGAAGTGCAGGGGGCTTGAATATTTACCAGTCTCAGTCCCTGGAGATGTCTGCGAGTGGGACCTGGATCCAAAAAGTCTCAGTTCATGGATTGTTTCCTCTCACCCGCGAAGCCTCGATGTTGATGTTCTAGCTTCAGCTGTGCCTCCACTCACCCATTTTGGAGTTTCGGATTCTGTGCCCCTCAGATACAGTATGCACTAGTCTCAACCATCTTTGACTCCCAAATGGTTAGTTTTTAAATGTACTATTTTATTTTTTTGTAAAACTTCCAGTTTTATTCTACTTTTCTTATTAGAAAATATATACTATTATATCATCTTATAAATAACGATTGATTATATAATTACAATCATTTTAAACAAATGAAGACTCGTTTAAAATTCTGTCTATCCTGGAGAATGATGAATTTAGGTGATGGATTCACTCTGCTCTTGTTGGGTAGTATTTCCTCCATGTCCGTTATTGTTTTGTATACAGTTTATTCAAACACTTATTTTCTTACGGATCTTAAATCTTTCCTACCTGTTACTGAAAAACCTTCAAAGGAGCTCCACAAAGACCAAATATATCTGAGCACAGAGTCTTTTCTGAAACTGACATTCAACCAAGGACCATGTATGGATATAACCTGGAACCTCTGCTCAGATGTAGCCTGTGGTAGCTCAGTAACCAATTGGTTTCCCAAAGTGAGGGGAACAAGGACTATTTCTAACAGGAACTCAATGAAGATACCTGATAAAACAGGATCAGATGAATGGGGGGAGGTCCCCCCCTATCAGTGGACTTGGAAAGGGGCACAATGGTGATGAGGGAGGGAGGGAGGGACTGGGAGGGAATGAGGGTTCGGGGCATGGCTGGGATACAGAATTAATAAAATGTAACTGATAAAAATAAAATTAAAAAAAACAAATTTGCTTCATATATTTTTGTTCTCCTTTGTATAGTGAATATGTTTATAACTCTTAAATACTCTTTCTTTTCTGAAACCTCATCAAAATTTAACTTCCTCTTGGTCCATTTGGAATTTTACTATTAAAGTTTACTACATTTAAAATGAATATAGTCAGTCTATCTCTCTTCGTAAAGCTTGAGTAGAGTAATTTTACTTTTGATATTTTTGCATGTTTATATTAAATTGAGTCCATTGTAGTAGACAATCTACTAGAACCTGGATATTTAATTCAACCTGTTAGCCTCTGCTTCAGAGAAAAGAGGCTGTTTCATTTAATTTTAATATCCCTAGAATAAAGGGATAACTTTTCTCATGTAGCACTCTCTATTTCATCCCTGAGCATATACCCAGAGAACTCTATCTCTACAATAAAGATTATGCAGCCTCACTTTTATTGATGCTTTATTCACAATAGCGAAGAATTGGAATCAACTCAGATGTCCACTAACAATTGAACTGACAACTCTCTCTCTCTCTCTCTCTCTCTCTCTCTCTCTCTCTCTCACACACACACACACACACATACAATATAGAGTTCTAAAGAAAAAGAAATTAAAAATCTTCAGAAAAGAATATATAATATTAAGTCAAAGAATTGCAGAAAGAGGAAAAAAAATAATGTTCTCCCTTGTATGAGTAATCTATCCAATAATACATGTTTGTATGTAAACAAATATAAACCCGGGTACAGAATAACAAGGAAAATTTTTAAAAAGATAAATGTAAGGGGATTAGAAAGCATTAAAGCAGATAATGTACATATATTATGAAAATGGACATAAAGCTAATCATTTTTCTAGTTTTAATTCTGTCATGGAATTTTTAGTTTTGGTGGTACATAAATGTGATGAAAATAACTTTGATAGAGTGTAAAATAATGATGGCTTCAGAATTTTTGTTCAAAAATACTTATGAGCTTATTGAAATGAATAGATCTTAAGCCTAGTTAACTTTAGTGTGCCAATGTTTTAGTTCCATCCTAGTTAACTTTCAGTTAACTAGGCAATAAAAGTTTAATAGTTAAATATATACAATAAAATAATAACCAAATCATCTGAACTACTGTACAACTTAATAAAAATGAATGAGGTGCATACTGTCGTAACAGCTGAGTTCATGCCCTGCTATGCCTGGAAGACCTTATGTCTCTTACCTTGTTCTCATTCACCACTCTAAAATTTTTCTCTCCTATTTCCACAATGATTTCTGAGCCTGGGGAGGAGAAGCTGTGAAATAGGTGTCTTACTTAACGCTGAGAATTTCACTCTTTTACTCTCTCTTCCTTGGCTAATTGTGGATAACTGCAGCAAATAGAAATGTTTGATGGTGCTTGAGAGATGCACTATTCGTCAGCATAATGACACTTCACTACCAGTCACCAGTGGTCATTATTTTCTTTTATGCTTTATTGGTCAGCTATTTCTTTTCAGTAACAAACACTGGGCTGAAAAAAAATGGTGATGTCAAACCATAATTATTGTAACTAAGTAATAAGTTACTACAAAAAAAAAAGCAATGACCAAAGTTAGTGATCATTGCGAGTTGAGTGAAATTAGGGATTGAAGAGCTATTAGTTACTTGAGCAATCTGAGTGGAGCATTAAAAAAAGTATGTCAACCCAGATTACTATACCCTGCAAAGCTTTCAATCAACATAGATGGAGAAAACAAAATATTCCATGACAAAACTAAATTTATGCAATATCTACATAGCAAACCAACCCTACAGAAGATACTAGAAGGAAAACTCCAATCCAACAAAAACAAATTCACCCAAGAAAACAGGGCATACAGATAATATCCCAACAAAAACGAAAAGAAAA
>REGO01000136.1:2055095-2067093 GCA_010120015.1 Rhombomys opimus | reverse complement strand
TTGTATGCATCCTGTTTTGCATCCATTCTGTTAGTCTGTGTCTTTCTCTTGGGGAATTGAGTCCATTGATATTGAGAGATATCAATGATTGCTAACTTCTGTCATTTTATTGTTGGTGGTGGTGGTAGTGTGTGTGTTTGTGTGTTTCCTTTCTTTTGGTTTTCCTTATGTAAGATTATTTATTTACTGTGTTTTCATAGGTGTGGATAATCTCCTTGGATTGGAGTTTTCCTTCTATTATCTTCTGTAGAGCTAGATTTATAGATGTATATTGTTTAAATATGCCTCTATAGTGGAATATCTTACTGTCTCTGTCTATGGTAATTAAAAGTTTTGCTGGGTATAGAAATATGGCCTTGCATCTGTGGACTCCAAGAGTCTGAAGAATAGCTGTCCAGGCTCTTTTGACCATTAGAGTCTCTTTTGAGAAGTTGAGTGTATTTCTAGCAGATCTGTTTTAATATGTAATGGCCATTTTCTCTTTCAGCTTTTTTTTATTCTTCCTTTGTTTTGTATGTTTAGTATTTTGATTATTATTATTTTATTTTTCACATGAAAAAGTCTATTTGACATTCTGTAAGTTTCCCATATATTTTTCAGAATGTCTTTCTTTAGTTAGGAAAATTTTCTTCTATGATTTTGTTAACAATTATTTTCTAAGCCTTTGAGCTGGGATTCTTCTCCTTTTTCTATTCCTATTGTCCCAGATTTCCTGAATGTTTGTATAAGAAATTTTTTATATTGAACATTTTTGACCAATGTATCACTTTCTTCTATTGTATCTTCTACACTGAAGATTCACTCTTCCATTTCTTGTATTATATTGGGGATGTTTGCTTCTGTAGTTCCTATTTTGTAGTTCCTTACCTAGATTTTTATCTCTGTAATCTCCTTAGTTTTTTTTTTTATTTATCACTTCTATTTTCATATTCAGGTTTTAAATCTATTTATTTCCTTCATCTGTTTGTTTGTTTTCTTGACTTTCTTGGATTCCATTAAGAGATTTATTCATTCCTTTCCATTGTTTGTTTGTGTTTTCCTGGCTTTCTTTGAAGGATTTATTCATTTCTATTTTAAGGACCTCCATCATCTTTACATAGTTCATTTTAAAGTCATTTTCTTGTGCTTCAGCTGCATTGGAATATTCAGGGCTTGTTATAGTAGGATAACTGGGCACTAATGGGACATATTGTTCTGTCAGTTGTTGATTGTGTTTTCTTCTAGGGTGTTACAGGTTTAGGTGCAAATTTTTTATTTTGTCTTCATTGAATGAGTTGTTTTTCCTCCTTGCTTTCTGTTTCCTCTCTGGTCTTCTGGCCTGAGTGGCCAATATGCTTCAGGTGGCAGACTAGTCCTCTGATACAATAGGGAGACTCCTCTGGGTTTCTTGGTGCCAGCATGGCCTCTGGGGTTCTGGGGTTATGGGTACTGGTGTGGCCCTTGGTAAAACAGGGACATTCCACTAGAGTTGTGGTTGAGAGTGTAGTGATGAAAAAATGGAGGGCTACCGGGTGAATCATAGGTGAGCTCTAAGAAAGTTTTGTGGTCTGCCAATGAGGGCTTACTTCTGGTTGTGGGTTCTTATGTGGTCTCTGGTAGTATAGGCAGGAATCTTTGGCAGGTGTTGTGTGCTAGAATATGGTGATGGGGGGCTCTTGAGGAAAGGCTGGGGGCTCTAAGCTTCATTTAGGATTTCAATCCAGTTCTGCTTCAACTTCTTTACCTTGGTCTTAGCAGTCCTTCCTAAGAAAATTGGTATAGCAAAATTCTTTCTGTGTGCTTTCATATGCTGGCTTTCCAGGGTTCCTGGTGTGCTAGCACTGGACCAAAACCTCCCATTTCAGTTCATATTCATCAACCTCTCTCAAATAAAGACCTTTGATTTCTTCATTTGTGTTGTGTCACTGTCTATGCCTTTCAGTAATTTAGTTTTATGTCATGCAGAAACATTGTGTAGAAATCTTGTTTGGCAATGTCATGTAAGTTTTGAATTTTGGGATGTTAAAAATGTATTTTTCTCTACATCTAGTATTAAAGTACAAACTAGTGTATCCTAATATGAGACTCCTATAAATTGCATATAATATTATTACAAAACTATGTCCTTGTGTGTTTTTTAACATCCTTTTCAGATTTTCCCCTATCTGTTAGAAGCAGAAAAGGAAGGGCAAGGAGAGGATATGGGGAGTTATAATTTAGTGCCATTCAATAGATGTCAAGGGATGAAGCCTATAATTGCCCATGGGCTTAGAACTGTATCTTATAACTGTCTGAGTTTTTCTCTGCTGATGGACAGATGTTATGGATCTGAGCAATCAGAAGCAAAGCATTTGTCCATTTTGTGAGAAGCTAAAGTTGTCTCTTTTTACATTATTATGAGATATGCATGCTTTATATAATCAGATTTTTATCATTAATTAATCTTCGTTAACTAAACAATTGTGGTACCGGTATTTCTGAGATACGGGATTTTTCCTTTATTTTTGAGATAAGGAATTTTTTTTTCCTTTTGGTTTCATTTAGACAACATGGCTTCAAACTCTCTGGCAACAGAAGTTATTCTTAAATACATATAAGACTGTCCTGCTTCTCCCGCCTAAGCACTGGGGCTGCAGTTTTACAAAATGCAAGCTAAATGATGTCCAGTACTTTTAAGAAATCAGAAGCCTAAGGAAAAAACAACCCAATTTATTTTAAGCTAGAAAGTTATACCTTTGGTCAATCGTCAAACACTTAAAATGATGGAATTCCCTTTCCTTTGATTCACTTATATTGTTATAGTGCTTTTATTGATCCCAGAAGAAGGAAAACTTTCTGGTATTTTGAAACTTAGACCTTGTTGCTTCCTGTACCACCTCAATGTTTATGTAAACACATATTTGTGGAACTGAACTGAAATAAATTTAACTGAGTGGAGGAAAATGTCAGAATAGTTCCCCAGTGGAAGCTTTTGACAGAAGCCTAGGCACTTTTTGTTTTAAAGTACACTTCTTGTTTACAAAGCATAGGTTTAATATTTCAACAACGCTTTCCTTTATTTTTCTTTTAAATGCTGATTCTAGTGACCCACTAAAGACAAAATGAGTAAGAATCTCTGGCCATCAGGTTATTAAGAAGCTCAACAAGGTAATTTCTCTGTACAAGAAAAATTATAGAACCAACCCTTAATTTATTTTTTATTAAATAAACAGTATTCCCTTCTTGATAGTAGCTATCACAGCAGATATTTTTAAAAAATGAGCATTCATTGAGTAATTGTGTGTTTGAGCATATGTGTAAAACATGTGCTATAAGGTCCACCATGAACAGTATGTATGTATCCAATGTTTCCTAACTTTTGAAGGATTCATCTTTCCTGCCCCAGTCTGTGCCCATCCTATCCCTTTAGGATGCTTGCATTCTGTGATATTTTGAATAGAAATGACCCCATAGGCTCATAGGGAATGGAACTATTAGGGGGTGTGGCCTTGCTGGAGTAGGTATGGTTTTGCTGGAACAAATAGGTCACTGGGGCAGGCTAAGAGGTCTCAGATGTTCAGTTTAAGCCCAATGTGGTGGTCTCTTCCTGCTGCTTATGGATCCAGATATTTGGATAGAAAGAACTAATTATTTCCATGGATTCAATTCCAGCTTCTCATTTCCGTATCAGACACTGCTATGCCATGGAACAAACAATAGTAGCCTTAATTAGTTAGAAATGGTTTGTCATTCCCTCAACCTCTGCTCCATTTTTATCCCTACAGTTATGTGGGCAAGAGAAATTTTGGGTTGAAGGTTTTATGAATGGTTGGTATCTCCTTCCCTCCTCTAAAAGTCCCACCTGCCTACAGGAGGTGGTGACTTCAGGCTCCTTACCCCCCACTGCTAGGAGTCTCAGCTAAGCTAGGGTCAACACTTAGACTCCCAGGAGCCTCTCCTGTCCCAGAGATTCTCCTGCCCACTGATTTTCTTTCATTCTCCCAGTCCTCTCACCCTCCCCACCTCCACTCTCCCTATACCTATGCCTACTTCTGTTGCCCTCTCCACACCCTCTCCCACTCAGTTCCCTCGTTCCATCTAATTAAAAAAAATTTTTTTATTTTCTCTTCTGTGTGAGATTCACGCATCCTCCCTTGGGCCCTCCTTGGAGTCTTTGGGTCTGTGGCTTGTAGCATGGCTATCCTGTGCTTTATGGCTAATATTCACTTATAAGTGGGTATATATCATGAGTGTCTTTCTGAGTTTGGGCTACCTCACTCAGTATATTTTCTAGTTCCATCCATTTTCTGTGAATTTTATGATGTCCTTGTTTTTAATAGCTGAGTAGTATTTCATTGTGTAAATGCACCACATTTTCTTTATTCACTCTTGTGGAGGGACACCTAGCTTTTTTTTTCGTGTCTAGGTTTTTTTTTCCACAGTGGTTGTACAAAGTTGCACTCTCTACAGCAATGGAGGAGTGTTTCCCTTGTTCCACATCTTCACCAGCATGTGCTGTCACTTGAGGTTTTGATTGTAACCATTTTGATGGGTGTAAATGGAATCTCAGGCTCATTTTGATTTGCATTTCCACAGGAGAGAACCAACCCCTATCACTATTAATGATACTCTCCTATGCTTGCAGACAGGATCCTAGGATAATTGTTTTCTGTGAAGCGTCATCCTCATAGCTAATGGGGACAAATACAGAGACCCACAACCAAATAATAGGCTGAGCTCAGGGAGTCTTATGGAGGTGTGGGAGGAAGGACAGAGGGAGCTGGAGGGGTCAAGGACACCACAAGAATACCTATATAGTAAACTAACCTGGGCCCATGAAGTCTCACAGAGATTGAACCAATAACCAAAGAGTGTTCATGGGCTGGACCTAGACCTCCCTACATGTATATAGCATATGTACAGGCTGGTCAATATGTGAGTCACCTAACAATAGGAATGAGGACTGTCTCAGACTCTGTTTCCTACTTTGGATCCCTTTCCCCTAGCTGGGCTGTCTTGAAAGGGCTCAGTGGGAGAAGATATGTTTAGTCCTACTGCTACTTGAGATTTCAGGGTGGGTTGTGACTCCTTGCCACCCCCCACTTCTCTGAGAAGAAGAAGAGGATGGGGGGAGGACTGAGGGTAGTGGGGCTGGGAGGAAAGGAGGGAGAGGTTGGAATTAGACTTTAAAGTGATTAAATAAAGAAAAAAAATAAAATAAAGAAATCTGCACATTAGTGATTTTTTAAAAAAGTAAAAAAGAAATGGTTCACCTTCCAGCTATTCTCAAGAGCATGCTTTTAAAAATCCCTTAGCTGTTTTTTTTGTTCTCTTTACTTCCTGTTTGCAGGCCAGACCACTTCACAAGGGAGTCTTGAGGAACACTTCAAACCAGTGTGCTCAAGCCTGAGACAACAGCGACTGTCTTGCCATCAGTCAGCAGATGATGTACAGGTACAAATAGCACAGGTCAACGTACCAGAAGAATTTATTTTACAAAATCACCTCCATGTCCTCCATTGTACTACCCCCAGACACCTCCCTTACGTGCTGCTCATGGTTAACATGATGAATTTTAACCACCCTGATAATTATGTAGTGCGAACACACTGTTGTATTAATTTGCAGCTCCATAATGATTATTTCTATCTATATGAGCTTTTGGAAGGTACCTATTGAGATTGGTTGACCTTTTTGAATCGGGTGGTTTGTGGAATAAATAATGCTTTGCACAGTTAGTACACCATTCCATTATCACAGAATATTCTCCCCACACCTAAGCCATGGTTACATGGCTGATGATTAATCTGGAATGTTCTTTCCATCTTATGATTGGTTGGTACAAATTTGACCTAAACATCCAACCCTTGGCTGAAAAGCCACAACCTTTGTATTATGGCAAGTGTTAGCAGTCTGCATTTACTCCCTGTAGAATTTTGAGAACATCTACTCCCCTTGCTAATATAATACAGCTTTAATGTTTACGTAAACAGTTCTGCCTTTAAGATGCGAGATCTTGAGGAGGATTTCATCATACTTCTTCTGAGAAATGTTGCGTAAAATAGATTTGAAATTAGTATAAAAATCAACAGATATTTATGGAATTGTACCACAATAAGTTATTAGGCATGTTTACATTTTGTCACAATAATCTTAAAAACCATATCAGGAGCTGGATTTCTCTGAACAATAGATACTTATGTTGAAGGATCTGCATACTGATCAGCAGATTAGAACTCTGTAATTGTAAAGAATAGAAATGTCGTAATTAAAAGCCAAAATTATCTTTAGTTACCTTTAATTCCCTTCTCATCATGTACCTCTCCCTAATGTATCCCTGGCTATCAGTAAACTTGTGGTGCATATTACCTTAGTAAATCACTAACTTCTGTCACCTCAAAAGGTAAAAATGCCAACTAAGAACATCACACACCCACAGAAAGGATCACTTTGCTTGCTGAAACCTACTTATTCTCAGCCCCCACCAACACATCTGGCAACACATTGAGTTATGACTGCTTTTGTGTGTGTGTGAGAAGATACAAGTTCATATAACCAGTTCTGTGATGGAACATGTAATTAAGGTGACCTGTATCCATGTTCCCAGCCTACGGTTATTCATATTCTGCTCCATTTGGAGTGAGAGCAGTGCTTTCGTTGACAGTGTAACCATTACAGAAAAATAAGAAAATGATTTTGGCATAAGCAGTGTAAAAAAAGGACGTTTTTGCTTGTTTCTTAACATATGGTGTGCTCATCACTTCTTTAATTGTCATATATTTTTATGATCATTCTTTCTGATAATTGTTTACAGTCTGATATGGTTGGACTCTAAAATCAAAAATTAGTCATGTTACAATAGGACAGAATTACAAAAGCTTTGCATAATTTATCATATTAAGGTAAAATTTCAGTGAAAATGCCAGAGATGCTGAGGTATTATTTTCTTCTCTTTCTATAATTTGCTATAATTTTAGAGGAAGAGTGAATATTTTTAAAATGTCCAACATAAATGTAAGAAATTCATTTTACCTCATATGTGACTACAGTGCTTTGAGTCTTTATTATGAGTAGAGTTCAATAGAATGTCCTTCAAACACTTTTTTAAAAAATGTGTACAGTCCTTTAGATCAGAGTGTGTTATTCAAATGCTAATACTGAATGTTCATCTATTGACTTAGGGTTTCCATTGCTGTGAAAAAACACCGTGACCAAAAGAAAGGTCATATTTCATCAGACAGTTCCATGTCATAGTTCATCACTGATAGAAGTTAGGGCAGGAAAACAAATGGGGTAGGAAATCAAACAGAGCAGGAACCCAGAGGCAGAATCTGATGCAGAGACTGTGGAAGAGTGCCTCTTACTGGCTTGTACCTGCTGGCTTTCTCAGCTTGCTTTCTTATAGTGCTGAATACCAACAGCTGAGGGGTGGCACCTCCCACAATGACTTAGGCACTCCCACATCAATCACTAATTAAGAAAATGCCTTATGGACTTCCCCACAGCCCTATCTTACAGAGGCATTTTCTCAACTGAGGTTCCTTTTTCTCAGATGACTCTGGTTTGTTTTAAGCTCACCTAAAACTATCCAGCATATCTATGTAGGGAAGTCTGGCTTATATTTTATTTGCAGAGTTGGTGAGAATGTTACCTTATTTCAAAATGAATGTTAAATGTAATAAGTAATATTACAAAATAAATCTATTTGTAATACAACAGCATTTTTGAAGAAATTGTGTAAATAATATTTGCTTCTCTTAGTTTTTCTATAAATAAGGTTATCTTGAAAATAAATTAGTAAAACTTACATTTACCTGTGTTCTTCTTAAACTATTATATCCATTATTTTCTCTCATTTTAATTAACACATCAACTGGGAAAGCAATTAAAGTTGAAAATTAAAGTATCTCAGAAAGGAGTGTCTATACAGTGTTACCAATCAATTAAAATGCATATTGGTTATCAACAACCACAACAGTAATCTTAACCACATCAGCTGTCTCTCTACCCTACAGTGCTGCTGTGAGAACATAAGAAAAAGTAGCTTCTGGGCATCCATAATAAATGGTATATTTTCATAACAGGACAGTGAGTTGATACTTTAATTAATTATCAGTCATACTTGCTCACTTTGCTAGCTTCTATTGAATGTGTTTAAATATGAAGTGATAGTGTACCCTCATACACACTCATTTCAGTTTTTATTCAGTGGTATGCTTTTCTAAAAATGGATGGCTTTTGTAAGAAGACAGTTTCCTCTCATCAAGTAATTTAGGGGGCTGCTAACTTAAACAAGTCTCCACTTTTCATAGAATCTACAGCACATATTTTATGAGACAGTAAGTTACGCTTTTCGTAGAAGCCATCATGCACACAAGGAAATGGAGTACTCTCAAAGATGTAATGTACAAATTCATCTTTGTAATCTGTTCTAACCAGTGTTCTAGTGAAGATCAGTGAATTTATGGATTATGTGTAATCAAAGTATTTCATTCATTTTCATCACAGCATTATGTACCATTAAAAAAAAAAAACAGCTTTACAGTGGTATTTCCAGTATTTCTGTCCTACAAAATAACCATTTTAATAAGAATCTTAAAGACTATTTTTAAATTATATCAGCAATATAATTTAAAATTTTAAAATGCTGATGATTTCTATTCATGATCTACATTAAAAAAAGCCTTCAAGAAGTCTCGTCTCAGAAGTCAGATAGTAATGTTCACCAGATTGAGGAGAGCAAAATACCAAGAAGCTGTTTCCCAAAAGAACTTGAATGAAAATGCACTAGAGAAGTGGATAAATAACTCTCTTTTGTGTACTAGAGAGTGCCTTGCAATTATGACCTATTATCTTCATTACAAAAAAATGGAAAAAAAAAAAAAACAACCGCCAAAAGGTCTAACTAATTCAAGTCAAAGCAGAACCAGAAAAAAAAATGAGAATGAGAAAAAAAAAGAAACAAAAAAAAAATTCAGAGACTAATTTTTTTCAGTAGAAAAACATCTTCACTGTGTATTTATTTATTTGATTGATAGTTTATTATTTCAGGGACTCAATGATTTTAATTAGGATTGCTCAGGTGAGTATGCATGGGTGAGCATCAGTCATTTCATAGAACTGGGCAACTCACATCAGCTGCACCACTAAGCATGTGGCTTTGGGGAGTAGCTTTTATCCACAAACTCTTTTTGTTGTTGTTGTTTCTGTTGTTTTAATTCTTAAACTTAGTTTACAAAGTAGCAGAGAATTTCTTTTTTAGGTATACTAAAAGACCACCATAACAGCTCCTGTGAGTTCCTCTGACTTTGGCTATATGAAAAGTGGTGAATACAGAGGCTATGCTGATCCAAGATGCTGAGAATAAGCATCTTGTTAGTCAATAAATTGTGGACCACTCTTTTTTTTTTTCAGAACAATAATTATTTTATTATTTTAGGAAGAACAAAGATATGTTCAGACACAGGTCCAAAAGATAAAGTTCCAAAGTAAGAATTCTTTGCAAGCAATGAAAACCTGTATGATTGGAGCATGCAAAAAGCAAGCCCAAACAAATGACTGCTCGCTGGAGTCTTTACCTCACATACTACATCTAAGAAAACTTCAAGTGATTATCATGAAAATGGAACAGTTTTTCCACAAACAAAATACAGCTAAGAATTTGCACTCTGAATTCTAAAGCAAAATAAATAGTAATCTCCTAGGCTGTGTTCCATTTTTTTTGGGGGGAGGGGGGGCAGAAAGCATTGTCAGGATCCGTAAGGAAAGCATGTACAGAGGGACCACTCTTAAACAAATCATTTACAATCCCTTTCTCTCTAAGGTTCAAGGAACGTTGTAGAAGAGAGGTCAAGAAATACATAAAATTCAGGTGATAAGGTGAAGTGCTAGGGAAAGTCATTCCTTATATGATGGCAATCATAAACTAACAACTGTGGTTACCTGTTCTGGCCCCACAGAAGACCTGCTCAGTCAACAATTAGCCATGATATAGGGAAGAGGTTACTGGATCTTATCTCTTACTGCTGAACTATTAATTGGCTATTTATAGATTCTAGGAGAGAGGGAATTTTTGTTTTCAGTTGTGTATCCACAGCTGAACTTGCCACAATCCAAAAGATAACCCCAGACACTCCCATGCACAGTCTAGATAAACTTGATGGGTCATAAAATGAAACAAATAAACATGAATGTGAAATAAAAACTTGTAGAGAAGAAGGGTATGGGTATGGAAGAAGGTGGGGAGTAAGAATTGTTTGTATGTTATATGTATATGTGTGAAGCTGTTAAAGAAAAAAACTCATAAAATAATCCTTGCTTTCCTTTCCCCAAAAGTGTGAAACCTTATTCTATGTATGTTTCTATCAAACTGTCTTGTAAATTTGCAACTTTGTATTCCACATCTCCCAACAATTACAATAACTATTCCAATTAATCTAAAATAAACTACAGAGCTCTTTTGGGGAAATATTGAAATATGAAGTATATCACATTTGTGAAGAATTTACAGCACTAACTAAAGGCACTCCCTCTTACATTTCTCTGCTTTGAGTGTCTTAATTTTCCCTTCACATTCTACATTCCTGTTCTTTCCTTTCCTTTCTTACATTATTGTATAAGTGATCCAGGGCATGATAATAGTGAAGGGAGATGACTTCTTCGTTGTACAAATTTAGCTGAAACATGTCTAGGTTATTGTTGAATATGACGTTAGCTGAAGGTTGCTGTGGAGTTCTTAATTCAAAATACAAACGCCCCTTTTATAGTTCTAATTTCTCAATATTTTCACAAAGAGTAAGTGTTGGATATTGCCAGATAAGTTTTCATAGTTGGGGGGCGGGGGCAAGATGGCGACGAGCACACACCGATTCTGAGCGGTGGAATACCTGAACTTCTGAGTTGGTGAATGGAAGGACCTCTAACCCAGGAAGACAACGGTGGAGATTTCTAGACCGACAGCGAACATCACAGGAGGTGAAAACTTTGGTCTCGGGTCACCCGGGGACTTGTTTGGGGAAGGAGAGAAACGATCCTTTGATCTCGCGGCACTCCCCTCCCCCAGAACTCGCTCCACCTCGGCACAGCGGCACAGCTGACTGGTCTTTCTCAGCGCAGACCTAACTGCCTGAGGTATACAGCCGCTGGGGCAGAGCTCCAAACCCTTTAGCGGCAGGCAAAGATCAGCAGTACGTGTCCAGGAGTCCCAGATCCGCGCGGCAGCTACAACATCCCCCCAGGGCCCGAGTCTGCTGGACGCCATACTAGCTCCGCAGAATAGCCATCAGTGACGGTACAGCCCGCCCAATCCCACAGTGACAGAGAATACGCCCTATATTCACCAAAACCAGGCAGAAACGTCATACAACCTAGATACACCAGGTGCTGGGCCTCCCAAGCTTGGAGAGCACAGTGAAGAGAATCCAGGAATTTCCAGGACTTCCCAGAAAGCATCGGGACTAGCGACCCAGTCACCAGCTACAGTGGGACTTGGAGGCGGGGCAGCACTGAGCTGTCGGGACACAACAGCCCTCCAGTTTATGACTAACCAGGGCCAAACCAGAGAACAGAGAGAGCCTGGTTACGCCTTTCACCACTGACGTGACCACCCTGAAATCTCCAGCGGCAGCAAGACCTCAGAACCTGGCAGTGACAGCAGCACAGAACTGGCGGGGCACATCTAAGAAGCAGGGCCAAACCAGAGAGCAGAGGCCGGATTCCACTATCTCTGCCAAGTGACCTGCATGTAAGTGAGTGCACCCTTGAGAATCAGCAGATCCCCAGACCCTGGGTTTTCTAAAACAGAAGCCAGGCATCAAACCCCCTTCCACCAGCATACCCACTTTGGGAAACAGAGGGGCACTAGGGACATTGAAGTTCCTGCTCTGTGGGTCTAATTGAGGAGTTAAGGCAGTTAATGCCAGAAATTGCACTGTGATCATCACTAGTGCCTGCAACATATACAGTGCAGAGTCCCTCCCACACACTCAAGGGCTCAACATTAGCCATCACTCGGTCCCTTGAGACACACTCCACACACACT
>REGO01000136.1:2011265-2050030 GCA_010120015.1 Rhombomys opimus | reverse complement strand
GAGGGAGGGAGGGAGGGACTGGGAGGGAACGAGGGTTCGGGGCACGGCTGGGATACAGAATTAATAAAATGTAACTGATAAAAATAAAAATTAAAAAAAAAGGAAAGAAAGAAGTAAAACTAAAAAAAAAAATAAAAAAAATAAAAAAATAAAAAAAAGTTTTCATAGTTATTAACATGACTGAGGTAGAATAGAAAGACAAGGAAAATAATGGGGCATGAGGAAGGAAAGTGGGTACTAGACCTGTAAGATAGGATAAACACACTGAAATCTGTACATCTAAAGAAGATAAACAAGAAAGAGGATCCTGGATAAGATGATCAACCCTCACTTAGAAAGACAAATGGGATGGACATTGAATGTAGGAGAAAACAACTAACAGGACAGGAGCTTACCCTGAGGGCATCTGAAAAACTGTACCTAGCAGTATCAAAGCAGATGCTGAGACTCATAACCAAACCTTGGGCAGAGTACAGGGAATCATATGAAAGAAGGGGGAGTTAGTATGACCTAGAGAGGACAGGAGCTCCACAAGGACCACATATATCTGGGCACAGGGGTCTTTTCTGAGACTGTATCTCCAACCAAGGATATATGTGTGGATATAACGCAGAACCCCTGCTCGGATATAGCCCATTGTAGCTCAGTATCCAAGTGGGTGTCCTAGTAAGGGAAACGGACTATTTCTGAGATGAGCTCAATGGCTGGCTCTTTGACCTCCCCGCCCCCAAGGGAGGAGCAGCCTTGCTAGGCCACAGAGGAGGACTTTGCAGCCAGTACTGAAGATGCCTGATAAGCAAGGGTCAGATGAAAGTGGAGGAGGTCATCCCCTATCAGTGGACTTGGAAAGGGGTAGGAAGAAGATGAGGAAGGAAGGATGGGATTGAGAGGGAATGAGGGAAAGAGCTATAGCTGGGATACAGAGTTAATAAACTGTAACTAATATTAAAAAAAATAAAAATTTAATTAAAAAAAGAAACCTCTCATATCCATATTTGTTCAAGTTTCTTTGCAACTGAGTATTGGACATTTTAGGAAGAGGGCAGAGAGTCATCCTTTAGATCAGAAAAACAAAAAAACGAACAAAAACAAAGACATTAACTAGCGATACTGCAGTGATCATGGTGCTATCAGGAAACAAAACAAAAAATAACCCGCAGAATTTAAGTGTTATACCATGAAGACAATTCCTGAGTGGTTAATATTTGGCTCTAATCAGAGACTGCATTTATAAGGCATTGACTGTGACAACTACAGTCAATTCTGATTACACACGATCACATCATTTCATATGCCGTTTGGCAGGATCAGAAATACAGTTTTCCATTTGGGAATACTTTCTGGACCAGGTTTACATTGAGAACCCTCTGTCTTTCTCATCTCACAATCATGGTATTCCTCCATGGTAAGAGGGAAGAATCTCAAAATAACTAGCAAAATTTGATCTGAATATGATCTAACTCCAGAAAAATTTCTATACAGATATTTCAAATAAGATTAAACAATGCCTAAAACATAAGTATATATAGCCTTTAAGTTTAACCTTACTATTTTCCCAAATGTAAACTGGTAATTTTCTGATAATCTCACAAAGAATTTTAAAACAATATTTTAAAGTCAAACACATGTCTTTACCAGTCTATAACCTTTATATAGCCCTGACTCCATTTCTCTGGGGTTCCTCTGAGAACTCCCAGTCTTTGTGCTACACAATGAAAGAATTTAAAGGAGACATGGGAAGCTGTAGAGATCAAGGCTTCTTAAACTTTTCTATCGGTGACCATCATTTGACCTGAGAAATATTTATGCAAACCCTGCTATATAAAGATATAAAATGACTATATTTATTCTTTATTGGTACTAAACCATATTTTTATTTTAAAAATACTCTATACATATAATTTCACCATTTATTATACATAAAATCAAATTTACATATTAGTGAAATAATATGTTCATCTGTACATAAAGAATTAAGTCTTTTTCCTCCTTCTGATCCTTGTCAATTAGGTCTCATCAGGAGTGGCTGCATTGTCATCTTCTGTGGCCTGGTAAGGCTGCTCCCCCCTCAGGGGGAGGTGATCAAACAGCAGGCCAATCAATTCATGTCAGAGACAGTCCCTGTTCCTATTATGGAACCCACTTGGATACTGAACTGCCATGGGCTACATCTGTGCAAGGATCTTTCTTAGGTTATATCCATCCATAGTCCTTGGTTGGAGTATCAGTCTCAGGAAAGACCCCTGTGCTCAGATTTTTTGGTTCTGTTGCTCTCCTTGTGGAGTTCCTGTCCTCTCCAGATCTTACTGTTTCCCACTTCTTTCCTAAGATTCCCTGCACTCTGCCCAAAGGTTGCCCATAAGTCTCAACATCTGCATTGATAGTCTGCAGGGCAAAGCCTTTCAGAGGTCCTCTGTGTCAGGCTCCTGACTTCCAGTGGACTTGGAGAGGGGCATGCATGCAGAGGGTGGAGAAAGGGAGGGAATGGAATGGGAAGAGGGAGGGAACCACATGGGGGGATACAAAGTGAATAAAGTCTAATTAATAAATAATTTATATAAATATATATATATATATATGAATTAAGTCTTGACTGAAAAATACTTTAGGATACAGGTTACTTTGAAATATTTTGAAAATAATCAAATCAATAAAACATTGCTTTGAATAAATATGTAGTATAAAATGACAGATATATGCTTGCATGCATTTCAGAAATTATTGGAAATTCTTTAAGCCTAATCCTAAGCGAATTTTCATTAATTTTTAAAAATAAAACTGGCATCAGTGACTGAAACTGCAATTTTTAATTAAAATGCTCAACTGTACAACAAGAACATTTGCCCAACTATCTTCATTGCAACTTTATTCATCATAGCCAGAATCTGGAAACAATTTAGATGTCCCTCAGCTGAAGAATAGATACAGAAATTGTGGTACATTTACACAATGGAATACTACTCAGTAATTAAAAACAAGGAAATCATGAAATTTGCAGACAAATGGATAGAACTAGAAAAGATCATCCTCAATGAGGTAAGCCAAAGGCAGAAAGACACACATGGTATGTACTCACTTATGAGCAGATATCAGCCTATAATATAGGATAAACATACTAAAATCTATAATCCTAAAGAAGGTAAACAACAAGGAGGACCCTAGGGAAGAGGCTTAATCCTAATTCAGAAGAGCAAACAGTATAGACATCGGAAGTAGAAGACAGGAAATAGGACAGGAGCCTTCCACAGGGGCTCCTGAAAAACTACCCATCAGGGTATTGAAGCAGATACTAAGACTCATAGCAAAACTTTGGGCAGAGTGCAGGGAATCTTATGGAAGAAGGGAGAGACAGAAAGACATGCAGATGCTGAGACTCATAACCAAACCTTCGGCAGAGTGCAGGGAATCATATGAAAGAAGGTGGAGTTAGTATGACCTGGAGAGGACAGGAGCTCTGCATTGACCTAATACAGCTGGGCACAGGGGTCTTTTATGAGACTGTATTTCCAACCAAGGACTATGTATGGATACAACCTAGAACCCCTGCTCGTTTATAGCCCATGGTAGCTCATTATCCAAGTGGGTCTCCTAGTAAGGGGAACAGGAACTATTTCTGAGATGAACTCAATGGCTGGCTCTTTGACCTCGCCCCCCCCCCCCGAGGGAGGAGCAGCCTTGCTAGGCCACAGAGGAGGATTTTGTAGTCAGTCCTGAAGAAACCTGATAAGCTAGGGTCAGATGGAAGGGGAGGAGGACCTTCCCTATCTGTGGACTTGGAAAGGGGCAGGGAAGAGATGAGGGAGGGAGGGTAGGATTGGGATGGAATGAGGGAGGGGAATACAGCTGGAATACAAAGTTAATAAAGTGTAACTAATATTTTAAAAAGCTAATTTTTTAATAAATAAATTAAGCTAATTTTAAAAAAAAGGAAAAAAAAAAAGAAAAGAAAGAAAGACATGGAAGGGACTGGAGATCCACAACGAGACCAACAGAGCCAAAAATTCTGGGCCAAGGGAAGCCTGTAGATACTGATGAATCAACCAAGAACCATGCATGGAGAGGACCTAGACCTCATGCTCAGATGTAGCTCCTAGGCAGCTGAGTCTCCATGTGGGTTTCCTAGTAAGGGGAGCAGGGGCTGTCTCTGACATGGACTCAGTGGCCGGCTCTTTGATCACCTCTGCCTGGTGAACTGACCTAACTAGGCCACAGAGAAAGAAGATTCAGACAATTTTGATGAGACCTGATAGGCTAGGGTCAGATAGAAGAGGAGGACCTCCCCTATCAGTGGACTAGGGGAGGGACGTAGCACGGTAAAGAGGTAGAGAGGGTGGGACCAGGAGGTTATGAAGGAGGGATACAAAATGAATAAATTGTAATAAATAATAATAAAGAAAAAAGAAAAAAAAAGAATCAAAGCCAAGGGGGATGGTCTTGAGTTCAATTCCCAGCAACAACATAGTGGCTCATAACTATCTGTAATGAGGTTTGGTGCTCTCTTCTGGCATGCAGGCACACATGCAGACAGAATGATGTATAAATAATAAATAACTAAATCTTTAAAAATTAAATTAAACATTTAATAGAGGTAAATTCAAAGATATGATAGAATGCTTAAGAATGACCCTTGGAAAATATTAGAATTTTTTTTTTTTAATTAAACCATCGTATTTCCATAAGAACAGAAAACTCTTCATGCACAGCAAAGTCACTGCAAGACATACCAACACTAGTCTTCAGACTCAATGAAGGCACTTCAAGTCATGTTCATTAGCATTTTTACTGTAAAGGATGCAAATGATGAAGTGTGTATGTAATGTGTTTAGCAAGGCAGAAAAGCTTCCCAATGCTACATGGGGCAAATACTGCCAGAAATTTCTTGGATTCATTATGATGTGTTTGATCTTGAAAATACTTTTTAAACTTTATTTATCTGTTTATTTCTGTAGCACACATATGTTGTAAATGTGTATGTCCCTGGGTTTGAGGACTATGGAAATACCACAACACACTGTGAGGTGACGTGACAACATTCAGGAGTCGGTTATCTCTTTCAACCATGTGATCTGGGGGTGGAACTTAGGCTGGCAGGCTTCCATAGTAAATCACTGTATCTACTGAGCCTTATCACTGGCCCAATTTTTGTCTTTTCCATGGTTAACTCAGAAAACTCTCAGTGTTGTCATGTGTGTGTGGGTGCATGTGTGTGTGTGACATGCAATTAAGTCTCCATGAGGTCATGACACACAGTTGAAGAAGTAGGTAGAGTTCATTACAGAGTAGAGCATATGAGTGAACACCAGTGAGTGAGAGTGGACAAAAAAAAAAAAAATCATGGAATTAAAAAAAAAAAAAAAAAAAAAAAAAAAAAAACAGTTTAGGCTGGATTTATGTTATCTTTATGAAGGAACTTGACCTGTCTAGATGGTTGGGAAACCTGTTTGACTCAGTGATGAGACTGTTCTTTGGCAGAAAGCCTCCTGCTGGACTGTGATTTTTAAGGTAGTTAACTGCAGGAGCCAGATTAATATCACCATTTACTAATGACCTTCTGGGAAATTTAGGATGTCCTATCTCCTACCAGGACAAGGGATCTGAACTAGGTCCCATTCTTTTGATCATTAATTAGGGTACTTAAATTCAAGTTATTGGTTTATAAATGTTCTTATATCTATCTACCTATGGTTTTGGGACTTTTGACTTATGACATTTTGTTAGCCCATGATTTTGCCCAACACTTTTCAGAAGCTGCCTTATGATTTCAGTTACCGAAAAAAAAAAAAAGAAGAACATTTCTTAGAAACCTTTTCAACAGTAGAACTTCAGCGGTCTCTAAAGCTGTAAATGGACTACTGTGAGGAACCTTAGAAGAACTCTCTGCTTGAAAAAAGCTTTAATCCATGTCTTGGGAATAGTATCTTTTCCCCTAAGAGTCCCTCTGTTTCTCTCTGTTCCTCCTCACCTTTCTCTCCTTCTTTCTCTTTCTCTTTCCCATGCTTAAATTTGTGATCTAAAGTTTCCTGTAAAAGCCTCATCTCTGACGAATATTTTAAGACTGGTTGAATAATTAGAATTTCTTGATTATGGATAGTTGGAATATTATAGATAAAGAATTTAAATTAACTTAGCTTTGGCTAATTTCTGTCTCCTAATGGAAATTTTACCACTTGCCTGTCTGTGTATATGATCCAGAATAAGTTGTCTTACTTCCTTTGGAGTGAGAGCTATGTTTTCATTGGTGGGAAAAAAAACTGTTCTTAATCAATTCCATACTGATTTGTCTTGAAATTATTCTCTGCAGTGAAGCCCAGAATCTGACCTTCCCTGGGTAGCAATTTGAATGGACTCCACAGGCTGTTACAGCTGACAGAATGGCACTGTGTCTCATTCCTGACTTCACTGTTGTCAACAAGATCCCATTTCTTTTGTGGCATAGAGACATCACGGCTCTATTCTTTACTGTTTATTTGATTTTTAAGTGTTGAACTAGTTTTTTTGTAATTATAATGAATCCCACTTGTATGTTAACACCCACTGGACTAAGGAAACTACATTTGAACCACATACGGCCTTTATCTGTTCAGCATTCATTTCTAATAATTTCAAAATAGTCCCATCTTTGTTTCACCTTTATTATATTTTTAATTACTTATTCCGTTAAAATAACTAAAATTATAGATTTTACATTAGCTTTTACTATATTCTGCTTTGCCTCCATTTTTTTTTCAAAACCAAGAAATTATTGTTTTTTCTTGAGTAGCATATACTATGATTTCTCAGCCTCTTTGTGGCATGTTCCCTGGTTACAGAACTGCCTCTCTTCCTCTTCCCATCTCAAAAAAGTTGTACCACAGAAATTCTCTTTTCTCTTCCAAGTTTTGATCTCTTTATAGTCCTATATGGATTCCCTTTCTAATACTTCCATACAAAGTTCTTCAAACAGTGAAGAAAAAGAAAGCAAATTTATTTTTTATTGGATAAACAACTGATATGCTCTTCTCCAGGGAAGACTATTTCTCCTGCTCTCAGCATTCCTTAGTTGCCTACAGTTCTTTCTGCATGGTTGAGGCCTCATGACATATATGTAACAATTAATGAAACAGAGTCCATGAAATTGGAAGAGAGAAAGAAGAGGTATATTGGAGTGTTTTGGAGGAAGGAAGGGGAAAGGGGAAATGGGAAATGATGCAATTGTATTACAATCGCAATGAAATATATATTTTTTAAAAAGCATGTTCAGTCTTTTCAGCTTGGGAAATTGCAATTCCAACTGAGTCCCTCTGGACAAAGTTGAAGAAGAGGAGTGTTTCTTCCAATTATTTGTTTTCCTACTTTCTCCAGTTCTAGTTGCTTAAAAATAACCTCCGAAACCTCTGCAAGACTCACTGTTCTTATCTACAAAACCCAAGTGATGGTGATACTAGGCATATCACTTCCTAAACTCACTGCAGAGTTTCCAAGTATTTTAAGCTAAATTGGGAGGCAGAATTGATAAAGGAAATGGGTTTGTAGTTTGATTAAAGTTGAAGGAAAAGGAGTGCTAATATATTCATACCAAGACTGTGACCACCTTACAATTTAAAGAAATTTATGAGACAAAGGCTAGAATCACTGTAATTTTAACTGGCATAGGCTAATTAGTCCATACCTGGTGAAAATAAGACCTGAATCCCAGGTTGTCTCTGAGATTCTATTTATTTATTTATATATATATTTATTTATTTATTTAGCCCTTTAAAGAGTTGCCATAACTTGAGGGTTTTTTTCTAATTATTATTAAACAATGTCATAGTTTATATAACATATGTTATCACAACACTCATCCCCCACATTCATGACTAACTAATGACAGGCCCATACTTGTAGTCAAACCACAGCTGCTGTAAGTTACCAAAACCGTGCCATATTTACAAGACATTGTACAGCCCTCTTACCCATCACGTGTCTCTAATATTCTTTTTGCCCCTTTTCCAGACAAGTAACTTTTATCAATTTGCATTATTTACCTGTAAGTGGTTTATTTTAAAAAGTATATAGTATGTGTTATACTTTCCTCAATCCTTGAATGAATTACATCCATTTGAGTTGAGAAATTACATCAGCCATTTTGATTGTTCAACAACTACCATTTTGTTTCATCAATAGAACCTTTAAAGAAGAACCAGGGAAGGAGGGCTAATGACTATATCCTTAAGAAAGGACGGAAGTACATGAGGGAGGATAGGAAAGAGAGAAAAAGAAAACCTGAAAAGTGAGGACAGATAGAGGATAAATTGATGGAGGGAAGTGGAATCAAATCTAAGAAATGTACAAACATCCTACTTTTTACACGTTAGAGATTCAGGGCATTTAACTTCTGAAAGCACACTGGATAAAGATGGAGCAGAGATTGAGAGAATGGTCAACCAATGTGTGGCCCACCCCATAGAAGAGAGCCAACCCTTGACACTATTAATGACATTCTGCTATCCTTGCAGACAGGAGCCTAGCATAACTGTCCTCTGAGAGGCTCAACCCAGCAGCAGCTTATAAAAAAAAATGCTGAGACCTACAGCCAAATATTAGGTGGAGCTCAGGAGTCTTATGTAAAAGTAGAGAAGGTTAGAAGGACACAGAAGGGACAAGAACTCCATAAGAAGACCAACTGAGTCAATTAACCTAGGCCTATGGGAACTTACAGAGACTGAATCACCAACAAATATTCATGCATGGATTGAACCTACATATGTATAGGCTTTCTACACATATGTAACTGATAACTGATGGACACCTTTATGTGTCTTTATATGGGTTCCCTAGTAAGTGGAGTGGAGGCTGTTTCTGGCATGAACTCTGTTGCTTGCTTTTAGATCCCTTGTCCCTAGCCGAGATGCTTTGTCTGGCCTCAGTGGAAGAAGGTACACTTAGTCCTCATGCGACTAGATGGGCCAATGTGGTGCTGGTAAGGGGAGGTGGAGTGGGAGGAAGCTGTCCTTTTCTGAGAAGGGTAAAAGGGTAAAAGGGTAAAAGGGTGGGAGAGTGGACCAGGAGGAGAGGAGGGAGGGGTTATGTTCATAATGTAAAGTGAATAAATAAATATATTTTTAAAAAATATCTGAGATTAAATGAGACACATACTAAGTAAATTTTGCTTAATGTTATTTTTATATTTTTAAAGATACTTTTATTTAATTAGTATACAAAATAATGCTTTTTATTATGGCATGTTATGACATGGCATGTTTATAGATGCTCTGTCATTGGGCTCAAAGTTAACTATTCATTTCATTTTAGCAATAATACAAGAATCTGCTTACTTGAAGGAAGTCTAGGGATAAAGCATTCAATTAATGTGAAAAGTGTATAGTACAGAGATGCTTTGCTTGAAAGTCAGAGGCAGTTTAATCTGGAAATCTCAGGAGTAGAGTTGTTGTTTAAAGGTAGGAAAAAATGAATTGAGCCAGAATCAATCAATACATATTTCTTCTACCTCAACATAATATTGCAGGTATTACATTGTCCCACTGTGTTTTTATTCTCTGGTTATCTTCCTGTGTGCTTCAAATTGCAAGCGAGAGCTGAACCTGAAAACAACTTTAGAGGAATTATTAATAACACAGTTAGCCAAACAATATGCACTGGAAAATTAAATTAAGAACTAATCTGAATTATCACAAAATATAGGTTCATTACCAAGACTTATTAGATCCTTTATATTTAAATTGTATAGGCTTAGATGATAGCGGCCTTTGCGACCTATTCTTATCCATCATTAATGTCCCTGGTGCTTTTGCTGATTTTCAATTCTACAATTTCATTATATTTTAATCTCTTTCTAAATATTCCATTGAATCTACCAGGTAATTCCATGTGTACTGACAAATTCTCCATCAATCAATCCATTTTCTACTGTGTCCGCTCTGATTATTAATCATGTCAGTTGCCAAAATCAAATGACCCATATCCCACCAAAAAAGCATTGTTTTAACAAAATGCTCTAGTGATATCGGCTTTATATAGTGAAGATAAAAAAAGGAAAAATCAAACTGACCCATTCCACAAGTCTGTCAACGGAGATCCTGAATGGGGAAGTGGCAATGAAAAAGGGGACAAGGGCGCAAGAATTGAAGACCAAGACAGTATCTCTGATCAAAGTCTCCATTTATTAGAGTTTTCCATACAACTATATAGGCAGAATTGGAAAGAATGTAATTGCCTTTGGCAGGGTTACTAAGTGATTAGAAATCACAGGATGGCCCACCAAGATGTGTTAATAATGGTAATTTGGAAAGTTCCTCAGAAGAGTTACTTAGGAAGCCTTAAGGGAGAGGAGAATTTAAGGTATTTCAGGAAGATGATCTTATCGAAAGCCCCAGGTCAGCCAGGAATTGTATTCGGGCAGTCTGGTCAAGCCAGATGCCAAAATTTAAGGGGCAGCAAGGTGCCAGAAGGCCCCCAACAACAAACGATGATTGATAAAGCACTGCTACTCATAATTCAGGTTTCAAAACATCTTCATGATGTAAAATTTCATCATGTTACCATAGTATTTGCCAAGACATGACACTTCTATATGACAGTGACAATCAAGCATTTACGAAGATATCAATGTATAAAAAGATGCCAATGTCGTGTGTGGAGTAGAAAATATTGGCCTTTCAGCACCAGCATGGCTATTTCAACTCCTGGCATTGTATTTTACTTTCATAACTGAAATAAAATTACATTACTTTCCCTTTCCTGCCCTCCATCCAGCTTCGTGTGCATGCCCTTCCTAAAACCCCTACAATGCACCCCACTCTCTAATTGATGGCTCTATTGTTATTATTATTATTATTATTATTATTATTATTTGCTCATATGTGTGTATGCATAAAGGTATATACATGCAATTTGCTAAGTCTGTTTTAGTTGTTTATGTGCATAGCAATTCAAGGTTGAGCATAGAATTGGCCAACCAATAAAGGGGCTTATTCTTGGGAAAGAGTAATTCTTCTCCCTATAGTCATCAGTTTACAAAAAATGTTCCTCTTTCATACTACTGTGTGTGTTAATCTTGTCATTGTCCTGGTCTTTCTTATACAGTCATTTCTAGAAGAGACTGTTTCACAGAAAATTATGAGTACTCTAGCTCATAGAACCTTTCTCGTGGAGCCATAGATACAGGAGGTGTGCTGTAGGTGTATGCACTGAGACTGGACTTTCCAATATTTGTTGATCTCTGCATTGTATCCAGTTGTCATTTATTTACTGTAAGGAGAGGCTTCTTTGATTAGGGATAGAAGTGGCACTGATCTATGGGTGTAAGAAAAAGATTTTGAGTGTAATAAGAGATTATGACTGTCTAGCTAAGTGGGAGTATGAGATTCTTTTTAAGGTTATTGGCCTCACTGCCCCAGGAAGCTCTCTAGGTTTTCAGTACTAGGCATGATTTCCCTCCTACTGGATAGGCCTTAAGTCTGATTAGACAGCTGTTGCCACTTATTGTAGCTTTTTGTATACCTTGCCTTACTGGTAATTACTGTGGTTCACAGCGTTGCAGTTGGGCAAGGATGTTTGGCTGCTTTCCTCATTTGGCAGTTTGCATAGTATTGTTTGCAACCATGGTAGCTAACCTGCTGGAAAGAGGCTTTCAAGTCAGATCCAACTTTAACCATCTTAGTCTTGTTTTCTAAATGTGTAAAGTCTTGGACAGTAAGGGCCCATTCTCAACCCCTGAGAACAATCAAGGGTTACAACAATACTTTTTATCGGTTTAGGAATCACATGGACCATCCTGACAAATCATTCTAAAGTAGGTTTCTCATGCCTGGTGTTGAGATTTTTCTGTTTCTCTAAGGCTCTTCTGTCTGTCTGCATATGTATGTATGTATGTATGTATGTATATGTATGTATATTAATCAATATAGGGGAGGACAGATCCTATTCAGCCTATGCATCCAGGTCACATTCCATCATTGGGGGGAAGTGAGGGCAGCACCTATAGCATAAACTGATTATTGGTTCAGTTGAAGGCTCATGCTTAGCTAGAATTTGTATACAGCCCAGGGCCATTTGCCTAGAGATGGCACTACCAACAACGGGCTAAACACTCCTGTATTAAATAATAATCAAGCCAAACCCGCAGAGCTCTACATACAGACTCACAGGCCAGCATGATCTGGAAGTCCCTCAAATGAGATTTCTTTCTCAGGTGACTCTAGGCAATGTCAAGTTGAAAATTTAAAGTTACTAGAACACCCTTCGTCAACATAATAAATGCAGTGAGCTGACCTGACTATTCACATACACAATGAAACAATATTTCATTCTGCTTTCATGTCTAGAATGCCCTGCCATTTTGAACTATTCCTTATGAAGTCATTCTTGGACCTTGAGGTTCAGAATGCAATGGGTGCCTGTTCTTGAAGAAATTCATTTCCTCTGATGTAAATTACTTGCTTCCTAGCACACTGAGTGCAGTTTGTGTGAACACATTCTGGGTGAACAGATTTATATATTATTCCCTTAAGATAATATTTCTCCTAAATCTTGACATTATTCTTTGATCATACCGCATATCTGCATAGCTCGGGGTTCAGCAGTAAAGAAAAAAAGAAAAAAAAAATTGCCGGGGGAAGAAGGAGCACTTGTTGAGTATTTGAATTAAGTCAGGTTGAATATGCTTGAAATAATTCAGTTTTACAGAGTGGCTTGGTCTCCATCTGCTTCTGAAAAAACTTGTGTTTGTGTGTCAGTGTGTGTGTTTAAATTAATGAACCTAGATTTAATTAGAACAATTGATTTTATTTTAATAATCATTAAGGTTAAGCCTCTAGTTTAATATTGACTTCACTTTTACATTTACTATAATAATTCTCTTTCGTGGTTATCAAATTGGAAATATTCATCATTTTCCCTGCAGGAGTAAATAGAAGATGATAGGAACACAGCAGATGCATTGAATTTTTGATGCCTGAGTCATTGGGGAATGGATAATCTGCTCTACTTTGTTGCTGAGTGTGAAGTGCTACACATTACTAAATGTCATTCATATTGTCTAAGGAAAAATGCCAATATTGATGCTGTATTCTTTTCTTTCCATATTAAAGGTTAACATGGTTTTTGGAAGGATCTGGTGGTGCTCTGGATTGACCTTTGGACACACCTACCACACATATTATTTGTGTTTTTCACCTACACACAGAGAAAGCCCCTTCTTCAATCTTAGCTTTGGCTTCCAACATCCACCATTTTGGCTTCCTACAATGAACCCTTTCCCCTTCTGCACTCTAAACCCCTAAAGCTCTCTCTCAGAAGATATGATTTGTAGCCTTTCATCTTAGTTCTAGGAAACTTAGTTCTTCATTCTTCAGCTGTTTCTTCCTTGCTTGTGTTCTTGTTTCAATCTTCCTGGCAAAAGCAGTAGAAAGTAATGAGGAGAGTCTTACTGATATATGATTGTGACCTACTATAGGCCTAGAATATATATGACTATATAAATGTAATTGAGAAAATGAATGAATGATATTCTGGTGAAGTGACTTGGCCATGACCAAGTAGAAACCACACAAAATATTGGAAATTGGCCTCATGGGTTTGCATAAAGGGTACCATGTAACCAAACAAATATGAGATACATTTGCTTTCTATGTTTCTAGAGATCAAATAGGAAGGAGATGCTTATAGAAATGCCAACTCCCTGAGACTGGAGACACAGCAGCTGTGAAGAATGAAATGGATAGCCAGCCTTTAGGGAACACTGATTACTTTGCTGTCTATGGCTGGAACCAATTTTGCTGTGGTGAATCTTGAAAACAAGTCTCCCAGCTGAATAGAAAGTTCAAATTTAAAGGAATGCCTAGGTTTCTGCCTGAGGGTGCATTTGCAGATTTGAAAAATTAGCTGGAAGGAAAATAAAAAGAAATGCATTCTGGAGAACCAGAAAGAACTCAAGACCAGTTTTAAGAGAAAGGTGAATCTGAAGGACAAGCACAGATGTGAGCAACTCATTCCCAGTGTCAGTCATTGAGAAGACCCATTTGTGGATGACAGACATCTGGAGAAGAGACGAGGTACCACTTGCCCTCTAAAAGTGAGCTTCCATCTTCCACACCTCAGTGTGTATTCTTGATTAACAGGAAAATGGCAAGGGACAATCTCCATAGAGAATTCATCCTGGCAGGAAGAACACATACCTTCTGAGCAAGGTCATCTAGTTAAATACCCTGCCTGTTTATTCACCCCCTTTGTCACTGGTGTTCAGAAAAGCCTTTTCCATTGTCCCCAATGTGGCTGTGTCCAACTGAGTGACCTGAAGTTCTTGACTGTGGACCCACTCTGGCCATACTGGTAAGGAGCACTACAGTGAGGCTACATCCACAAAAAGAGAGTGGCCCAAAGTGCAAATGCAAGGCCAGAAGCCCCTGAATCTGGATATGTAACTCATTGTCACATTTTCTTTTTCAAAAAGTGAGCTTTGCGTCAAACAAGTGTAGATGTTATCTTTTCTTGATTAAAAGTCCTTTATTGTTTGAAACCACAGAATTTTTCAGGCCTTGATTAAAATTAAGGACTAAATAAAATAAATATTCTCATAAACATAAATTTTGGCATACAAGTTCATGATAATCTCAGAACTATAAACCTACTCATGAATAATAAATAACAACGCTGTCCTGAAAGGAGAATATGAGTTATAAAAGGATGAAGAAGCAACTGCTACAGTAAAGATTCAATGATTCCAAGCACAAACATACTTCTCATGAATTAGGCAAGAGTTCTGTGCTGGAGACAAGAATATGACCTTACTTGCCTCTGACATAGCTGATCATGTCTCAGGCTGCCTCCCCGAAAGGTGCCTGGATAGAAGTTGATGCCAGCATTACTAGGTCCATCTCCGACATATTCATACAGTAAATCATGGGAGAATGTCAATAAGAGAGAACTGAAGTCCTTTAAATGCTAAATAATATAAAGCTGATCAAAATATGTACTTAGAGAGAGAGAGGGAAAAATGAGAATCTGCTACCTAGGTTTAAACTAAATAAAGAAAATATAAGACTTCTAAAATATTTAATAAGATGCAAAGAATGATGAACTTGTGAGAAAAACAAAGTTGATAATATTGAATTTTAAGTAAAATACAAAGCCATAATTGAATACTTCTGTGGTATCAGTGTAATATTTCCAGGAAGAAATCCAGCAACTTATTCAGAGCCTTCAAAACACATCCTTGCCTTGAGCACAGAAGGAACGGTGCAGCAGCTTAAAGAAACTCAGGCTTCTTTCTCAGAAGATACAGGTGAAATGCCACCACACATCCTCAGAGCCCTGCGGTGCTGCCACCTTCTCTGATGGCAGATCTTTTCCCTGCAGAGAAACCTGTTTGGGGAAATGAATGTGGCCTCGTCTTGGGCTTCCGATTTCTGTGGTGACTTTATACATAGCCACGTCTTCAATTTCCTCTTCAAGGCTAGATAGCAGCTCTAAGCAACCTTCAGGCCCATTTTTAAAATATGTATCTATAAGATGTAAATGATAGGTAAATGATTATAGACAAGCAATACACTGGGTTTTAGACATTTAGTAGAGTGAGCTTTATGTAAATGATGTGTGTCCTTCAAGTAAATAAAGGTGTTTTGTGTCATTGTGTCAGCAAGTGTGATAGCCAAGGTGGTTAAGTCGTGGGATACAGACTTTCTTACTGTAGGACTCTACTCTTGATTTAGTTATTTCTGTCAACTGTTCAACTCATTTAAAGGCTGGCAGAACATAAATATATACATAATGTGGCTTTCAGAGAATTATCTTACCTGGACCTGAGGCTGTATTGGTCAATGCGAAATCAAAATGTTCACAACATCTAGGGGAAAGAGAAGACTGTGTTCTAGATAGGAGATTGAATTTAAAAATGAATTCATGGAAGAGAACGGGCCAAACTTGGAGACTGTCAGTGAAAACAGAAAGAGTTCAGTTCTAGGGGAAGAGAAAAACAACAGCTAAACTCAAAGTTGAATTTTGCCCTCAAGATTCAATAATGGGCCATTCTGAAGTTAGTGATGAGTGATATACATGTCAACAATCTCATAAAACTAGAATGGACCTAAAACATACCCATCTCTTCATGATATCATATCAATGTAAATATTGTTATGTAATGTATTACACCTCTGTCTGTAAACAAAACTACCATGCTGACAGTCACACAAATGTATAGTGTACACAATTACTACAAGAATCGTGTTTGAAAAACTAGATGCTTGAGATTGTTCAGTTGATAATATGCTTGTTCTGCAACCATGATGGCCTGTGTTTGAATGCTTCATCATCCACATAAAAGCCTGTAATTGTAGAGCTGAACAGTTGTAGACAGGAGGTTCCCGGTGATAGCTGGGAAGCTGGCCTCATCAAATCAGTGATCTTGTGTTACACTGAGAGGCCTTGTCTCAAAAAGTAAGACATAAAATGATGAAGGAAGACTCCCCCCCCCACACAGTTCACAAACACTACAAAAACATACACCCACACAACAAACAGTTCTTGATAATGAAGATAATATGTATCCTGGGTTGATATGCCTGTTCTAATTTTATTCCTTATTTTAAAACAAGCTTTCTTATTTGTGAATTTAAAAGTTAATTGCAAACCACCCTTGACCAGCTCCTTGAGAATGATACTGAAGAAATTTTTCCAAGGACTTTTCAGAAGAATTGAATGTGGACAAGGATGACAGTGAGGGTGACATCCTCACACGGGATCAGAAAATATTATTTTAGTTTTAAGTAAAATATGTTTTAAAGTAAATTAATTGTTTTAATTGAAAAATCTTATAGAATAATGTAATGTAATGTAAATAGCTTTATTCAGAGGTTTAATGTTATTATGTTTCAACTTGTACTTGTAAAACAATCAAAAAGTTAAAAGCATGAAAGTTTAGAAGGTGAAGATGTTACAGTAAATCAAGGTAAATTTGCTGTTAGGATGAGATCTCCTAAACTATGATCGGTACAGTTTAGTGTATCCCATTATGAAATCTAGAGCAATATAAAAGGGTGTCCTGGTTTTATTGCACTCTCAGACTCCACCTACTTGCTACTCACACCAACCTACCTCCTGCTTCCTAAGTTCCATTCAAATTGAACACCTTAGCCAGGTATATAATTTGTTGTATTTTATATCACATTATACCACGCTTTTGTGCCTTTACATATTTGTGCTCACATGCACAAATGCTTGCTATTATGCTGTCTACACTAAGTAGAGTAACATGTTCATGGTTTTCAGCTTAGGGACAAAAAGCTCAATCCTGCTGGGAAGCCTAGGTGTGTGGTAGAATCTACCATCTTACCTAGTGTAATCACACTTTGTCACACTCATTCAGCAATAGAATATCTCAAAATGAACCCCAACAGTCAACAGCTTACAACTGCAATTAATTTAGATAGGATTCTTGGGCCTTCCTTGTTACTTAGCTTCTTTGAATCTTTGGTTTGTAGCATGGTTATACTGTACTTTATGGCTAATAGCCATTTATAAGTGAGTACATACCATGTGTGTTTTTCTGGGCCTGGGTTACCTCACTCAGGATGATCTTTCCTAGTTCCATCCATTTGCCTGCAAATTTCATGATGTAACTGTTGTAATGGCTGATTAATACTATGTTGTGTAAATGCACCATGTTTTCTTTATCCATTCAGTTGACTGATACCTAAGTTGCTTCCAGATGCTGACTATTATGAACAGAGCTGCTTTGAACATAGTTGCGCAAATGTCTTTGGGGTATTGTGAAGTTTCTTTTGGGTATATGCTTAGGAGTGTTATAACTGGGTCTTGCGTTAGATCAATTCCCAGTTTTCTAAGAACCCACCAAATTGATTTCCAAAGTGGTTGTAGAAGTTTGCATTCCCACCAGCAATGGAGGAATGTTCCCCTTTTTACACATCTCCAACATGTGCTGTCACTTGAGTTTTTGAGCTTAGCCATTCTGCCAGGTGTAAAATAGAATCTGAGAGTCATTTTGATTTGCATTTCTATGATGACTAAGAATGTTGCACATTTCTTTTAAGTGTCTTGGCCATTAAAAATTCCTCTGTCAAAAATTTTGTTTAGATCTGTACACCATTTTTAATTGGGTTATTTGGTTTGTTGATGTCTAGTTTACTGAGTTCTTTATATATTTTAGATATAAGACCTCTGTCAAATGTGGAGTGGATGAAAACCTTTCCCATTCTCTAAACTGCCATCTTGTCCTTTTGACAGTGTCCTTTGCCTTACAGAACCTTTTCAGTTTCATGAGGTTCCATTTAGTAATTGTTAATCTTTGTTTCTGAGCTGTTGATATATTGTTTTAGGAAGTTGTCCCCTGTGCCAATGTGGTCTCCATTTTCTCCTCTATTAGATTTAGTGTATCCAGTTTTATGTTGAGGTCTTTGATCACCTAGACTTGAATTTTGTGCAGGGTGATGGATATAGATTTATTTGCATTCTTCTACATGCAGATATCAATTTAGAATTTGCACGGTTTTTTGAAAATGTTTTTCCTTTTTTATTATATAGTTTTGGTTTCTTTGTCAAAAATCAAGTGTCCGTAGGTGTGTTGATTTACTGCTTTTCTTTAGTTTGATCCCATTGATCACCCTGTATGTTTTTATTGCTCTGTAGCACACCTTGAGATCAGGGATTGTGATACTCCAGAAGTTATTTTATTGTACAGGAATGCTTTAGCTATCCTAGATATTTCTTTTCTTTTCCATATGAGGTTGAGTGTTGTTCCTCAATGTGTACAAATAATTGTGTTGAACTCGACTGGAAGAGGATCGGATGGAAAGGGTCTCACATGGCTGTCCCTTGTACTGGCAGGTGTCCGGGAATGCAGGCAGAGTTGTGGGACAGAAAATGGAGTGTAGGAGACAAGGTGCAGTTTGCAGCTGTTGTGTGTGTCTTAAGACTTGGTGGGTAAGTGGTCTGGGCCAGTGTTCTACCTGGTTGTCCTCAGTGCCAGTAGGTCTCTAGGCAGAGTGGTAGGCCAGAATTCATGGACTATCTTGGCATCTTTTGAAACCCTTTAAAATAGATTGTATTGCACTGTATTATGGCATCTGAGCTTGACATGAAAGTTTGACTGTATTAATGTATGAGTGACCCAGAGTGCCTATGTATGGGCTAGTTTAGCTGTAAACCCACATTGACAGAGACTCTACTGGGGCATGGGATAGAAGAGGTATTTTAATTTCTAAACAGATACACTGTGTCCCTTCATCTAAAAAATAAACAAACAACAACAGCACAAAACAAGTACAAATTACTTGAGACATATGCCAGAGCCCGCCAGCAGAGTTGAATGGTTCTTGAGTTGGGAGTGAGGCTTAAAATTAATAAACTAACACACAACACATGGGACCTTTCTGAGAGGCTCTAGTAGAGACTAGACTAGACACATGGCTTTAGTTCAGACTGCTTTTAAGCCAGAGTAAAAGCAGCTCAGCACAATGAGTAAAATTCACAAGGAGGTGGAACAAGAGATGTGATTTTGACAAGCTATCCCACCTGCTGTCTCAAACAAAAGGAGATGGACTTGGAACTTCTTTACTGACTCCAGTGAAGGCCTGGTAAAAACCAGTCTTTCTGCTGAGATTTAAATATCAAAGCAGCTGGTAGAACAGCAGCTCCCAACAGACATAGTGGCTTTCCATACAGGAGAAGACACCCCTAGAAAAAGACTGGTTAAACTACATCACAAATAAATCCATTCATCTTTTGGCCTTTTTCTTTCATAAAGTTTTAGACTGCCAAAGGCACTTTGAATAAGAAATTACATGATTCCCACTGGTTTGGCCAAATAGTCTGTACAATATTTTTTCTTTACTGATTACTTTCTAATTTGTTTTTTAAAACAAAGGACACAAAAACAGAAAAAGTCATGGACCTAAATGCTTGATTACATGAACATCTCTGGATATGCTTTTTGGGCCTTGTCTTTTCCAGAAAGCACACAACACACTTAGACTATTCCCATGGTCAACTATTAAGTGCTCAGTATAAGCTTATTCTGTAAAGAAAAGGCTACAGAGTTAGCTGTTAATTTAGAGAACTGAAGTTTCAGAAACTTTTGTTCCCAAACATGAAAAACACATACTCATACTTTCTGGTGCTAATTGTGAACCTTGACTACTTTTGAAATACCCAGATCGCAAGTCCCCAAATGACAGACAGGCTTTGAGTCCAATGTAAAACACACAAGGGTCCTTTATTACAAACTCGAGCTGGGTGGCTGCCCTTTACAAGAACAAAGGGGCAAGCGACCCCCAACTCCAGGGGAACAGGGTTTTTAAGGGGTTAAAACCCAAGCAGGGAAGTGTAGGTCTTCGCATTATAGGATTGGGTGAAAGGGTCTCTAGGGAAGTTGACCTTTAAAATGATTGGTTTGTTTTTAGGTGCCAAAATTGCAAAAAGTTAGGTCTGGCTACCTGGGGGACACCTGACCACCTCCCACCCCACCCCCATACGTGCAGGTTAGGCTGTAGCAAGGGAGAGGGGGAGTTAACACATTCCATGGGCTTTCTTAGGGCCTACGTGACCCTAGTCACACTCTAATGTTAATCTGGGTAGTGGACTGCTGCTGGTCCTCTGCTCTGAAAGGACTGTGATTTTGCCCCAGTCCCAGGAATTAACTCTAAGATTTCAAACCTCTCACTTTCTGGTAATTTTTACAAGCAATTCCAAGTCAGATTTTATTATCTGACCTTCTAATGTCCAAGTGGAAAAACTGTGTCCTCGCCATTTTAAAAATGCAATAACATCAGTCAGTTACAATGAAAATATGGATAGAAAACTTTTCCAATGTATATTGCACAAAATTGTCATTCAAAAACAACACGAATAATATAAAACAGTACATTTAAATAAGACCAGAAAGTATTAAGCTGGAAACAGAAAGAATATAACTAATAACTGGGTAAATATTACCAGTTTTTTTGGGGGGGCGGGGAAATATTAGCAAAATAGAAAAATTGCACCAAAACCCAATGAATTTGACAGGTACAGAATACATAACCCACACAAAAAATATCAAACTAGTGGCAAATCAGGGGAAACTATGTGAAGTTTATAACTAGGGTTGGGAGAAGAGGATGGTTCTGTCAGTAAAGCATCAGCCATGACAGTAAAGTACATGAGCCTGGATTCCCAAATGCTAGTTACAAAACAGCAGTACTTTGGTACTGCCCACTCTGGCATGTCAATTGGTGTCATCCTTGTTTAGCTCAAGTTTAGGCTTCATGTTGGTGAGTCTTTATGGGTGTAGCTTCTGAGATTTCAAGGAGACACATCCTCACAGCAAACTTCAGAGTCCTCTGACTGTTGGGATCAGTAAGCAGGCACTTCTACAGGCAGCCCCGGGACCTGACAGACCAGTTATCAGGCATTTGAAAAGACACCCAGACCACCTGCTGACCACCTGGAACCACCCGCGCATGCCCAGAGTCACCCTATAAAGAGAACAGGAGCCCCCCCCTCTCCTCTCTGCCTCGTCTCTCTGCGACCCCTTTCCCTTTTTCCCTAATACACCTCCCACGTGGAACGATCTTGTGGTGTGATTTGTGAACTCGCGTGTAAACTCTACAGGCGCACGTTTCCTAACATTGGTGCGTTGGCTGAGATAGGTTACCTCCAGCAAGTTTACCGAGCGCACTGGGGCTTCTGGAAAACCTATTTTCTCCAAATCCGCCCGAGATCTCCACTTTCCTGCTTCCAGTTCGCTACAAAGTCATCCAACACTGGCTACATTGGTAAGTTTCCCCTTGGGTCAGCATATCCCTATTGCTAGACCCCCATCTCCACTAGGGCCTCAGTTTCCCTTGGAAGCCTTCTACATGTGCTTTTTTTCTCTATGTGCCCTTGCACAAAGCCCTAGCTAGGCAAAAAAAAAAAAAAAAAAAAAAAAAAACCCAAAAAACAAAAAACAAAAAAAACCCAAAACGTGTCCTTTCAGCCGTGCCACAGGGCACGTGTTTCGTTCACTGGCCAATATCTGACGAGATATTGTACCAGACCGGACCGATCTGTCTAGAGACTCGCCTTCTTCTGGGACGCCATTAAAAAGCCTCGTCTCTCTCGCTTCCCGATGGGTAACACCCATACGCCGCAGTCTATTCTCCCGACTTCTCTGCTGGGATGTCTTCTACATAATTTTAAAACTTTGGGTCTACACCCCCAGTTAAAGACTTCCAGAGTCATATGCCTCTGTAATGAATCTTGGCCTACATACTCGTTAGGTAAGGGTCCAAATTGGCTGATTAATGGCATGATATTTTACGGGACCTTCTTAACCACTGTCAGCAAACTGCAAAATGGAAGGAGGTGGCCTACATCCAAGCTTTCCTTTTCTTTCATTCTAAACCTTACCTCTGTTCCTCCTGTTGTCCTACTCAACTCCTCCTAACAATAAAGCCTCAGTCTGAGGAACTCTCTACTTTTGACCCAGTGGATGAAGCTCCACCACGCCGCCCTCAACCTCCGGCCTCTACAAAATCTTCACAACCTCCGGAGTCTGTCCCAGTCTCTCCCCCTCCTGCTTCTCTAAAATCCTCGCAACCTTTGGGCCCTTCCCCCTCCCCTCCTTCGGTTTCTCCAAAATCCTCTCTCCTTCCTCCATCAACAGACCATCCTACTCGACTCACTCTGGTACCCACTTTCACCCCACCCACAACCCATTCCCGCTCTGCAACAAAATCTAATACCTCTACCCAACCTAAGCCAGCTTCTATCCTTCCCTTAAGAGAAGTAGCAGGTATAGATGGCTTAATTAGGGTGCATGTTCCCTTCTCATTAACTGAACTTTCTCAATTAGAGAAAGTAGAGTTCATTAAAGAATTTCAATAGCTCACTCAATCTTATAATCTCACCTTCCATGACATTTATATGATCCTTACCAATAATCTATTACCTGAGGAGCGCAGGCGAGTTTGGGAACAGGCCAGAGGATATGCAGATGAGGTTCACCAAACAAACGCTTCATACCACGTGGGGGCTGGGGCGGTACCCGACCAGGACCCAAATTGGAATTATAATACCCCAGGCATTCTAGCTAGGGATCAGTTTACAACCTGCCTCCTGGCTGGTCTCCACAAGGCTGCTCTTAAGCCAGTTGATTATCAAAAGCTTCAGGAGGTCATTCAGGACAAGAATGAAAATCCGTCTCAGTTCCTAGAGCGCCTTACACAGGCCCTCTTACAACATACCAATCTAGACCCCGAAAGTATAGAGGGCAGACAACTCCTGATGACTTATTTTTTCTCCCAAAGTTACCCCGACATCAAGGCTAAGCTTAAATCCTTGGAAAGGGGACCTCTGACTCCACAGGCAGAAGTCTTAGCACTGGCTTTTAAGGTGTTCCATGGGAGAGATGAAAAAGCCCGCAGACAAAAATACCAAATGTTGGCCCAGGCTATCCAACCGGTCTCGGGCACTACCCAGGCTCCCTTCCGCTCTAAGGGATGAGTACCACTGGGTCCCTGTTTCAAATGTGGTCAAAAAGGTCACTGGGCCAGAGCTTGCCCTAACCCCCAAAAGCCACCGGGGCCATGTCCAAAATGCCACCAAGAGGGACATTGGGGTGTTGACTGCCACCATTTCTCCCATGATATGGGGGCATCACCCCCAGATAGCCCTCCGGCCGATACCCTTGGCCTGGCTATGGACGACTGAAGGTGCCCGGGTTCCCTTGACCCGACCACTGTCATCACAAACAGGGAGCCTCGGGTAATTATTATGGTATCAGGGCGAGCCATCTCCTTCCTTGTGGACACCGGAGCCACTTGCTCAGTCCTAATGGAGTACTGGGGTCCCACTTTTCCTTGTAGTTCCTCTATTGTCGGGGTAGGGGGATAGCCTTGCCAGCCCTGTGGACTCCACCACTTAATTGTATATTTAGGGGAGTCCCCTTGTCCCATTCCTTTTTAGTAATGCCAGCCTGTCCAGTTCCCCTAATGGGAAGGGACTTTTTAGTCAAAGTAGGGGCCTCTATTTCCTTCACACCGCCCATCCGCCTGACCCCAAGCTCTCTCTCTTCTCCTCCTCCTAGCCACCTTGCCCACCAGTTCTGACACGCCACTTCCCTTACCAGCCTCTCAAGTGGACCCACAAGTCTGGGATGTCCAAAATTCCTCTGTGGCCAGTCACCATTCCCCTGTAACCATTTGGCTACGGGACCCCACCCATTATATTGTTCAGGCTCAATACCCTCTTCCTCTTAAGAGCCTTAGGGGACTTAAGCCTATTATCTCTGACCTTCTAAGAAAAAAACTCCTCCGCCCTACCTCTTCCCCTTTTAATACCCCCATCCTGGCAGTTAAAAAGCCCAATGGAACCTTTCACCTAGTTCAGGATCTCCGCCTACTAAACTCTGCGGTCGTTCCTCTCCACCCTGTGGTAGCTAACCCGTATACCCTCCTTTCCACTATCTCCTCGGGCACTTCCCATTTCTCAGTTCTAGATCTCAAGGATGCATTTTTCTCTATTCCCTTAGATGCCCAATCACAAAAATCTTTGCCTTTACCTGGACTGACCCTGACTACTACTCTACTCAGCTTACCTGGACTGTTTTACCCCAGGGGTTCTGGGACAGTCCACACCTTTTTGGCCAGGCCCTAGCCTCTGACCTACTCTCCTTATCTCTCCCTAAGTCTAAACTTATACAATATGTAGATGACCTTCTCCTTTGTAGCCCCTCCCTAAAAGTTAGCCAAAGTAACACTTCTGCTCTTCTAAATTTTCTATCCAGCAAGGGCTATCGGGTCTCACCCTCCAAGGTCCAGCCATCCACTTCTGAGGTCACCTATCTGGGACTAACAATAAATCCAACTCACAAGGGTATTACCCTAGACAGAAAAGAACTAATACGGTCGCTGGCAGTTGCCTCTAATAAAGAGGAAATCTTATCGTTTCTGGGAATGGCCGGTTTCTTACGGTCCTGGGTCCCCTCCTTTTCCCTTCTTGCCCGCCCCTTATATGAGGCAGCCTTAGGCCCTTTACATGAACCCCTTCTAAAACCTGTTACTAAGCCCTTTCGGAGGCTCCAACAGGCTCTTCTTGAGGCCCCGGCCTTACATCTTCCAGACCTAACCCGTCCCTTCTCCCTTTATGTAACAGAAAAAGAGGGATATGCCCTTGGGCTTTGGGCCACCAACTGGGACCTTCTTTTGCACCTGTAGCCTATCTATCAAAAAAATTAGACCTGAGAATCCAGGGATGGGCACCCTGCATTCGTGCCCTGGCGGCTGCAGAGCTCCTTATTAGAGAGTCAAAAAAACTAACTTTTGGGTCACCTATTACTGTCTTCTCTTCTCACAATCTGTCTCACCTCTTAACATACAAAGGCTTACAAACCTTACCTCCTTCCAGGGTCCTTTCTCTCCAGGTGGTGCTAATAGAAGACTCTACCCTCACTTTCCAACCGTGCCCACCCCTTAATATTTCAAGCCTTCTTCCTAGACCGAACTCTGACTGTTCCCCATCTCACTCTTGCACTGAAACTTTAGAAGAAATATTGCCCCACCCCTCACACATACAGGAGGGCACATTGCATCAGGCTACCTATACCTGGTATATAGATGGCAGCTCCTTTGTACATGAGGGAGCTCAAAAAGCAGGTTATGCCATAGTGTCGGATACTGAGGTGATTGAGGCACAAGCCCTCCCTGCCTATACCACTAACCAATAGGCCGAATTAATAGCTCTTACCCGAGCTTTTCAGTTAGCCCAGGGACAATCCCTCAACATTTATACAGACCCTAAATATGCTTTTCATATTCTTCTCTCCCATGCTGCCATCTGGAGAGAGCGTGGGTTGCTCACAGCAAAGGGAGGATTGGTAACCAATGCAGGCCAAATTATGGCCATGCTAGAAGCTTCCCACCTTCTCACAGCCATTGGAGTAGGCCACTGCCGGTCCCACCGGACGGACGATTCCATAGTTTCCAAAGGAAATGGCCGGGCTGATGAGGCAGCTAAGGCTGCAGCTCTAAAAGGCCTAGACTCCTCCCTCCCACCACAAAACATCCTCACACTACAACCCACATCTCCCCCGCCCTCTCCTGACACCCGTCAGATCCTGTCCTATCTACACCAGCTCTTCCATCCTAACAGTTGAGCTTTATCTAACTTTATTAGAGCTCACCTGCAGCCTACCTCTGAGGACTTATGCTTCCTAAAAACCATTACTGCCTCTTGTAAGATATGCCAGACCTCAGATCCTAACTCAGGATATCGTAGCCCCCCTTTCCCTACCCACCAGGCTAGGGGCTCCCTCCCCGGGACTGATTGGCAGCTTCATTTTACCCATATGCCAGCAGTCAAACGTGTCCGATATCTCCTGGTTTTGGTGGACACATTCTTGGGATGGGTGGAGGCTTTTCCCACCACTAACAAGAGAGCTCAGACAGTTTCTAATCTCCTTCTCAGTGAGATTATCCCACGCTTTGGAATTCCTACTTCCCTTCAGTCAGATAACGGCCCTGAGTTCACTTCTCAGACTTCCCAGACCTTATCTAAAGCCCTTAACATTCCTTGGTATTTTCATATCCCGTACCATCCCCAGTCCTCAGGAAAGATAGAGCGAATTAATCGATCCCTAAAAAACATTCTCATTAAACTATCACAAGAGCTCCATCTCGATTGGGTAAAATTCCTCCCCCTGGCTCTTTTCAGGCTGCGAGCTCTCCCCAAAAAACTCCTGTCTATTTCACCTTCTGAGCTCATGTATGGGAGACCGGTCCTAACTCCTGGTCTTTCAGCTAAATCCTCTCCTCTCCCTGACCACCTGCTTACTCCCTTACTCTGTCATCTCTGTTCCCTTCTATGGATCTTTACTGACCACTGTTTACCACGGCCATACAATAACCCCTGTCCATCTCCTATTAACATTGGGGACCAGGTCCTTCTTTCCCCTCCAAACCAAAGTTCCTCAACCCTTTCTCCTAAATGGCAGGGTCCTTTCAGGGTGATTCTTGTGACTCCCACAGCTGCTAAACTTGAGGGTTTCCCTCACTGGATTCATCTATCCCACCTTAAGCCTTTCACCCCCTCTCCTCAAGATAATGCCCCTTCCTACATATCAACCCCAACAGAGCCTTGCTCCCTCAAACTCCAAAAGACACCAAGATCAACCACCCTGTCTCCAGTTCCAGAAGAATGAGGCCTCACCACAAGAGCGGTGTTCGACTCTACTGGATTGGATATGTGTTTTTCCTCCTCTCCCTCTTGCCTATTTCTGTTAAATGTAATCCCTATGTATGGAGATTTGAGGTTCAAGAAACCATCATTGATAATAAAAAATCTCTCCAAATAGGGTCAACGAACTGCTCTATGGGAGGCTGTCGGGAGCCGATTATGATAGCCATCACCCCCACTTCTATCCCTCCCCCCTTATTTGATAGAGTTTTTGTTTGCTTTCTCTTTGATCAAACAAAGGATTATTGCAAAAAATGGCCGGAGGCTGCCCATACTGGTCTTGCCAAATCCACTTACCAGCACAGAAGAAATTTCTTCACCTGTATAAAAAAAAACCTTCTACTTATACATCCAAGACCTGTGGGATGCCATATGGGAAGGAGGTGTCGTTGGAAAACTCTACCGCCACTACCCACCTGGTCTACCAATAAGTACTATCCGTATCCAAAGAAAATATGTTCCAATTACCCAAAATTTGGGAATGGGAGAAGTAGAAGAGATAATTAAACACTCCTCTAAAATCATTACCTCTCTAACATCCTCTCTTATAAATGACACAAACCTGTCATTTAATCTCCTACTCCAGACTCTGACCTCAGCCTACAAGCTCCTTAATGTGACCCAAATGGGCCATTTTGAAGCTTGCTGGCTGTGTGTACCACAGAGTACCAAGTCAGAGGTACTGCTGACAGCCTCTGCAGTGACTCTGTCAAACAACCTTACCTCACCATTTACTAACTGCCCTGACTCTACTGTTGCCACAACCCCCTACCTTTCTCATATCACCCTCTTTGGCGTGGCAAGCTGTTTCAAGGCATCTGGGATACACTCTGTAGGAATACTAAATTCTTTAGATTGTAATAAAACTATAATCCTTGAGACCTCATCTCAACCCCAATGCCCTACCGGGAATAATATTTTGATTCTTTGTGGCACTCAGGTCTACCATCGTCTGTCTGCTCATTGGTCAGGAGTTTGCACTCTGGTACTCCTCTTCCCTGAGCTGGGGGTAATAAGCGACAGAGAGCTCCTACCAATTCTGGTTGTGGACTCAAAATCTGCCCAGCAGGAAAAGAGGGCAATTCAAACCCTACCCCTGCTGGCTGCTGCCGGAATCACGGCAACTTTAGGGAGCGGAACAGCAGGATTAGCTACCTCACTAACTGTATTATCAGCTTTCTTCCCAATTCATCCAGGACCTTCAAAGGGTGGCTCAGACAATACTAACCCTCCAAGGGCAGATTGACTCGCTGGCAGCAGTAGTACTTCAAAACCGATGCGGATTGGATCTCCTCACAGCTAAAGAAGGTGGCCTCTGCCTTTTCCTCCAGGAGGAATGCTGTTTTTATGTCAACCAGTCGGGTATAATAAAGGACAAAATCCAACAACTCGAAATGGATTTACCAAAACGAAAGGAAGAGCTGGAGGCATCTAGCTCTTGGGCCTTTCAAAACCCCATATGGAAATGGATTCTGCCCCTTATCTCACCTCTCTTGCTAGTTTTTTTGCTTTTGCTTTTTGCACCCTGCTTAATTAACTTCCTCTCTACATTTTTCCAACAACAAATGCAAAAAATCTCTAACCAAACCATTAATCAGTTACTCTTATAGGATTATCAACCTCTGCCCACAGAGCCAGATGACTATGACTCCGATGGTGGGGACCAGCTGTATCCCAAGATGGACAACACCCCTAATCAGCAGGAAGTAGCTTGAAGAGCAAAAGTAGTCCCTATGCCCTTCCCCCACCATCACTCCTTCCTGGCTCAACACTTTTTAATAAAACAAAAAGGGAGGAATGTTAGGATCAGGAAGCAGGCACTTCTACAGGCAGCCCTGGGACCTGACAGACCAGTTATCAGGCATTTGAAAAGACACCCAGACCACCTGCTGACCACCTGGAACCACCTGCGCATGCCCAGAGTCACCCTATAAAGAGAATAAGAGCGCCTCCTCTCCTCTCTGCCTCGTCTCTCTGCGACCCCTTTCCCTTTTTCCCTAATAAACCTCCCACGTGGAACGATCTCGTGGTGTGATTTGTGAACCTGCGTGTAACCTCTACAGGCGCACGTTTCCTAACACTGACTCTTACAATCTTTTTTACTCCTTTTCCAATGTTCCCTGAGATTTAGATGCAAGAAAGTTTTTAGATGTATCCATTGGGTCTGGGCTCCAGAATTCTGCATTTGATTAGTTGTGGTTTTCTGTAGTGGTCTCTATCTGTTGCAAAAGGGAGTTTTTATGTATTATAATGCAAAAATAAAATAATAAAAGCACATTCAACAACCACTAATGCTAGAAGGTGGTGATATTGGACAACCACTCCAATCTAATCAGAGAGTTTCTGTTTCAGTGAGAGATCCTGTGTCAAAAAGTAAAGGTAGATAGTGAGGAAGGCCTCCTGATGTTGACTTTGAACCTTCATGTTCACCTGCACTCACCCACATGCAACTGTACTCTGTGTCCAAACATCTTCAAATGCATATGTTTACACACACATACTAACAAGTGTACCACACAAACACACACACACACACACACACTACTATAATAATTACTACTATTACACAACAAAATAACACTGAGTAACTTTTCACAGCAAATCACAACTGGACACATGAAGAAATCAAAGTTTCATGGGAAACCCAGCCCAAATGGATATATCTATATCACAGATGCTTCATCCATGGCTCAGAGAACATCTTAGAAGAAGAGGCAGAAAGATTGGAAATGCCAGAATACCAGAAAGTCTGCTGTAAAACAGTGTGTCTTGGAAATGCCTGTATAAACAAGACAAGAACAAAAGCAGTATCAGTGGACATGCTAACATGGACAAGAAAATTTTCATGTGATGACTCATGGGAGAAGGATTAGTCTCCCTCATGGAAAAAGCCTGTTATTGTTTATCAACTGTAGAACAGTCAGTCTCAAAACCATATACACACAAACAGCAAAAGCAGAATCAGCAGATGTATACACACACATAGATAGATGTGCATACAAATACATGTGTACATAAATAAAATCAAAGAAAAAGAGGCTAGAACTTGAGAGAAGGGTGTGGGCAGAGTCTAAGGAGAATAGCTGCAAAGAGTTGAGAGAAGGAAAAGGAGCAGGAAAAGTGATTCAATTCCATTCACTTAAAATGATATGCAGATTAGGCACATGTTTAAGTAGCAATGTAAAAGATGAGGCAAATAAAAAATTATCAAACAAAATCCAATAACAAAATATCACCATTTTACTAAATAGGATCTATTCCAGGGTTATAACCTAATGCATCAGGCAAATATTGAGAAGAAACACAAGAAAACTTGTATTTCTTAGGCTTCTGCTTAGCAGGTTGTAACACTGGTGATGTATCAGCCCCAGGCTAATGACAATAAAAAAAGATGGAAACTAAAATCTAACCTGCTTCTCTTTGACTGCTTATGAAACAAAAGCATTCTAAATCTAGAGGCATAGGAATATCAGGAAGAAATGGAATGACGAAATATGATGACAGATGATGGGTAAGGAAACCGTTGAGTATCATGGACAGATGCTGTGGAAGGAAACACTCCGGAGATCATTCAGTGAATTGCTCAAGATGTCTCAAACTAATAGAGAATGTAAATCCCCTGTACAGCCCACACCATGCTTGATTCTCAAGGAGTCACACTGCTGCCATCATTTCTCTTCTAGAATGATAGGTTGGCCCGCAGTCATTTTCAATTCGTAAGAATCTATAAAGACAGGAGCTTTCGAGTCAAGATGTGGCTGTGAAAGCAGCATCTTCACTGTGTTACATAATCACACACCCCTTCATGCTCCACTGACATGATGGTCATTTTGCAGATGTCATCATTTCTTCTACCCCTAAACACAATACAATCATGACACAAATCACAGAAACCCAAAATAAGACTCATAGAGATGTAATACTTCATTAGCATATTTTGGAAGTCCCAACCTACAAAAAAAAAAAAAAAAAGAAAGAAAGAAAGAAAGAAAGAAAGAAAGAAAGAAAGAAAGAAAGAAAGAAAAAAGAAAAGAAAAGAAAAAACAGCCCCAGAATGAGAACTTGTTTTCACTCACAGAAATATTAAATTGCCAGCAAGACTAACTGTAACGTGCGTCCTTCAATGGAGGAATGATTTGGACGGAACTCCTGCTGAGGTCTTAAGAAGAGTCAACTTCTTGGTTGTCAGGCACATAGTAAACACATTGTTTCTACAATGTAACATGTATGTCAGCTAAGATTACATGAATGTTGAGGGAAGCTATACCTCCACTCTTTCTTTAAAACTTACATGTAATTCTAAAAAAAAATTTCAAATCAAGTCAAAATAATCACTTTAACTGTACCTTCATAGCCATGCCTCCTTCTGGTCAAAAATGCCTCATGTGGTGAAATGTTCCTGAAGCTGCAGTTAGATTTCTCTCATTATATCAGAAACTAAAGTGAATAGACAGGCAATCAATTGTCTATATGTACCCTGACAAAGGGTACATATAGACATCCCCTAAAAGTACATCAGTTTTATTATAATAACATTTATATCATGCTTTTGAGCCATTGCAAAGTTTCCGAAGTTTCTATTTTTCTCCAAACTTACCTAAATGCATGTTTATGTACTATCTTAACCACAGAATTAGGTTTTACTGTAGTTTATTTACTATCTTGGTTCACAGACATTCTAAGCTTCCATTAAAAGGTTTAGATGCAGTACTAACTTATTTGAAGTGGTAGAAAAATGCTCACAATTACTATATTATTATTGTCAGTATCCAGTTTTTAAAAGAGCAATAAAAAACAAAAACAGTGAGACTCATACATGTAAAATTTAACTTAAAACATCACTGTTTACTTTTGCTTTGCCTTGAAATTACATAAATTCTAGAAATTCATGCAGGACTCTCTAAAGGCCATGACAACCTCACAGCAAAAGCTATACACAGTGACAAGTTAATGCTTTCTAAATAGCATTTTCTGGTTAAAAGGCAGCAGAGTGCTTTGGGTGAAGGCTGACTCCTTATCTGGGGCAGAGATACATGATGTGTACTTTGCCTTGTGTGCCAGATAACAAGAAAACTTCAAAGCCCAATAAGGTCATACAAAAGCATTCAAGATTGAATAGAATACCCAGCTAGAAGGAAAATATATATTAATATGTTAATATCAGTGAATCTCTTAAAACCTTAAGTGTAATATATGTGTAAATATATTTATTTGTGTATCATTTTTCTCCAGAGTATAAGTGCTTACACATAAAACATTTATTATGTTACCTGATTTCTCAGGTGCAACGGAAGGGTTTTTTATCATGATGTCTCATGAGGTTGAGTGAAGCTGTAAAGAGTCACAATGAAGACCATCAGTTGACTTGACTGTGTGAGAAAGAAAAATTCATGAGCGTTGCTGTTGCCAGAAGGCATGGATTTGTTATGAGTGTTGGTAGGAGACAGAAGTTCCTTGCCACATGAACTTTTATATGCAGTTAGCTATTTCTTTCAGAGTAAATAATACAAATGAAGACACAACATGAACAAGGAGAAAGTGACTGGACCTTATATCCTAGTCTTTTAAGTCACACACAAAACACTTTAGCTTTATAATATTCATTAGGAATTAGTCACTGATTCTAGCCAACACTCAGAGTAGAAGAGTGGGACCTTGTGCCTTGAAGGAAGCATTAAAGAACCTATGGTCACGATTTAAAACCAATACAGTACCCAGCACATCCAAGTAACTTCTTTTATCCTTCTTTCCTTCCTTTCTTCTTTCCTTTTTTTCAAATATGAAAAGAAGACATAGATCTACTATATCTTGACATGACCAGGCACACATAGCAAAAGCTATAATGATAGCATTGGGTATAGGAGCTTCACCTAAAGCTCAGTGGGGAGTATGTGATTAGCCTGTGTGCATTCCTGGGTTCAATTTTGAACAAATGCAAAATAATAGTAATGAAAATAGATATGCAACTATCATCACATTTAGAATAGTCATTTTAATAGTAGCACTCATCTGAACAAAAAATAGATTCATGAATTAGGCAGTGGCATGAGCCAGGTAAAGTTCAGAGTACCATTTTGGGCAGGCAGGACTTTTAGATAGAATAAGACTATAAGATATTTAATTTCTATGGCTATGTTTCTATGGACATATGTGACTTGAGAGACTAGGATTCAACAGGTCCAGTTACTGCCTTCTTGCAGCATTTATAGACAGAATAAGACTATAAGACTTTAATTTCTATGGATACAATTGCATGAACTTCAGCTATTCATTGCAAAGATATTATCTGAAATTAGACTATAGAACATTACATACTAGTTTATGTTAGTTGGCTAATCAGAAATACAAAGCTCTGGGGCCAACTTAGATCAAATATAATTTAAGAGCTTTTATCAGTAGTTTGAAAGTCAATGAGCAGAGAACAAAAATGATTGTGTAGATTTTTGTTCTGCAGCCTGCATGCCATGGTCACCTTCTGTTTTTTTTGGTTTTGTTTTGTTTTGTTTTGTTTTTCTTGCATGCTGATTCTCTGTTTTACACACAATTCATATGAACATAAAAATTTAAATCCACATTTTTGTGAGAAAGCAATTCAGAGTGATGGTAATGGAATTCTATCTCCCAATAGTAATGAATCCTTCTTTAGGTGATGAGTAAACTAAGAGAATTACAACAATCTGACTGTGATAGAAGGATCATGAATGAATTACAAAGAGCACTAAGTGCCTACTTCTTGGTGGTAGACTAAAAGTGACTCTTTTATATTTAATATTCTCTGTGCTGTTTAGTTTTTCACGTGCATAGTTAGCACACATCAAGTTTATGTTTAAGCACTCGATGGGTAAAGATATGAAGAAACAGTGACAGCCCAGTTAAGTTTGAAGAGTGTAACCTCACTCAGCAAATGCATTTTGACACTTCTTATAGATAACAATTTAGTTAATTTTAAAAACTTGCACACTGAGACTCTATTCACTTCCACACTTGTATACAAAATTGCCATCTTCCAGTCCGTTATCACTTGCTACCAGTGCTTCCACTCTGGTCTCTAAGTAGCTTGAATATTTCCCCAATATTAGCTCTCACAGAAAATATTTCAATGCCAGAATTCTGCCAGAGCATGCTTGATTCCAGGATAGTGAAACTCTTACCAAGAACTCCCCTGTATGGCTGCGGATGCCAAGAGTACCTTGTGTGTAGATCAATGTCTAGCTTCCAGGATCTCAAGTACGGCTCAGTATCTAGCTTCCAGAATCCTCTATAGTTCGACAGATGGACATACATGCACAAAGAAAAACTGTGGCCCAGCCACTTAGCCCTGCTTCTAAGTAAGTAGACAATCTTAGCAAACCTCAAAAAAATAGTAATGAACACAAACTTATCTGTGCTATTACATGTCTCCTTCCTTTTCCTTTCTCTAAGCCCTTGTGGTTTCTTTTAAATTCATGGTTTCATATATATATATATATATATATATATATATATATATATATATGTAAATGCATATATGCTTATGTATGCACATATATATTGTGCCCAGTCCATATAATGTTACTGGTATGTAGTTTTCCAGGACTGAACATTTGGTATTAATAACTGTTGGTATGTTCTTCCCTGAGGAAGATCATTTCTTCTGCACACTGCACACTCAGCATTCCTCAGTTGCCTGTAACTCTTTGTATATGTTTGAAGACTCTTGGATTTTCCTTGTCCACTTTGCCAGGACTAGTGTTGTTGTCTTTTTTGTTTGGGAAATCATGCAGATGACACTTTATAGGTATACCTTTCACTAGAGAAAAGTGCTGTTCATTTTATTTCTGCCATAAAATTTCATAAAATCAATATCATTTTCTGTTTGAGGTTACACTAAAACATTTTAATAAAGAATTAAGTTTTATTAAAAGACTTAAAATTTGTGCGGACTAAGTATTTAATGAAAATACTTGCATGTAATATTATAATCCTCTTTGTTTTAAATGCTACAGAAATACTTGCCACTCTAATGAAAATTCTTTATGATTATACTTAAAATCACATCCTTAGTTTACAAAATTTAATCCAGACTGAAGTTTGTTTACAATCTTGTCTGCCCTTGCTAGCTCAAAAAAGAGAAGAAAGGAAAGCTAAACTGTTAAAGATAAAGTACATTTAGGCAGACTATAGGTATTTTGATTTTCAGATGAGCAAGGCATTGTGCATAAATCCAATGGAATTGTAAAAGTATCCAACTCCAGAAACAGCCAGGCAAAGCCCTCCTGGGCCTGGAGGCAGGAAAAGGATTGACCACAGACAGGCAGTAGAAATTCTCTGACAGGGAGAAAATATCCTGAAATAGCTTTACAGTGAAAGAATTGACTGAATTCTACCCTCAAAGCAGGTAAGTTTTATGGCACATAATTAAATCTCAATAAAGCAGTTTAAATTCATAAGCTGCTTTATAAGACTTTTTACATTTCAGCTCTGACAAATAAAGATCTTGAAGTCATTGTTCTCGTCTCTAAAATATAATAAAGAGCTGAATCATTCCTTGGATTCATGAAACAAATAAGTGTCATCCCCTAGGCAGGGCCTTCAAGAAAAATCAAACAACATACTGTTTCCCTTTTTCAGAAGACAACAGAGACAAACTGGTTGGTTGGCACATTTGTTCATCAATTTGCAATCACATTAAATTACAAGAATAATAGGTATTAATTACTACAAGGGAGAAACACTCTAACCCTAACCCTAACCCTGAGAACACCAGTATTTTGATCACATTCCAACAGCTTCACAAAAGACTCCAAAGACTACTTAGGGTTCTGAGGGATAAAAATAAGGAAAATCTATTATAAATTGAACTCAGATTTCTTGATAACAAAGACTGAAGTACCAAAAGGAAAGACTCTTCCAGAACTTTGACTTGGCTCAGGAAGGAATGTCTTTGACCTTAGACTTCAGGAATCAAGCAAGGGCAAGTAAAATGCAGTAAATTTGTAGGAGGAATTGGTACAGAAAACTATGTAGTTACACCCACACACACTCTCTATGGGACTAGCTCTAAAATTCAATAGAAGCCTAAGACCACACACAGATAGTACAAGGCTCTACACAGATTGCTTCTGTTATACATACGCACTGTAATTTGGTTTATGAATTAGACACAGTAAAACACAATTAGTGAATCTGGCTATAATAAAGTTGCTTCTTGACTCTCCTACTTGAGGACCATTGTCAACTGATATAAGAGTGATTTGAACACAAGTACTATCGGACTGTGATAGTGATCTGACAGCCCGCAGTAACTCAGAGATGAACAGCTGGTACACATACAGGCAGACCATGGAACCTGGCTGAAACCATGGCACAGGTACTGTGAATGGGAAGTATGAGGACACTGTGATATTTCTGACAAAGAGTACACAGAACAGCATGCTTTTTTATCTCCTTCTCATTTACTCTACTCAGGTCTAGGCTTATCGCATGAATTTTTCTAACATCAGCCCCAATGTAGACTATGTGACAGGCTGCACATTTCACACACACACACACACACACACACACACACACACACACACATATATCAAGTTACTACAACCTGTAAAATGTTAAAGTATCTAGTTTGTCATTCAGGTGCAATTTGTATTGTAAGTGTAAAATGTAAGCATGTTTTTTAATTACATTTGCCAAAAAAATTAGATTTACTTATGTTTATTATATCATCATCAAACAAAATTTACTATCTTCACCTTCTTTTTGATGATTGTTTTTTTCTAATTTTACTAATACACTAAATATACTAAAATATGATTTTTATTTCTCAAAATATCTCTTTAATTGTTTACTATACTGCCCTGTCCCATGGGCTAGTCGAACAGGGTCCACCTGAAAGAGGGAGTGGAAATTGGGGACAGAGATTAGAAGAATAGAGACAAGACAGACTCCTGATCAAGTCTCAGTTTACTGAATGTGTAAACAACACTAATAAAGCAAAGGGTACAAGCCAATTTTTTTTTCACAGTAACAACACATCTGTTCCACCTCGCAAGGCATGCAGGAATTCACTCAAGGTTACACAAAGTCCGTTGTCCGGTCACCAAGGCTGCAGGGAGCTTGCTATCTACTTCTCAGGCTCAGAACACCCCGCTTGCAGAGACTACCAAGGACAGTCTCTGAGAAATGGATAAGACCCGCATCTGCTGAGGCCAGGAGGCAGAATTCCAATTACTGGACTCCTTCATATACATATCTCTATTATTTATTTTATAGTAACTCATGCCTCTATCACCACTCTGATAGTGAGAGTGAGATTTCTGTTGAAATTTACCAGAGTAGAATGTCACCTCTGTTGCTCTGTTCTGCCAACATCTGACACAGAGAAAGTGTCAATAAGTAAAGTTTTATTTAATGAATTTTTAAAAAATCTGTCCAGGTGTGTTGTGAGACTTCAGTCCTTCCAGAAATACAAACTGTGCTCACAAAATTTCAAGTAAAATAGTTGTTCCTTTTGTTTGATATTTCTTTTTTTTTTTCTTCTTCATATTCTTCTTTGATATGTCCTGATTTATGGCAGATAGAGGAACTCTGAAGAAGTCAATCTGTCTGTTCTAAGAGATAAAAAAAGCAGCCCAAGGGGGAGCCAAGATGGCGGCGCCGGGAGAGCACCTTGTATAAGAAGCAGGACAGCACTCTCCGTGCGGCGACCAGGAGACTGAACTCTGGGCCCCGAAACCACAGCGAGATCGTGTTTCCCAGGTGAGGGGAGGCTCCCACGGCCTGGGAATCGGTCGGGTCCACTCTCGGCTGCCCAGCCAGAACCCGGAAGAGTTCCTGGGTGATTCGGACTTTGGGTCCCGGGCTGGAGCCACAAGCTTGCGTGTCCCCATCAGTTCCACAGGCTGATCCGTGGGCACAAGGGTGCCTGAGGCTGGGAGTCCCAGTCGCGGGGGGACCCCACGGGGAAGCAAGGTTGTGGGTCTGATCGCGGATCACCCAGTCTTTCCCCAGAAGGTCTCTAGGACGGTTGCCCGCCGCCATCACAGCTGAGCTCCTGCGGCGCACGGAGAGCTGCACGCTCAGCTCAGCGGTACAGACAAGCTGCGCGCCCCAGTACAACAGGGACTGGGAACCCCTGTCCAGAGAGGACCCCACAGAAAAGGAAGAAACCGTGCTGCTGGGGTCACCTAGGGAAAGTCTAGCAGACTGCAGATCGCAAACAGGCTAGTACGCCCAGCCATCACAGATCTGGGCCCAAACAGGGAGCACAGAGTGATTGGAAACTTAGCTCCTGCAGACTAGCAGGTGGGCACACGCTCCACCAACCCAGAGGCCTGCTTTGTACCAACTACTCCTTACAGACAGAACTGTGTGCCCCAAGACACCAGAGCAATACTTACCCGCCACAAATTACCTCTTGGGTTCTGGGGCACAGAGCCCCAACCTCAGACCTACAAAAGTCCGGGAACCCTGAGATCAACCCCCAGATACTGCTCCAAGGGGCAACCAGTTATCCCTAACAAAACCGACCAAACCACGGGACACACAGGATACAGCAGCTGATCACTAAATTTACAACAAGAAACCCAGAAGGAGGGCAGCTG
>REGO01000136.1:1947085-2004074 GCA_010120015.1 Rhombomys opimus | reverse complement strand
ACTTATGGGGGGATACAAAAGGAATAAAGTGTATTTAATAAAAGTTAAATAAAATAAAAAAAAGCAGCCCAAAGTCAGAAAGATCTTAGTTCTATGTCTGCTTGTATGTGTGGCTCTCTAACCTCCTATGGACCAAAGTGCTCAGCATGTCCACTGCAATAACGCATTTAGAATATGCTTTAGCTATCTTCCGATTGCCATAAAAATTATAATTAAAAAGCAATTTATACATGAAAAATTTTAATTTGTGGGTTCACATTTTCAGACGGTAGTAGAGTTCATGGTCATTATTTCTAGAAGCATGGTGGCAGGCAGGCAGGCATGGCATTAGAGCAGTAGATGACAGCTTACATATTGAGGCAACAGCCAGAAGACACAAAGAAAAAGATATAGAGAGACCCAATTGAAAATATGTGTGCTCTTGGAACCTGAAGGCTCACCCCCAGTGACATACCTTCACCAAAAAGACCACACCTTCTAATAATCCACAAATAGAACCACCAACTTGGTACCAAGTCTTCAAACACCTGAGCTATGGGCACCATTTTCATTCAAACAGGGAATCACACTTTGATTTACAAATACAGGAAAAATAAAGAAAGTACAAAATAAAGGGAGTATTTAAAGGAAGTCTGTCTTTGAAAATAATAATAGATAAAAACACAAGTTCAAATAAGTCTAAGAACATGAAGTAGTAGAATTTGCTAGTACAATGTGAAAACCAAGCAGATCATATTGAACTGCAGGAAATCAAAGTCAAAATGAAGATGTTGAAGCACCTAGAGTGAGTATTGGTGAGAGCTTCAAAGAGAAACAAGGATAAGGATTAAGGATGACAGTTGGCTCCCCAGAATCCATGTGTAAAAAGAATGGTTATGAAATACCTTTTCCCCCCAAATGACTACACAGTTGAAATATTAGTTATAAGCATCTAGTATATTTTCACATAAAGGACCAAGAGGCACATTAATAAAACATTCACTGATTAATTATTCATTATTGGTACATAAATGCACTGGGATGTGGGCATGAAGCCACAGTACCAGTTATACGTCTCTAGTTATCTCAAAGTAGCCTTCAATTAACAGTCACACAGATTTTTTTTAACTTGAATTGTGTTGTAACACTAAATCTAAGTTAGAAAGCAAATGCTATCATGGAAGAATAAATAAATGTGGGCACGGAGAATCATCTTTATATCCCAGGGTTCAGTTTTAACACATTGTAATCCTATCGGGTTTCTGTCCCCAAGAATAAATATATCACATACAGTTCTTTAGTGACAGATTCACTCATGCAACATCAATAGTGAATTTGATTGACATTTATTAGAAAACACTTGAGTTTGATTTTGCACATTCATTTTAGAATTTTTCTATTATCATTAGCGAATGAAATGATTGAAAGATACAGAAAACTATCACAGATGATTTTCTACCACAGCAAAATAATTATTTTCAGTTTTCTAAGTAGTATTTCAGTTTTTAATTCCTTAAACATTTTTTTGTTTCTTAAAAAAATCTCTTTTTTTCAAATAGTATTACCTTGTACAGTGCCATTGGGAGATATCTGAGATTAATACTTTGTCTTCAATATTCTGTCTTCCTCTTAACAAGTAAGCTCTTTTTCAATAGATTACCTGTAATATAGAATATATATATATATATATGTTTATATATATTCCTGTTTGTAACAAAAATTAAATTAGAATTTGATGGCAGTGTGTGAAATTTTAAGAAATCAAAGACCATCTACATAATATTCTGTATCTATAATTGTAATTCAAAAGCAAGAAGTAATAAAAATTAAATATTTCATTAGTTAAAATTAAAGCTAATATTATGACTGAACAACTTTAAGAAACATTGAGAAGATAATTTTTTCAAGCATAAGAGAAATACTACAGGTAAGAAATGCATCAGTACAAAGATATGATGGAGGTCAAATAAAAATTCTCTATCAAAGCAGCTCCAAATGACAGCCTAGTTTTCTACATTAAGAAGAAAACAAAGAGAGCAAATCATACCTACAGCAACCTGGGAAAATTAAATAATAACAATGAAGGCACAATTTAAAGGAAGTGGAGGAGAGTGCAAAATAAAAGATAAACATTCAAGACCCAATTTTATTCCTATATAACAGAAGTGAAATAGAATTTAAACTTAAAACACAATGTATATGGAAATGAAATAAGTATGTAAAAAACTGAACAAGCTATATACAGGGCCTACATCAAATTAAAGAAGATGAACAATGGAAGAATGGATAAGTTGTGGAATATTTATACATTGGCAGTACTCAGCCTTGTTTAAATGTCAACTCTTCTCATCCTGTTTATAGTTTTAACATAACAATCAAAAATCCCAAAAAGTTATTTGGTAGATATCAGCAGCTATTTTAAATTTATGTGCTGGAACTGAGAATTTGCAATAATCAAAACAGAGCTGACGATGTAACTTATCTAAGGGTCTCCCATCTGACACCTAGTCCATAGCTTATTATAAAGCTTTGGTGGTTTGAGGAATAGACAAGTAAATGAATCAGAGAAGCTCAGAAATAGGTTGCTAGCTGGGTGAAATTATTTTTCTCATGTGAGTGTGTTGGGAGAGGTGTTTCCACATGAATATATAGGTGCTTATGCATACACCTGCATGGGGAAAAACATACCAGGATTTGTTGTGTCACCTATTTGCCACACTCTGCCTTATTCACTTCCAACGGGACCCTGTATTGAGGAGCTCACTATTTCTAGCCTATCTGGTTAAACAGCTCCCAGTAGATCTATCTTTACCCTGCAAGCGGGGATCACAGGCACATGCAGCCATCTCATGCTGGGGATTTGAAGTCAGCTCATCAGGCTTGAGCACTTATTCCGTGACACTTAGTATATTCAATCTCATCAGATCCTATACAAAATTACCATCTTTTCCACAACTGTCAGGAAGATTCAGCATTCATATGTAAGAAAAATAGAAGGAATATAGACACATACTTTTCCATCTCACACAAAATGTAACCAACCGGTACCATCCTCCTAAGCATAAATGCAAACCTGTAATTCGTGTCATAAAAAGCAGAGACAAAAGCTTATATGGCCTCAAGTATGGTCACTAAGTGAAAACATTGAAAAGTTGGAGTTAATTGAAATTTAAAGATAGAAAAACATTCATAAGAAAAATGAATAGGAAAGCCACAAATTGAGTAATGAACTTTGTAAAATTTATACCAAATGCAAATAATTAATGAAAGTCAAGTCAATATTAAGAAAAATGTGATTTGAAGTTGGTAAAACAGCAACTTCATTGGAAAGGATGACACAAAATTGAACAATTGGGTTGTGTATAATTTCTTTAGCTTACTTACTATAAAGAAGTTAAAAATTAGCACAATGTGATTGCAAATCTTCATTGTCATCTTAACATGATTTGGAATTACCCAGAACACACACAAACTGGTTATATCTTTGGGAGATTTTCTGGAGATTTAGTTTAACTGAGGAGAAGAGACTACACTGAATATTGATGACACCATCCCCTCAGGCTGGGGACACAGATTGAATAAAAAGAGAAATAATAAACAGTCTTTCCAACTCTCTCTCTCTCTACCTCCCTCCTTTACTCCCTCCCTTCCTCTCTGTCCCTGCCTGTCCTGTGGACACAATGAGACCAGTCACTACCACATACACTTGCTCCCTCATGTTTCTCATCATGGTAGACTGTACCCACACAAACCATAAACCTAAATAAGTCTTCCATCCCTAAGCTGCCCCTGTTTGGTGTTTTGCACAGCCTTCAGAATATTTACCCAGCATCCCAGCATTCAAGGGAAAGAAAGAAAGAAAGAAAGAAAGAAAGAAAGAAAGAAAGAAAGAAAGAAAGAAAGAAAGAAAGAAAGAAAGAAAAACACTACACACCAATTAGAATGGCTGGAACCCATAAAACTGGCAATTCCAATTTCCACCCCATTCATTGTTATTGAGGATATAAAGTTGCACAGCCCATTAGGCAAGCTGCCCTAATGTGAAAAGCTATACATTGTCTAACTATAAATCTAGCAATCAAACCCAGTGTATATTCAAAACTTGTAAAACATGTACAAACAAAGTTTGGCACATAAATGCTGATAGCAATACCATCAGAATAATGTCACTTTAAAAATGAAAAATGTGATATCTCAGGGTTGTTTTGATTTGCATTTCCCTGATGGCTAATGAGGATGAGCATTTCTTTAAGTGTTTCTCTGCCATTCGATATTCCTCTGTCAAGAATTCTGTTTAGCTCTCTTCCCCATTTTTTAATTGGATTACTTGGTTTGCTGCTTTTCAGCTTCTTTAGTTCTTTGTATATACTGGATATTAGTCCTCTGTCAGATAAAGGGTTAGTGAAGATTCTTTCCCAGTCTGTAGGAAGACGTTTTGTTTTCAAAGCAAAGACTCATGACCAAACCTTTGGCAGAGTACAGGGAATCATAAGAAAGAGGGGAGTTAGTCTGATGGGGAAAGGATAGGAGCTCCACAAAGACCAAATATATCTGGGCACAGGGTCTTTTCTGAAACTGACATTCAACCAAGGACCATGTATGGATATAACCTAGAACCTCTGCTCAGATGTAGCCTGTGGTAGCTCAGTAACCAATTGGTTTCCCAAAGTGAGGGGAACAAGGACTATTTCTAACAGGAACTCAATGAAGATACCTGATAAAACAGGATCAGATGAATGGGGGGAGGTCCCCCCCTATCAGTGGACTTGGAAAGGGGCACAGTGGTGATGAGTGAGGGAGGGAGGGACTGGGAGGGAATGAGGGTTCGGGGCACGGCTGGGATACAGAATTAATAAAATGTAACTGATAAAAATAAATAAAAAAAATGAAAAAAAATGAAAAATGACTTTCAGTATGCATGAGGATATACAAACTAAGGTAATAGGTAACCCTAAAACAATACACCACTCAGTCACATACAGAAGTCAGCTCTCTTTCCACAGAGATAAAAGGAGACTTCCTAAGAACACATTGCTAAGTGAAAAAGGCAGTGTGTAAAAGCCACACACTGTGACCATTCACATCCACATAGAATGCTCAAGTACTGCAACATTGGACAAAACAGGGGCCACAAAGGACTGTAGATAAAACACTGAGAATGTCCTGATACAAGAAGTAACTCTGTATATAATACAACTGTGGGTCCTACATGTTACATAATTTTCAAAACCTGTAGAATTTTAACCACATTGCTGCTCAGTATCCAAGTAGGTTCCCTAGTAAGGGGAACAGGGACTGACTTTAATATGAACTTGGTGGCTGGCTCTTTGATCACCTCCCCCTGAAGAGGAGAGCAGCCTTACCAGGCCATAGAGGAAGACAATGCAGCCAGTGCTGATGAGACCTGATAATCTAGAGTCAGATGGAAGGGGAGGAGGACCTCCCCTATCAGTGGACTTGGAGAGGTCCATAGGAGGATTTGAGAGGGAGGATGGAATTGGAAGGGAATGATGGAGGGGGCTACAGCTGGGAAACAAAGTGAATAAACTGTAATTAATATAAAAATTAAAATTAAAAAACAGTAGTAAAAAAAGAACAAAAGGTTATAATGCACAGTTTTAAAAAAAATTAGAGGACTGTGGAAGCATTGCAGACTTTGATAAACATAATATCATTGCATAAAAGATGCTTGAAGTAGTCTCATGGAGAGAGGTGGAAGAGGTGTTGAACAAGTCCACTCTGGAAATGAGTGGAGTCTAAAAGACAAAGAACAAATATGTAGTGAATATAACACTGTAGTCTAGTTCATAGAATCAGTTTCCACAGGAGTGTGCTAAATAATGCAGATATTGCCATCGATGTACAATGTTATTGAACAATTAACTAAAGGAAAGGCAAATGACTGTGGCCAGGTTTGTTGTGGTAGGAATGGGGAACAGATAAGGGGAGGGTGGGTACACTTTGACACATAACTGAATATTATATTTGAGGTGTCTGATACTCACAGGTTTCTTTTATGACTGAAGATCTAGAAGCTGATGCCCTCTAAGACAGGACACTGAACTTGAATTTCATGGTCTAATATATATTTTCTAATTCAAGATCATAGGACTCTGACAAGATAACCCTGCCAGAATTCAAAAGTTGAACAACCCATGGTGCCACATAAGAAAAAAAAAATATTAAAATAAGACAATGCAAAGCCAAAAAAAATTAAAGTTTTTTTTTTTAATTACAGACTCTACCCAGCAGTATATCAAAGCAGATGCTGAGACTCATCACCAAACCTTGCGCACCTTGCAGGGAATCTTATGAAAGAAGGGGGAAATAGAAAGACCTGGAGGGGACAGGAGCTCCACAAGGAAAGCAACAGAACCAAAAAATCTGGACCCAGGGATGTTTTCTGAGACTGATACTCCAACCAAGGACCATGCATGGAGATAACCTAGAACCCCTGTACAGATGTAGCCCATGGCAGCTCAGTCTCCAAGTGGCCACCCTAGTAAGGGGAACAGGGACTGTCTCTGACGTGAACTCAGTGCCTGGCTCTTTGATCAGCTCCCCCTGAGGGGGGGCAGCCTTACCAGTCCACAGTGGAAGACAATGCAGACAGTTCTGATGAGACATGATGGCTAGGGTCAGAGGGAAAAGGAGAAGGATCTCTTATCAGTGTACTTGGAAAGGAGCATGGGAGAAGAGGGATTGGGAAGGGACGAGGGAGTGGGCTACAGCTGGGATACAGATTGAATGAATTGTAATTAATATAAAAAATTAAAATTAAAAAAATATATTCACATATTAAGGAGACAAATGTAGAGAAATCAGAAAGGCTCTCAGTCGCCCAAACTGAGAAAATTTCAATAATAACACAGTGGAGGCTGCACTGGATGTTTATTTTCTATATTATTCTTTAAAACTGCCACATTCATGAAATAAAGGAGGGAAGGAAGGAAGAGGAGGATGTCCACAAGCCAGAAGGGAGCCTGGACAAATATGGAAATGTATGTAAAGCTTTTCTTGATGAGATCTTGGAAAACAATGTGATAGTCGATAAAGATAAAGGAATATTGAATAAAGCATTGACTTCAGCTGACAATGTTAATTTGGGTTCATTAACATTGACAAATGTGTCAAAGCAATAGATGATGCTAATGATGGGTGACTCATGTATATGGAACATGCTGCCTTCTCAACTGTTTGCAAACACAAACTATTTAAAAATATTTGAACTCAATGAAAGTAACTAAAAAATATGGATAAATGAAAATAACAGTGAAATGTGGGTGCAAGTTTTATACAATAAACAGAATAAAGTACACCTACCTAGGAAAATACATGGATGAATATTCTAATTTTTACTTTAAAATTATCAAAACTATCATATAAGTAAGAGCTATTACAAACACACTGATAGAACATTACAGAGTTATTGAGAATAAACATAAGATTTAGCTTAACATATTTAATAAAATATGTAGGTAACTTAGCTTTAAGAATATTGATTACAACTCTTGTCATACTAGCACAACTCCGTGTTGAAAGATTAAGTACTGTTTACAGTGGTAAATATTGAGGGACTATATAAAGGTAATGGCAGTGGTGAGGAAACCTCACTAACTGTTTGAATTGGTTCTCTATCATATAGTGCCTACAAGTATTTTGGTTTGAAAAAAAAACAGAGCTTATGTTTCAATCAGAGGAGAATGTATCAAATTAATTCAGGCATGTAAAACGGCAGAAAATAAACTATTATTCAAAGATGGATTCTCTTGGGTTACTTGGATTGCTAGTGATGGTTGTTTTCTTGTTAAATCTCTTGATTTCACCTGTCATTTATTACTTTGAAAAGTGAGCATGCAATGAAACTTAATGTTCTTTTCGTACTGAACTGAAGTACAGCCATCAGCCATCTTTTATTAATAATAGATTGTATAGATAAAATTTCCAGCAGAAACATCATCCTAAGATATAAATCCTTCTTATGAAAGATCAGATTTATCAGAATGTAGAATCTGTAAAGTCACAGGAACAGAAGTCTGAAGGAGAAGTTTACGTTTGGCATTTCTTTCTCACCTTCCACACTCACTGTCTAACTATAGCTTCCATTCCACACTACATCAGTGGTGCTCTCATCTATATATTAAACATTAAAATACAGTGAAGATGAATGATTAAATATCATATCCAGAAACACACATACACATGCACGAGAAAAAAGAGATTCTGACCTCTCCCTTAAGTGGAAAATATTGCTGGGAAACAAATGTAAATGAGTTAGGCATAAAGGGTGTATTTGCTACATTTTTAGGTTATTTGAATATTGTATATTTATTTATACATTAAATTAAGAATATTATATTGCAGGCACTGGAGATTATCACCAGAAACAAGCTAAATTTGTGGACTGATAGAAGTAGGGCTCAAACTCAAGTACTTGAGTTTAAATTATAGCATAAAGACATATAAATAGGAAAAAAACCTCGGTGGAATAAATTGAAGGTTTTATAACAACTTTAAACAACTAAAAAAAAAATCAAGATGAAATGGTTTTGGTTCAACGATGGAAAGTAAAATAATTGAGGGTCAATTTTCTATAACAGTGGATCTCAACCTCCCTCATGCTGCAACCCATTGATACAGTTTCTCCTTTTGTGGTAACCCCTAACCATAAATTATTTTGTTGTTACTTCATAATTGTAATTTTGCTATTGTTAAGAATCATAATATAAATATCTGACATGAGATCACCACAGGGACCTCGACCCACAGGTTGATAGACATTGCCTTCCAGAGAGAGATGAACCAGAACAAGATGCTAGGCATTGGGCAATTGTGTTTTTGGTGGCAAGATCTGATTTGTGGAATTTGTCATTACCCATAGTCTGAGTGTCACATAATGGCAAACTTCGTTTCACTAGATGGAGTCTGTATTAAATACTTAGCATAAATATCTAGTTTCCCCAGATATAGAGTCAGTATTAAACATCTGACAATATTTCTGCATTTTCCCCTACAGATACTTGAAGAACACAGAAAATAACAAAGTATCGAAATTAATCAGAAGTAATGAGTGGTGAACAGAGATGACTATTTCTTACAATTGCTGTTGCTGTGAGATTATATAATGTACTTTTTAAAGATGATCTGCTTACAATTGGATCATGAAATTATGAAAAATTCATCAATCTTTCATGAGCTTACACAAACCAGCTCCAACAAAAACACTGAAAATACAATCAATAGATGTTAATAATGTTCGGGAAACTAGAGTTGAAAACATTAAAAAAAGGGTTTGGAAAAGAAACTGAAAATTTGGCTAAGGATAAACTAAAACCTCACTATACAGTTTGAGAACCATTGGTAATCTGTTAATTTTAATCCTGTTAACTATAACCCTGTTAGCTAGCTCATATTAAAAGTGTCAGAGATGGTGGAGTGGGTGAAGGCGATTGTTACCAAAACCGTCTACTGCAGTTTGAATCTCCAAGACCTGTGTTGGGGAAAAAGAAAATTGACTACTGAGGGCTTTCATCTGATCTACACACACAGACACAAACATTCACATACAAATAAATATTTAAATGCTTAAAAATTCCAATAAAGGGGTAGGAGTTACTTAAGCATTTTTATGTATAGTGACAGTGGGTTAATTTTTAATATAATGCCCAACTTTTTTGAGATTTATTAGTAGTGGTAGTAGTAGCATTTACTACAACTTATTCAATTTGTATCCTGGATGTGGCCCCCTCCCCTGTCTCTTTCCAACCCCACCCTTCCTCCCTCTTCTCCCCCTATGCCGCTCCCCTACTCCACTGATAGGGGAGGTCTCCCCTTCGATCTAACCCTAGCCTATCCGGTCTCATCGAGACTGGTTTCTTTGTCTTTCTCTGAGGCCTGAAGATGCTTAGTCCTCATTCAGAAGGACGCAATAGACGTCAGAAACAGGAGAAGACAGGGAACAGGACAGGAGACTACCACAACGGGCCTCTGAAGGACTCTACTGATCGAGGTATTGAAGCAGAGGCTGAGACTTATAGCAAAACTTTGGGCAAAATGCATGGAATTTTATGAAAGGAGGGGGAGATAGTAAGACGTGGAGAGGATAGGAGCTCCAAAAGAAGGTGAACAGAGCCAAAAAACCTGAGCCCTGGGTACCGTGAAGAGAATGATACCCCAACCAAGGACCATGCATGGAGAGGACCTAAAACTCCTGTTCAGATGTAGCCATGGCAGCTCAGTCTCAAAGTGAGTACCCTAGTAAGGAGAGCAGGGGCTATCTCTGGCATGAACTCAGTTACAGACTCTCTGATCACCTCCCCCTGGGAGGGGTGTGCAGCTTTGCCAGGCTACAGATGCCTAACTTTTTAATATATTTATATATGTTTAATATATATGTAGCTATTAAAAGATATTGTATAGAATTATAAATTTTATATAAACTCTATAAATAATATTTTATAGTTTTTCAAATGAATGCATATACCTTATTCAAAATTCATGACATACTTACAAAATCTGCAAATTTTGAGGGAGGTAATGGAACTAAAACTATCATGCAAATGTGTTAATATAGCAGTTAGGAGAATTTTTTATTTTTTATTTTACCTTTAATTTTTTAAATTACACTTTATTCACTTTGTATCCCTCCTGTAGCACCCTCCTTCCTCCTCCCAATCCCTTCCTTCCTCTCCTTTCTCCATGCATTTCCCTCCCCAAGTCCATTGATAGGGGAGGTCTTCTTTTCTTTCCTTCTAATCTTGGTCTAGTAGGTCTCATCAGGAGTGGCTGCATTGTCTTCCTCTGTGGCCTGGTAAGGCTGCTTCCCCTTCAGGGTGAGTTGATCAAAGAGTAGGTCAAACAGTTCATGTCAGAAGCACTCCTTGTTCCCATTACTATGGGACCCATTTGGACACTGAATTGCCATGGGCTACATCTGTGCAGGGGTTCTAGGTTATCTCCATGCATGGTACTTGGTTGGAATATCAGTCTCAGGAAAGACTCCTGTGCTCAGATTTTTTGGTTCTGTTGCTCTCCTTGTGGAGCTCCTGCCCTCTCCTGATCTTTCTATTTCCCACTTCTTTAATAACTTGGGGAGGGGCATGCAAGCAGAGGGTGGAGGAAGGGAGGGATTGGGATGGGAGGAGGGAGGGAACCACAGGTGGGGGGGATACAAAGTGAGTAAAGTGTAATGAATAAAGAAAAATAAAATAAAATAATAAAAAAATAAGATTCCAAGCACTCTGCCCATCATTTGGTCATAAGTCTCAGCATCTGGTTTGATAGTGTGCAGGGCAGAGCCTTTCAGAGGCCCTCTGTGGCAGGTTCCTAACTTGTTTCCTGTTTTCTTCTTCTTTTGATGTCCATCCTCTTTGCCTTTTGGGATGGGGATTGAGCATTTTAGTCAGGGTCCTCCCTCTTGATTAGTTTCTTTGGATGTACAGATTTTAGTAGGTTTATCCTATATTATATGTCTATATGAGTGAGTATATACAGTGTGTGTCTTTCTTTACTGTTTCCCATTTTTTAATTGGATTACTTGATTTGTTGCTTTTCAACTTTTTAGTTCTTTATATATACTGGATATTATCCCTTTGTTAGATATAGGGTTGGTGAAGATCCTTTCCCAGTCTGTAAGCTGTAGTTTTGTTCTGACAACAGTGTCCTTTGCTTTACAGAAGCTTTTCAGTTTCATGAGGTCCCATTTATTGATTGTTTTTCTTAGAGCCTCTGCTGTTGGTGTTCTGTTCAAGAAGTTGTCTCCTGTGCCAATGAGTTCAAGGCTCTTCTCCACTTTTTCTTCTAACCAATTTAATGTGTCTGGTTTTATGTTGAGGTCTTTTATACACTTGGACTTCAGTTTTGTGCAGGGTGATAAGTATAGATCTATTTTCATTTTTCTACATGTAGACATCCAGTTATACCATCACTATTTGTTGATGCAATCTTTTTTCCATTGTATGGTTTTGACATCTTTGTCAAAAATCAGGTCTCTATACGTGTGTTGGTTTATTTCTGGGTCTTCTATTCGGTTCCATTGATCCACCATTCTGTTTCTATGCCAGTAGCAGGGTAACTGTCTCCAGGACTTCTCTGTGTGAGAGCAGAACCCTCTTGACTAACAAGGACCACAGTTACCACTCAGGTCTGTACAGCTGAGGTGAGCTGTGGCAATTCCTGAAAAACACTGGCCATTCAGTGACCATACTCAAAAAGCTGAGGAGGCTTTCTTCAGGAAAAATCATCTTCCTACCAAGAGGATTCTCTTCACCACAGGGTTCCAGGAACCACCGGAAACTAACACCCAACACCTAAGATAGACCAATGGGTAGAGGCCAGTGTAAAAGCTCAACCAACAAAAGACAGAGCAATATGGCATCTCCAGAACCCAGTTATCCAGGGGCAAGCAGCCCTGAACACCTCAGCATAATTAAAATTCAAGAAGATGACCTAACATCTATGCTTATGAAGAGGATAATAGAGGAAACAAATAAAATACATAAAGAACTAAAGGAAGATAAAGTCAAACAGATTACAGCCATCCGTCAAGAAATACAGGAAGTTGCAGCCAAATAGTTTGTGGCCTTTAGAGAGGAAATACTTAAATCACTGAAAGAAATAAAAGAAACAGAGGATTGTTCAAACAAACAGCTGAAGGATTGGAAGGAAAAACAGGAAGACATAAGAGAAATCTTAAAACAACTTTATTGAGCCATTTCAGTTCACAGATAAGAAATCTGAGGTTGAGATTTTCAATGAGCCATGGAAATACACATATCACACAGTGTTTGTTTTAAAAAACTAGAGAGGTATCAAATGACTAGCATGAGACAGGCTCCTCCAGCAATGCTTTCCTGCAGAAGGAGAGCAGCATCATGATTCCAAAGTGTATCTGTCCAGGACAACAGAAAATACTGTAGCCACTCTTGTTATAAGGTCATTAGTGTTTGGGAAATTGGTAACTCAGAAAACATTACAGTCCTGTATTTCAGAATGGAATATCAATCTTATTCAGAGATATCCTCAAATATTTTTATGGATGAAATAGCTAAAATAAGCTTTGTAGTTCTTTTTGACATTTTTAATTACTTGTAAAGTGAAGACAACCTATTAATAGTGTTTATCTGTGGATTATCTTGGACAGATAAGTTGTAGATCATTATTCTTGTCATCACGACTTAGCTCATCAGGTACTCTCAGAGTTAGGAGGAGATTGAATTTCAGGACTTCCTGACTGTGGCTGAGGAGTGATGGAACTTCTCTGTGGCTATAATCACAAAATCTGCAAAGTACAGAATTTAAGTACTAGAAATCTCCAAATTTTATGATTGAAAATTGTGTTTTTTCAAGATACCAATGGATTTGTGTAAAGTCATCCAGTGAGAAAAAAACTCCCCACAGCAAGTGAAACACTTAGGGAGCCAGATTGTAGGCAAGTGTCTTGCTCCAGAGACTCATCCCGTACAGAACTTCATACTTCCGTCTCGCTTACTGTGGCATCTGTGCAGTGTCTCACTTTAGGAGTCTCTGTGTAATATCAGTCATACTGACTGGTGATTCTTATGCTCAGAGACACAAGCATGCACATACAGTTTCTTAGGACTTACTGAAACAGAGCAACTACTGGAGCATTCTTCTCTTGCCTGAGCCATGTACTACCAATTCTCCATGTAAAACTGTATGCTCACAATCAATGCTGATAGGCTCTGCTTAATATTACTCTGGGGAAATAGATTCAACCATGTGTCCTGTTTTTGAAGTCAGAGAGAATAGTTACCCATTTAGGATTTAATTAAATTTCACAAATGTTATTGCCTTTAAAAGCCAGGGCCTGGGCCTGATACTAGTGAGAAGGGCTCTTTTATCACAGATATTAGACTCCATTGTGGAAAAAATAGAAAGAAAACCAGCCTGTCAGTTCAATTATGTCATGAATGAACACATAATATGTGGAAAAGGAAAACAGAAAACAGGGGAAGAGTGCAAGCTCTTTGGAGTAGATGGGACATAGACTAGATCTTCAGGAGTAGCAACAGGACTGAGCTATTCAAGCGATCAAAGGAGAAGACTTGGAGAGAACGTTGCAAAATAAAGAGCATGAAAGCAGAAGACACAAGGAGAAACATATCCATAAGATAAGAGAGGGGGTATGTTTCAAGGAAGGTGAGTGGAGGGCATCACAAGAACACAGGTTGATAAAAGGCTTTCTTATTTGTATATTCTTCTATTTGGGTTGCTGTTATTATAATGGGCTAAGTTTGAGTTAGTCTAAAGCAATAGGATCCAGACCCTATTTCTAACTCCTATTGCCTCAGAAAATTTGGCAGCTTCTAAGGAAGAGATTCTGGGCCACCCCAAATAACATAGTGAGATCCTGGATCAAACATAAGTAAATAAAGAACTGGTGTGTAGCTTAATTGGTACACTGCTCAATCAGTTACACACAAAATCCCAGGTTCAGTTTCCCCATCACATAAAGCAGAGATGAGAGTACATGTCTGCCCTCCCAGTACTTGTGTGGTAGAGGCAGGAAGATCAGAAGTTTAAGGGCATTCCTGGCTTCTTGGTAAGTTTTAAAGCCTTGTGGTATCTGAGTAACTAATTTTGACAGGTTTTGTTCAGTCACATGTTCCTAAGAATTTTCTAGACGTGGAATGGACTTGAAGCCTTCTAGTAACCTGGAAATTACTTATAGCTTGGCCTTAAAGAAGGTCATTGGTTCTTGTTGGTAGTGGTGATTTTTGTTTTTCAGTGATTGTATTTGAGTGTGCGTGTCTGTGGATATGTGTGTGTCTGTGTGCACATGTTGGCTCCATGTATGGATGTGAACCATGAGTGTGCCAGGTACACTCAGAGACCAGAGAAGAGTGATGGGTTATCCTGGCTGGAGTTACAGGCAGCTGGGAGCTGTTTGTGGATGCTGTGATAAATACCACTATGGAAGCAACTTGGAGAAGAGAGAATTAATTCCATCATACACTTCCTTGTAATGGTCTTTCGCTGAACGCAGTTAGTTCAAAAGCTAAAGGCAAAGACTGAACTATAACCGTTGAAGGAATGGTTCTTATGGGCTCTTTCCCGGTAGACTAGGCTTATATTAATCTGTCTTACTTATACATCTCTTGCCTGCCTGAAAAGTGATGGTCCTGCTCTCAGTGGGCTAGGCTCTCTTCATCAAATAGCCATCAAGAAAATGCCCCATAGACATGCCTACATGCCAGCCTGATGGAAACAATTCTTTAAGTGAGATTCCTTCTGCCCGAGTATTTCAAGTTGACAACCAAATTCAGGCATCACAAGAACACTTCCTGATCCAGGTCTGTATGTTCTCTCAGTAATGACCTCATGGATGGATAGATAGATAGATCGATAGATAGATAGATAGATAGATAGATAGATATAAAATCAGATAAATATCTAATTCTTAACTAAATGGTAACATTAACCAAACTGTGTATTTATCACAAAATTATCACTTATCAGTAGATCAGAAATAGCATCATTCTTACTTTTAATACTTCTTTTTACATTCTCAGGATCCTAACATATTCACTTTCTGTAGATTAGAACAGCCTTTCCAAAATAAAAATGTACTTTGCATCATGAGACTAAGTTTTTGCTGCTCAATGAGGATAACCGGGAACAATTACACCAAGAAAACAATGGTTCCTGTCAGAGAAAAGAGTCAACCTACTTTCAGCTGCAGATACGCCATAACCTTAAATCATAGCCACCAGGAAGTCTTTCTTCCTTTTCACATTATGTCTTAATGGTAAATACCTAGTTTTTAAATTTCTAATAAGAACTCAGACAGAATGTGTAAGTAACCTGCAAGCAGCAAATAGTATAAAGTTCAATGAATATCGTCCAAGCATCCTAAAGTGGGCAATGTAGAGAGGCAGGGTCTCTGCCTTCCCAAGGAAAGACTCAGGGTCATTTCTATATATTTTCCCTTACATCAAACTTGCTGTGCCCCATGCCTACACACAGACACACACACACATAAACACACACACACACACACACACACACACACACACAACTCTAGATGTCTTCATGGCTCATGTTGCTTGGTAGTTTTTCTTCTTTTCACCTGCTGATATTGATCTCACATACAATACATTTAAAAACCAACCTGATAGAATTTCTCCCTGAAGAAAGGGAGCACAGAAGAAAATATTTCTGTTTCCACTCTTGATGCTTACTTGAATTTTGATGCTTACTGTCTAACTTCCCAAGGAAGTGTTGTGGATAAGTAGATGATTAATAGACAATAGATGATTGGCATATGATACATGAACTGTATTGATCACATGATATGGATGTAGTAGCATGAGTTTCCTAGAGGAGACAGACCCCATTGCATTCAAAATGACTGATCTGGTTAGTTTAAGCTGTCAACCTGACAATACCTAGAATCACCTAGGAAAAGGGAACCTCAGCTGAGGCACTATCTAGATAAGATTGGACTATGGGCATGTCCATGGGATATTCTCTTCCTTGGTAATTAATGAAGGAGGACCCAGGCCATTGTGACTGATATCATCCTTAGGCAGGTGGGCCTAGACTTTCTAATGAAGCTAGCTGAGAATAAGTCAGGAAGTGAGCCAGAGAGCTAGTCAGGAAGCATCATTATTCCATGTATTCTGATTCAGTTCTTGTTTTAGTTCCTGCCAGGGTTTACCTCATTGATGATTACAACCTGGCAGTGCAAGCTGAATTAACTCTTCCTTCCTAGGATCAGTTGATCACAGCAACACAGATAAAGTTGGAGCAATATCCAAAGCAATTAACTAGAAGCAAACTAGGAAAATAATTAAACTGATAGTAATTCTATGTGTATTTGACATTTGCTCAAGGTCACTGAAAACCTTTGACACAGAGCCTACAAGGAGGTTTGCTTATTCATGAAGAGGGGATAAATCAGGAGGAAATATGCACGATCAGCTTATGAGGATGCACAGAATCAAAGAGAGTAATTTATATGTAGCAGGGTTGTGTATGCCTCAGAGTATTTTTTTATTGTGTCCTTGACCACTCTGGCTCCCTCTTTCCTTCCTTCCATTCTTCCATAAAACACCCCAAGGTTGGCCTCTTTGTCTCTGCATCTGTTTCCATCATCTGCTAGATGAAGCCTCTCAGAATACAGCTATGCTAGACTCTTGGCTGCAAGCATAGCGGAGTATCATTAATAGTGTCAGGGATTGCCTCACTCTTATGGGATGGTTCTCAAGCTGGGCCAGCTTTTGGTTTGCCATTCCCTCAATCTCTGTTTCATATGATCCCTACAGTTCTTGTAGGGGGTCAAAGGTTTCATGAGCTGGTTGGTGTCTCCCTCCCTCCACTGGAAGTCTCACCTGGTTACAGATGGTGACTTCAGGCTCCATATCTCTCTCTGGCTGCTGGGAATATCAGCTAGGATGACCCCCATAGACTCACATGAGCCTCCCCAGATCCAGAGATGCAACCCCACTGATTCCCAAGAGGATACAAAGTGGAAAGGAAAAAGTTAAATTATTGCTATTCACAGATGATATGATAGTATACGTAAGTGACGCACAAAATTCTGCCAAAGAACTCCTACAGCTGATAAACACCTTCAACAAAGAGGCTAGATACAAAATTAACTTTTAAAAAAATCAGTGACCCAAAAAATTTGAACACAGGGGTCTTTCCTGAGACTCATACTCCAACCAAGTACCATGCATGGAGATAACCTAGAATCCCTGCACAGATGTAGCCCATGGCAGTTCAGTGTCCAAGTGGGTTCCATAGTAATGGAAACAGGGACTGCTACCGACATGAACTGATTGGCCTGCTCTTTGATCACCACCCCCTGAGGGGGGAGCAGCCTTACCAGGCCACAGAGAAAGACAATACAGCCACTCCTGATGAGACCTAACAGACTAGGATCAGAAGGAAGAAAAAGAAACCCTCCTCTACCAGTGGACTTGGGGAGGGACATGCGTGGAGAAGGTGGAGGAAGGGAGGGATTGGGAGGGGAGGAGGGAGGGAACTAGAGGGGGTATACAAAGTAAATAAAGTGTAATTTAAAATAAAATTAAAAACAATCAGTAACCCTTCTTATACAAGCAATAAAAGGCCTGAGAAGAAATTAGGGAAACAACACCCTTCACAATTGCCTCAGTGTATTTAAAAAGGAGAACAGACACAGGGAGGGCAGATTTAATATAGTAAGAGCAGCTACATCAGGATTAACATTTCTTTTACCTAAACTGGCTTTAAAGATAGCTTGCTAATATAAGGAGAAATTGTTGTCTTCGCACCACAGGATAAAAGCAATGAAACAATTTGGGACTTTTGAGTCACTAGGTGTTATAGAAGGTAACAGCAGAACCAGATAGATGCTAATAGAATGGTGTCCTCTACTGGGCATCCTTTCTGCCTCTATAACTAGGTTGAGACAAAAGACATGATGCAAGTTCTATAGATTTTAAGCCAATTCTTCTTTTCCCCAGCAGTCATCAGTTGCCTGTAGTTCTTTGAGTAGGGCCCCACAATTTTTTTCCTTCCTTCCATTAATGTGTTCTAATCTTTCCATTGTTCTTGTATTGTTTAGAGACTGTGTCACAGCAGATTTCCTAGTACTCTAGTTCACTGGTGCAGGAAATGTGATGTAGACATATCCATTGACGCTGAGCTCTCCAATCTTCTGCATCCAATCGTGGTGTATTTTCAATAAAGAGAGACTTCTTTGATTAAAGGTAGAATCTCCACTTATCTGTGACATAAGGATAAGATTGAGAAATGTAGTAAGGAAGTATGATGGACTATCAAATGGCACTAGCAGATTATTTTCCATATCACTTGCCCCAGGAAGCTGTCTAGGTTTTCAGTAGTAAGCATGATTTTCTCCTATTGAGTAGCCCTAAGGCCAGTTAGATAGCTGTTGGATGCCACTGGTACATGACTGCCATTTATTGATCAATTATATACACCTTGCCATGATGGTGATTATTATGGTCTGTAGGTGGTGAAACTGGGCACGGTTGCTTGACTGCTTCCCTCATTTCTTTCCTTTCCACAATTAACATGTGCATTGATCCTGCATTAAACAATGCAGGATCTTGTTTACACAGCCATTTCTAGGAGAGACTGTTTCACAACATACTTGTTGGTACTCAGGATCTTATAATCTTCCCATGATGTTTCTTGAGCCATGGATGCAAGAGCAGGGCTTGAACAACCTACAGTTTGCTGATCTCTGCAGTTTATACCATTGTCTGGTTTCTTCGGATGAATTCTTTGCTGCAAAGAGAGGTTTCTGTGATGGGGTTGGTTTGTAAGTTTGTATGTTATAGGGTAGTTCATGATGGTTGTGTACACTGAAGAAGCAGAGGCAGGTAGACTTTTTCATTTCTTTAATTATTTTTATTAATTACAGTTTATTCACTTTGTATCCTCCCTGTACCTCCCTCCCTCCTCCCCTCCCAATTCTATCCTCCCTTGTCCCCACCCATGTCCCTCTCCTAGTTCACTGGTAAGGGAGGTCCTCCTCCCTTTCCCTCTGATCTAAGTCTATCAGGTCTCATCAAGAGTGGCTGCATTGTCTTCTTCTGTGGCCTGGTAAGGCTCCTCCCCCCTCAGGGGGAGGTGATCAAAGAGCAGGCCACTTTTTAAATTTAATTTAATTTATATATTTATTTATTACAATTTATTCACTTTGTATCCCTGCTGCAGTCTCCTTCCTCATCTCCTCCCAGTCCCACTCTCCCTCCCTCTTTTGCCCCTATGCACTTTCCCTAGTCTCCTTATAAGGGAGGACCTCCTGTCATTCTATCTGACCCTAGCTTATCAGGTCTCATCAAAGCTGGCTGCATCATCTTCCTCTGTGGCCTGGCAAGGTTGCACCCTCCAGGAGGAGATGATCAGAGAGCTGGCAACTGAGTTCATGTCAGAAACAACCCCTGAACCCCATACTAGGGAACCCACTTGGAAATTGAGCAGCCAATGGGCTTCCTTTGAACAGGGGTCCTCTTCATGCAGGGACCTTGGTTGGAGTATTGGTCTCTGCAGGACCCCCTGGGCCCAGGTATTTTGGCTCTGTTGTTCTCCTTGTGAAGTTCCTGTCCCCGCCAGGTCTTTCTATCTCCCTTGTCTTACATAAGGATTTTGGCACTCTGCCCAAAATTTGGCAATGAGTCTCAGTATCTCCTTCCACAGTAGACCTCTGAAAGACATTTATTTCTTTAAGAAAATGAAAATGAAAACATCCATGTCCTAAGAAACTACATTTTACAAGCAATTTTTACTTCATTTTGAGGGACAAAGATGATTGTATTCCTTGAGTGGATACAGAAACTGCACCATCTGTCAGCGAGATCTTTTATCTAACACAAACTAATAAATTACTTGCTCATTGGAATAAAAGGAGGTCACCCTATAAGTTTATTCAGGAAATGGCATAGTCTGATCTTAACATACACACCAAACTGCAACATCTCTCTTCACCTTGGTCTTTTTCTCTGTAAATTAGGCATCAACCCTATGCTTAGAGTTGTTATGAAGATCAAATTAGTTTGGCTTAGAAATCATTTAGAATAAAAACAATTAAGTGTTGAAAAATTCTTACCAGGCTGAGAATGTAGCTGAGTCAGTGGTGTGTTTACATAACAAGCATGGTATAAATACTAGCATGACACAATTAACCCCAATGGCACACTCCTGCAATTAATGAGTTAAAGGATCAAAAGTTCAGGGTTATTCTGAGCTACACAGAGAACTCAAGAGCAGCTTGGGCTACATGAAACTCTGCACTCCCACCCCCTAAAATCACCTTCATCTTTGATTTTGTGTAGTAGCTGTTGACTTCTGATATCTATAGGGAAATCAACAGTGTTAACCCTGTAGAGGTGGCTGGGCATAGATGCTTTTCACTCACACTCACCAAAGCCATCTGCACCACTCTTTCCTTTGGAATGTTCTGGGAAGCCCCTCATTTCTCATACAAGCACTGTCTAGGATGCTCCACTGTGTGTGCCTCATGCACATATCAACACTTGGGTATTTCCCTGGTATGTTTGTATCTGTCATTATATAAAACTAGTTTGACTAAATATTTTTTTTTATTGAATGACTAGAGAATTTAAAGCAATCACACTGCTTTGATCACTTTACAATCTTACAATCTTTTATTCCTTCCTTCTTTTTATCATGGCTTTCCATGATTCAGCATATCAGCATAACACAAAACAGCACCTACCTTGATTCAGATGCTTTAGTGGCTTTTTATTGGTCAGAACTACAGCAATATACACATACAAATAATTATGTGTGTGTGTGTGTTACTTAAAACCATACTATCTCTTAACCAGATACAAAATATGAAGACAAAAACTCATGTTTAATGAATGATCAGTCAGCCTGGTTGACCAACCATGTGCATGGAGAAGAACCTACAGTTGGCCTTACTATTTAAGTATGAATCTCAGAGGAAGGGACAAAATTTAAAACTCTGGCATCTCTATACCATCTCACCTGGCTACTTTAATTATCAGGAGACAAGTCAGCTTGGAGAGCAGATGTAACTCTAGAGAAGTTAGTTCTAGATTATCGTAGAAGATATATTTTGAGAGTTGGTCTTGCCTGTTGAGATAACAACTTTTCTTAACACATTACAAATATGCTTGAGCAAGAAAATAGGTGGCACATTGATACAAATTAATCTTGGAGCAAGAGAAGGCTCAAAGGAGAAAGCTGGAGCAAACAGATCTTTTGGAACTTTATTGAAAATGTCTCAAAAGATACAGAACTGAAGGATAATTCATTTTCATTTGAAAGACCAACTTTGAAGTCCTGACCATGTTAAGTGGTAAATAACTTCAAAATAAAAACAAGTCCTCTCTAGCCTATGAAAGTATTTCACAAAGTAGTTGATGTTTATATATTTTGTGAGCTGTCCAGAATTATTATTTAGAAGACAGTGATTTTTATTTTATCCATTTAGTACCCTGGATTAGTAGACAATTGGTCCTTTTTTATAAAAAACTATTTTCAGCATTTTAGGTTTGCACACCTGTCATCTACCTTCTAACATTTTCCATAAGCAAAGGCTGCCTCTGTACACCTTTATAATCTGCATTTATGTCTCTGCTGATACTTGCAGTAAATAGCCATACTCCCTAGATGACAAACCCTACTTTCACAGTTTGGAACACACAATTATTAAGATGCTGAGCTAAGATGATTTCTGGTGTGTAGAATATTTATTAAGATATCCCAAGTCTCTGAAAATTTTCAGCATGAAACAAATATCTTCTGTGTGGCTTAATAAAATTAATCCATCATGCTCCTGCTCCTGATTCCCTAGTATTATTGGGTTATCTGTAAAAGCATTTCCTTCACAGATATTACAAAGAGTTCTAACCTTGAATTCCCTTAGAGACAATTTGGCAGTGCTTATGTGTTATTGCCTAAAGCTAATTTATTCATTAAATGAAGGTAGAGCCATTTGATCAACTACCCACTCTCCACAGATCTTCCCATGTCTTCTTTTCCAAACAGATTTTGAACATCATGCTGTCTAGCATTCATTCACATCCTTGACTTCGGCACAGAAAAGCACTGAGTTTAACTCTTCCATCTCTGCTAATAACTGTCTCCTTCAGTCACTCACTAATTTGGTGTGAATTTGTTCTTCAAAATCACCTCCAATTATTCTGTTTTCTTGTATATCTCCAGAAGATTTCTAGGGACATTGGTAATTTATCAAAGAGAGTCATAGCACAGACTATTACACACCAACACTGCCACCCCATTCTGTCACTTTGACATTTGAATGTCTCACCTTCTAAGAGAATGTTACAATTGTCCCTATTTAGCAAACGAATAATAATGAAATCAAGAAATAAACAGTTAAAAATAAAAAAAAAAGAATGCTTGTTCACAAATCCTTCCTCGTGGGGTTATATATTTTTCACATACCATTAGAGAAAATAAATTCATGTATTTTTCATTTGGCTTTATTTTTCAGTTCAAATTGTGTGAAGGTGTGTTCAACTTTATTTTCTAAAGTTTTTAAAGGCTTTTATTTTGTGTACCAGGGGAGTTTGTGTGAGTGTGTATGTGTGTGTGTGTGTGTGTGTGTGTGCATGTTTCTGAGAGGACAACTTTTGGGAGTCTAATCTTTATTCTACCATGGGTTCAAACTCAGCACATTTACACACTGAGTCACCTCTCTGGCCCTTATCTACTTTTTTTTGACAAGAGAACAGATGCATCAACCATATCAATATCATTTTACATCCAGGTAGAGCTCTCCATTCAGATTTACCCAGATTCGTAAACTTCGCTGTCTTAGACAAGTGAACTGAGAATTTTTACTGCTTCCTCCTGCTTTTATAACACTCCTACTCTTATGTTAATGTGATTCATACAGTTTTAATAGCTCTGTTCTTTGTATGTCATTACTCATATATAACAATGCAAATGTGTACTGATCATATGGTGGACTGTTGGTAAAGGGATGCTAGACTCTAGAGGGCTTCTCTTTCCCAACTAGTCCCTAATAATTGAGACAGAGACCTTTAGGAATTATAAAAGCTTTAAAGCACCGTAACTGGGCAGGTGTCAACCTTCTAAGATATTTTGTTATTTTCTAGCTATAAGGCCCATGTTACTTGCCTTTATTGTTCCTGTCTGGGCTGCTACTGCTCTATCAGGGCAGCCCTCATGGCCACAAGCTCACGGCCCATAAGGCCCATGGCAACTTCATTCTCTCTGGCTCCTTCACCTCCTGCTCCATTTTCTGCTTCCTGTCCCTCTCCCCAGCCTGGTGGCCCTCCACAGATCCCAAACCTGGGAAACTCTGCCTACTTCTCTTCTGCCCAGTTACTGGTTTCAGTAACCTTATCAGCCAATCAACCTAAAATTTGGTGGGGCAAGGTTTATACAACAAAGACAGGTATACAAGAGAATGTACTGATCTGGATGGCAACCAGATTTTGGGGACCAGCAATTATCATTAAAATACAGAGCAGCCTTCTTTCATACGTTTTCCTGCACTCTGCCCAAGGTTTGGTTATGAGTCTCAGCATCTGCTTTCATACACTGCTAAGTAGAGTCTTTCAGAAGCCCTCTATGGTAGGCTCCTGACCTGTTTCTTGTTTTCTCCTACTTCCAACGTCCATCTCATTTGTCTTTCTAAGTGAGGATTGATCATCTTATCCCGGGATTTCCTTCTTTTTTAGCTTCTTTAGGTGTAAAGATTTTAGTGTTTATCCTATCTTATAGGTCTAGCATCCACTTATAAGTAAGTATATACCGTGTATGTCTTTCTACTTTTGGGATACCTCACTCAGGATGATCTTTTCTAGATCCCACCATTTGCCTGCAAATTTCATGATTTCCTTGTTTTTAATTGCAGAGTAGTATTCCATTGTGTAAATGAACCACAGAAGGGGGAGTTAGTAAGACCTGGAGAGGATAGGAGCACCACAAGGACCAAACATATTTGGGCACAGGGGTCTTTTCTGAGACTAATTCTCCAACCAAGGACGATGTATGGATACAACCTAGAACCCCTGCTCTAATGTAGCCCATGGCAGCTCAATATTCAAGCGGGTTTCCCTAGCAAGGGGAACAGGGACTGTCTCTGACATGTATTCAGTGGCTAGCTCTTTGATCCCCCCTCCCCCCTAAAGGGAGGAGCAGCCTTGCTGGGCCACAGAGGAGGACATTGCAGCCAATCCTGATGAGACCTGATAAACTAGGGTCAGATGGAAGGGGAGGAGGATCTCCCTTATCAGTGGATTTAGAGAGGGGCAGGGAGGAGATGAGGGAGGGTGGGATTGGGAGGAAATGAGGGAGAGGGCTAGAGCTGGGATACATAGTAAATAACCTGTAATTAATATAAAAAAGAAAAGAAAAGAATACAGAGCATCAGACCATCCCCCTATGGTGGCGCTTCACCATTAGGAAACATTACTATCACAAATGTAGAGGAGTAAGGCCTTTTATCCCAGATGAAGACCCTACCTACAAGCTCTGCATTCTGATGGAATGGAGTGTGGGCATCCTGTAGAAGTAATTGCCAGGTACATTTTGCATTTCCTATAGGTCAGCTCCAAAAGAAGGCCTGTCAAGGAAAATTTATTCTGAGACTGAAGTTCACTTACTGAAATCCAAATATTGTTGCAGTATTACATGATTTCTTGATAAGTCATGTTTAGAGAAGCAATGACTGAATGTGGAGACATTTTAGAAACTGATGGTGGTTTTCCCACCTACAGATTTTATTTTGAAAAGTACATAGAGCTCACAAACTCTTGGGGAGAAGAAATAGTCAGAACATTAGCCAGTGAGATATTAGCACCACTGAGATGCGAAGACCTGAAGAGAAGAACCAGGGTCCCCATATGAAATTCAGTGCTCTGTATTTCTTGGCTAGGAAAACATTCTTCACTTCTGTTACCACCTGTCATGCTACAGTGCACACAGCATTATTATTGCCTAGGATCTCTTCTAGAATACATGAAGCAGGATATGTCAAAACTATTCTAATGAGCTCTGCCAGACCCTCTAGCTTAATGCAAGAGATGTGTAATAAACATGATCCAGCTGACCCCTGAATTATCTTACACTGCACCTTCCCAGATAGCAGAGAAGCACAATTTAAGTTCACTGTGGTGTCACCTGTATCCAGATCCAGGGGAGTCTGTATACAGCTTCACCAGTTAAGGATATAGGTATAATTCATATGTTTTTTAAAAAAAAAACTGTTTTATTATTTTATATATATATGGGTGTTTTACCTATGTATCTATGCAGTATCTGTGTTTGTATCTATGCCTATGTATGTGCTGTGCATGTGTGGGCACGTGTGTGTGTGTGTGTGTGTGTGTGTGTGTGTGTGTGTGTGTGTGTGTGTGTGCCTGCCCTGCCTGGTACCCAAGTAGGCCAGAAGAAAGTGTTGGATTCTCCTGGGACTGGACAGTTTTCAGCAGCCATATTGGTGCTGGGAATCACATCCTATTCTCTGTAAAAGCAGCCAGTGCTCTTAACTACTAAGCCATCTTTCCAGCCTTCAAATCATTCCTTTAACATGCAGAGCACCCTATTTATATTCTTGCCCACTAAAATAGATAAAATGGCTATCATTTGCTTTGTACATAACATGACTGAAGTATTATAGTAGGAAATACAAATGCTATTATACTTGGCGTTGCTTTTTTGATATAATCTCAACAATTTTATGATTTTATGTAGAGGGGATTTATATCTAAATAATTTATTTATAGAAGTACAAATTCATTTTCTTCGACAAAATTGGTAAATTAAACTGAATTATCATTTTGCAAGTTTGGTAATACACTCAGTTTAAAATATTGTCAGTATCCTCCCCAATCACTACAGCAAAAAAAAAAAAATAATAATAATAATCCATGGTTATTATGTGGTGTTCAAATAACAAGTAAAACCCATATAATTTTCACTGTTTTATGGTCACTTCCATTGTGTTCAAGATGATAAAAAGAAAGAGTCCCTTTCAATATTATGTGCAAATCTAAGAAGCAAGAGAGGGAAGTAGGTGGACAGATACAGGAAGGCAGAAGCACACTGAGCCACCCTGGGACCCGCCTTACTGCATTGAACTGAGCACACCCTGCCTTTCCTTATGTTTATCAGGTCCAACACATAAACACACGCACACATACATAGACGGAATTCAAAGTTGTCCTTCCATCTTGATTCCTTATACAATGGAAACTTCGTAGGAAATAATATATTTGGACTTTCGGGTTATGTTTGGTATAAGAGCAGGGAGAAAAACACTGAAGAGATGAGAAAAGAAACAAAAAATGTTGTCATGAGCTGTTGTCACATTGGCTACATGTATGATCAAAAGTGGCTTTCAAGAGCACACTAAAATTGTCCATCCTTGACCACGTGCTATCTATGTAAATGTAGAAGTAGCTCTAGAAACATCTGAAGAAGCTTCCTCAATGGCCACTGTTGCAGTTCTAGAAAAAGCGGGGAGCAGAGGGTGAGCCATCTATTGATTTCTTGAATACCCATTCTGTGCAAGTATCACAAGTATCATGGTATGGATGCATCTGTACAACATCTGTCTCATCAGAGACTAAAATTTAGTTTTACTTTCTTCTCAGCACTGTATAAACTGTAGTTAAATTCAAATTCCCAATATATTTTCAAACTTTAAATATAGTTGCTGCAACCTAAATACATCAGAGTTAATTTTTTAATTAATTAATTTTTTTATAATTTATAGTTTATTCACTTTGTATCCCAGCTGTAGGTCCCTCCTCCCTCATCCCCTTCCAATCCCACCTTCCCTCCTTCATCTCCTCCCATTCTCCTTTCCCAGTCCACTGATAGGGGAGGTCCTCCTCCCATTCCATCTGACCTAGCCTATTAGGTCTCATTAGGACTGACTACAGTGTCTTCCCCTGTGGCCTGGTAAGGCTGTTCCCCCATCAGTTAATTTTTAAACAAACCATTCAATTTTTGCTTTTAGATTTTCATTTTTAACACGTGTATACATAAATGTCAATTTCTGAAGAGACTGGAGGCAAATTACAAGACACTGTGAACCACCTGATATGGGTCCTGGAAATTACACTTGTGCCTCATGCAAAAACAGTGTACTGGTTGGACTTCTGAGGTTGACAGAAGCCTAAACGTATTCCGGAAAGAGGTAGTGTTTTTTTGCTTGAGGTCAAATTTGTGAAGTATTGTCTTGATCAGTGATTAGGGTGGGATATCCCAGTTCACTATTGACAGTGTAATCTCTGAGCAGGTGACCCAGGGTCATGTTAGAAAGCATAGCAAGAAAGCCAAGTGGAGCAAGGCAGTAAGGAGCATTCCTCCATGACTTCTGTTTTAGTTTCTGCACATAGGTTCTGCCATGAGTTCCTGCCCCCATTTTCCTTCCATGATGGACTGTATTATGAATATAAACATGTAATCTTAAATATACTTAAGACACACTTCAAGAAAATATCAAAACTTGAAGTCAGTGAATGTATTTAAATAGCATAAATTAGTGTAAGTCATTTTGTATATACCTATGTGGTCTTTTTAAGACTTCCCAGATTCTCACTATACTCAGAAAATACACGTGTCAGTGTGTAATATATTCACACTATAGTCACATATACATTTTCATCAAGGGTTTTTACATCCATATACAGCTTCTTAAAGAAACTGAAAGAAAAATTGATAATGAGGAAGGTAAGTTAATTTAAAATTTGATCAAACCTGGGAGAAAAGGACTCCTGGTTTCCCTCACCCTCTTCTGTAGTGGTGTTACAACTCTTTAGACAGAAATACTAATGGTGGCCCAAACATTTAGAAAAAGAAACCTTGAATGATTAAACCTCAAACAGGAAAGCACTGCTTAACATGAGTTAAACACATATTGTGTTGCAAACATAAATGATAAATGAATTATGTGAAAGATACATGTATAAATGTTTTTCTCTATAATATCATTTCTATTCTTTTAGTGTGAAATTCTCCTTAAACACAATTTTGAGATTTATAAAGTTCCTAAGCACACATTGAGTGTTTAGAAGGCTGTAAATTAATGCAAGAATAACATTATTGTATTAACTTAAAGCTAAATAATAAACTGCCAGTGATTATTTTCTGCTTCAGGGTGTTCCTCTTTTTACTTCTTTTTAAAAAAGGAATTGCCTAAATCATTTACTGATAATAAAGTGTAAATATGCCAGGTAGATAGTGAAGGTAGGCACAGTGAAAAGAGAAACTACATGGTGTTAATAAACTTTCATTTCTCAGAATGATCCATCCTTTCAAAGCCCATATCAAAAGCTCTGGATATTGTGGGACATGCCTGCTGAATTTGAAATTACCTAGCAGAACAAAAGGCATGGCAGAGGAAGAAAACATTACCTCTAGTTGAGTCATGTACACCTCAAGGGAAATAGACATTTGTCTGTTGCCCCTTCTCACTAGATGGGAGTTGGTGTTCTCCAGTCTCCCACAGATTCAGTCTCCCATCTTCAGATGGATACATACTTTAAGGTGGAGTCCTATAAGTATGCTACCTTACAAGATAGTGTACTTTGTCTGCTTCGTCAGGGCCATGGCAGATCTGTACAGATGCTGCCAGGACTCTCCAATCTTCCCATCTACAATGTGTGGACCTGGGTAGCATTTTGCACTGTGACTCTTATATAGTTGAGACTCAGGGCCATGTACCTAAGCATTACCAGGTACCTCCTGTGTCCTGTACAATATGTCTATTGAAGGGCCAACCCTAACTGGAAGGGCTATGTTGTCTCCTTAACTGTAGGGATTAATATGTCTTTCAAAAGACAAACTGAGGAATATCCACTATACTCCCAAGCAGAAGTTCATCAGTCTAAAGACAAGCACAGAACCTAGACTCTCCTCTTTCACCATATCCGTGTCTGGGTTTTAGTTTGTGCCTTCAATAAATTTAGTTCTTTATAAGCTTCAACATGAAAATGCTTTCCTGTTTTTTTGTTTTTATTGTTTTTTTTCTTGGATCATTTAAACAACTGCCCCAATAATACTTCTGATTCATTCCAACTCTATCAAACTCAAAGTGAAAAAATAGACAAACAGTCCATATTTTTTCTTTTTTTTGTTTTTATTTTTATTAATTAAAATTTATTCACTTTGTCTCCCCCCACCCCCGTACCTTGCTATTTCCTCCACTCCCAATCCCACCCTCTTTCCTCCTTCTCCACCCATGTCCCTCCCTAAGTCCACTGATAGGGAAGTTCCTCCTCTCCTTCCTTCTGAACCCTGTCTATGGGTTCTCATCAGGACTGGCTGCATTGTCTTCTGCGGCCTAGTAATGCTGCTCTCCTCAGGGGGCGGTGATCAAAGAACAGGCCAATCAGTTCATGTCAGAGATAGTTCCTGTTCCCATTACTATGGAACCCACTTGGACACTGGACTGCCATGGGCTACATCTGTGCAGGGGTTCTAGGTTATCTCCATAAATGGTCCTTGTTGGAGTATCAGTCTCAGAAAAGTTTCCTGGGCCCAGAATTTTTGGTTCTGTTGCTCTCCTTGTGGAGCTCCTGTCCTCTCTAGGTCTTACTATCCCCCCTTCTTTCGTAACATTTCCTGCACTCTGCCAAAAGTTTGGCTATAAGTCTCACCATCTGCTCTGATACCCTACAGAGTAGAGCCTTTCAGAGGCCCTCTGTGGTATGCTCCTTCTCTGTCCCTTGTTTTCTCCCTATTCTGATGTCCCTCCTTTTTGCCTTTCAGAATGGAGATTGAGCAACTAAAATACTCAATAAAATACCTGCAAACCAAATGCAAGGACACATCAAAGTTATCATCCACTACGATCAAGTAGGCTTCATCCCAGGCATGCAGGGGTGGTTCAATATACAAAAATCCATCAATGTGATACACCATATAAACAAACTAAAAGGAAGAAAACCACATGATAATCTCCTTAGATGCTGAAAAAAGCATTTGACAAAATCCAACATCCATTCATGTTTAAAGTATTGGAGAGATCAGGGATACAAGGCACATACCTAAACATAGTAAAGGCAACAAACAGCAAGCCTATAGCCAACATCAAACTAAATGGAGAGAAACTTAAAACAATTCCACTGAAATCAGGGATAAGGCAAAGCTGCCCACTCTCTCCATATTTCTTCAACATAGTTTTGGAAGTCCTTGCTACAGCAATAAGACAATTAAAGGAGCTCAAAAGATACAAGTTGGAAAGGAAGAAGTCAAAGTATCACTATTTGCAGATGATATGATAGTATACCTGAGTGACCCCAAAATTTCAACCAGAGAACTCCTACAGATGAAAAACACCTTCAGAAAAGTGGCTGGATACAAAATTAACTCAAAAAAATCAGAAGCCCTCCTGTATACAAAAGGGCTGAGAAAGAAATTAGGGAAACAACACCCTCACAATAGCCACAAACAACATAAAGTACCTTGTTGTCACCCTAACCAAGCAAGTCAAAGACTTGTATGAAAAAATTTCCAGTCTCTGAAGAAAGAATTAGAAGAAGATATCAGAAGATGGTAAGATCTCACATGCTAATGGCTTGGCAGGATTAACATAATAAAAATGGCCATCTTACCAACAGCAATCTACAGTTCAATGCAATTCCCATCAAATTACCAACACAATTCTTTACAGACCTTGAAAGAAAAATTCTTAACTTTGTATGGAGAAACAAAAAAACCAAGAATTGCTAAAAAAAAAAAAACCTCTCTATAATAAAAGATCTTATGGAGGTGTCTCCATCCCTGATCTCAAGCTCTACTATAGAGCAAAAATAGTGAAAACAGCATGGTACTTGCATAGAAAACAACTGGTGAATCAATGGAATTGAATAGAAGACCCTGAAATAAATCCACACAGTTATGGTCACCTTATTTTTGACAAAGATGCCAAAACCATTCAATGGAAAAAAGATAGCATCTTCAACAAATTGTGCTGGTTTAACTGGAAGTCTACATGTAGAAAAATGCAAATTGATCCATACTTATCGCCCTTTACAAAACTAACATCCAAGTGGATCAAAGACATCAATAGAAAACCAGATACACGAAACCTGTTAGAAGAAAAAGTGGGGAAGAGCCTAGAACTCATTGGCACAGGAAACAACTTCCCGAACAGAACACCAACAACACAGGCTCTAAAATCAACAATCAATAAGTGGGACCTCATGAAACTGAAAAGCTTCAGTAAAACAGAGAACAGTCCATATTTTTCTTTGCTTCAGCTCTTTTACTGAGCTATTACAGTGGGATATAACATTTCTTTATTAATAGTTTTACTATGTGTTTTATTTTATATTGTTAATTTTGAATATATTGCCTCAATATGACATAAATTTTCTGTGTCTAATGTTGCTTAAATATATGTCTGAACTGTAAGAAATCCACTTATCTGAATTATTGAGTTTTTATGATAATATTTAATGTATAGTTTAATAATGGAGGCATAAAAACAGAGCAATGTTTTCATAAATATGTAAGAGGCCCACATTTATTCAAACTCTTGTTGCAAAATTAGCCTATAAATTTTTATAGACGCCCGTGTTTCTCCCATTATTAAATTTACAAATATTATGCATCCAGAAAAAAATAAGGCAAAACCAAAAAAGCAATGTAATTCCAAACACCAAAATTAGAAGATAGAATGAAAAAGGTTCCTGTATTGAAATATATTTCATTTACATAGGAAATACCTTCCAACTTATATATGCCCTACAATGGGTAGCCAATATATGCAGGAACAGTCCATGTGCTCTTCCATAAAGTTTTTTTCATACTGTAGTACATGTAACCAGGAGGCTCCTTAGGAGTCAAATAGTTCCCCAGCAGGAAGGTAGGCAGAGCAGAAGCCTCAGGCAGATGAAAGTTCTCATTAAGATTCTCCCTAAGAATAAAGAATTTGCCCTAAATGGGCTTCTTCTGTTGGTGAGATCTTTTTGGAAAAATGTTTTCTACCCTTCAGCAAGCTCCTTTGGTGGAAATCAATCAGTCCTCTTATGATTTAATAATATCATTTGTCCAAATCATTTAATCTGGAATAAGGAAAAGAACGCATTGCATGCCCCAAACATAAAAATCCAGACCCTGTAGAAGATGAAGTGCTCTCAGACTCTATAGATTTTTCTCTACTTGTTAAGAGTCTGTTTCTCTGCTGCCTAACCCCTAGATGCTAACTGTAGTATTGCTAGAATTCTCAACCTCCATTACGAGGGAAAGAATTGGAAGTGAGTAGAACCAACAGGTTTATTCATTTATCTGGAGACAAAGCAAACAATGAGAGTCTGATGGCTCTGCTGCCTTCCCAGGATAAGACCTTGCTAGCATCAATTACAAGCAGTATTTCCTAATATGTTTTGAAAACTTATAGGAAACAAAATTTGAGGTTAGTTAAGATAAACATGAAGTAATAATATTCGTGTGAGTGAGCGTATATCTCTATGGTTTTGTTGTTGTTGTTGTTTTGTAAATGTTTCTATGACTCTACATTTTAACATTCTTAATGGCTAGTTATAATATCATCAGCCCTGTTTATGGAGGTACAAACCTGATGCCCAGAGGACGGAATACACCTGCCCGTGTTACTCAGCTTCACAGCAGCAGAGGGGAAGTCTCTCATGGGTATCCTGTCCCAAGCATTGTGTGACCATCTGTAACAAGTGAAGCATTCACAGGACACATGGGAAAGCAACACGGCTCAGAACCATGCTGGTTTCTGTCTTTTAGCCAGTGAGATTGACCTTCAGCCTTAGGAATACTCTGATGAATTAGGGAAGAAGTTTATTGGATCACCAAGTTTCTCTAACTAAAATTCCACAACCAAGACTTAAGGATAACTTCTCAAGAGAAGCAGAGAACTTAGAATAAAAATGTCCAAATTGTGTTGGTGATGCTGAGGAAGAGGGGAAATTAGGAAAATGGATGGAATGCTGGAAATAGTTTATCTTGGCAGATATAGGAAGGATGTGTGGCTTGTTTGATTTTGGGAAAGGAATTTGTGACCCTCAGAAAGCTGTAATCATGTGCCACCCACCAACAGAAAGACTATCCAAGAAACACATTTCAGGGCAATTTCGTCCACATGTGAACATCAGAGGGCACTTAAATAAGGCTGATGGAGAACAACTCTGAGGCTATGCTATTCCTCAATGAGCATTTTCCATTTCACTGGTAAAGTAAGAGAGGGCGGCCTGGAAGAGGAACAAGTCACTCAGGACTTCTAGCTGTGGCAGTACACAGGCAGGGTGTCACTGACATGCTTGGAGGTCTCTGTGTGCTCTCACTGTGACCTATCATAGAAAGTCTCCATCTGTGACCTGCAGTGTTGCCCTTTTTACAGTCTCCGTGGCACTGATTCCACCACTTTGTGAATAAATGTCCTTCTACCTTGGCACATAGTCTCTCCATGCACCCAGCTTGTTTGGAGTTTCAAACAGCTTCGTTTAATGCAGGTCAACGGTGCTGACTCAAAACAGTTTTCTTTGTGGCTGTGATCATCATAGCAAAGAAGGATTGGCTTCTGAGCTTTGTCATCAGTCGCCATCTCTAGAATTCCTCCTTATCCCACCCAAGTCCTTTTAATGAGTGTTTAGTTCCATTGTCTTCAGTGTAGGACAGCTCTCTTACTTTGTTCTTGCTCTTCAGGGTCATAACTGTAGTGGAAAGAGACACAGTAGACAGATGAACAACTCCCAGTCATTCTTTACCTTCCTATGATTCACCCAGTTCCAATCTTGCATCTAAGCTATCCATTGAGAGTCCTATTGGCAACATTGCTGTAAAGGAGCATTTACCAAACTCACATGTGTCACAGCTACATGGACAGGTAGTGAAAGCCACCTTTCATGGACCCTAGTCCTGGCATCCTGTTCATCAGGTCTCATTGAACATAAAATATTTGTGTTCCCCATGTCCTAAGTGGCACAGTTAGGGCTCACCCAGCTGTACTGAGTGGAACTGTCTACTCAGCCTACATAGTCTCTGTCCTCATCTACACATATGCTCAACTGTGTGCAATCCTGAAAGCCTATTATGTCATGATAAAAGCTTAACTTATAATAGCAAATAGCTCACAGTTCGCAATATAATTTGGATGCAGATATTTTCCAAACATGGAAGATATAATCAATTTATAAACAATTTAAATGGATAATAAAAATGTAAGTCGACCTTTATCTCTATTTTTCCTGCTAAATATTTCTCTTTTGTTTCTTCCTATCAGAGCTATAGTGTTTAAAATGTTTTGCTGCAAAAGCTCAGGCTCATAAAGCAGCAATTATTTTGTTAACACGTTTAGTTGTTTGCAAAAACAAGTGAAACTATGTTGAGTGTAATGTACAAAAAGGAAATTGAAAGGTTCAAGTATGTCATTAGTGGAAGTTCCCCTATCCCATCCCACACCACCAGGCAGCACAAGTCTGCTCTTCACACACTATCCCAAACCACACAATAACCTCTGTGATGATCATAACAATTGGCAACTTTCTAGATTTAGAACCACCATGGATTCTAGCCCCTTGCCATATCTGTGAGAGAGTTTTTCTTTAGGTTAATTAAGATGGAAAGAGCCACTCAAAATGAAGGCCACACCACTCCGTGTGGAAGAAAAATGAACAATATCTAGATCATATCAGGCAGAACAATAAATTCCAGGTCCTTTGAAATATCTACATCAAAGAAATAATTAATAATTTACAACAATTAATAATTTATATGACAGCTAAGATTTTGTAAAAATAACAAGTATAATAGAAAAATATGATTACATCTTATTAAAATAGTAAGTTATTTCTTCAGAAAAATTTCTAAATAAATGAAGCAAAAAGTAAGCCACTGAGGGGAAACAGTTATTTCTAGTAAAAACATCACCTACAAATTATTATGCCATTTATATTACTTCAGAATAAGCACTGTTCCTTTACCTATTACCATTTTAATAACATATATGACTATACAATAGAAAGCCATTTCTTATTCAAGGTGCACAAGCACACACACACACAATAACTATAAAAGAAAAGGCAAAGATACATTAATTTTAGCAAAGTTTGATAGTTTCTACAATGATTTTATTGAAAAAAGTAAAGGTAAAACACAAAGGAGAAAGTTATTTGGAAAAAAAAAACATGTGTGATAATGAAGTACTATTCTATAATAATTCCAACTGAATATATACGAATGCCCCAGGGGATTCTTCTGTGTCCCCAGAGATGACTGTATTTAGAAAGACTAGAAGCACCTTTCCTTGCCAGAGTATTTCTGCTCTCTACCATCCTTCAAGTGCGGTAGTGCGATCACTTAGAAACACAGTTTGGCAACTCCCGAAATATTTAAACAAGCACCAAAAATTGGTGCAAGCCAACCTGTCTCCAGCTACATGCTCAAAGGATATGAAAACTTAAGTATCTGAATGCTCCTAAATTCAACACCGTTTCTCTGAGAAAAACGAGTAAGTTTCTGATACACGCAGCATAAATAAATCTATAAAACACCACGCTGAAAGAAAATACAGGAAGGCTTATTTTTAACTCTTCTCAGGAGAAATTTCAATAGGTTTTCTTTTGTTTGTTTTGTTTAATCTGAGGGTGTGTATCAGCATGCCAGAGCACATCCAGGAGAACAACTAATGGAGTTGGCGATCCCTTTACCCCATGTGGATTGTGAAGAGTGAAATCAGGTCATCAAACCTAGCAGCAAGAACCTTTACCTAAGCCCCATCTTGCTAACCCTTTTTAGGTGAAATTTTAGACAAAGCAAACCAATTGCATATTGCCATAAAGGTGACTAGTGATTAAATTGGAGGATGGCGTGCTATGCATTGACTGTGAAGGGACATTAAAAAAAAAAAAACTTTTCATAGTGATGAAAATATTCTATGTCCTGATGGTAGTAGAAATATATGACTAGAAACTCATATATTTCATAAAATTATTTGAGCTATAAATGTATTTACAGTAGGTTATTTCATAGTATGTATAAAGTAGTGTTAAATTTCATCTTTACTATGTCATACCTAAGAATACTGGAGGAAAAATGAATAACAAAATAAATTTTAAAAGAAAGAAGCTTTAGATAGAAAGTAAACATAAGGATTGGAGAGATAGCTCAGTAGTTACTGTAGCCAGTAACCAGTAGTCACTGGCTGTCCTTCCAGAGGTCCCAGGTTCAATTCCCACAACCCACATGACAATTCACAATTGACTGTAACTCCAGTTTGGGGAATCTGATGCCTACTTCTAGCCTCCATGGGAGTCAGTTACACATGGTATATAGCCATACATGCAGGCAAAACACCCATACACATAAACAATAACTTTGAAAGTTTTGAGACAGTACATATAGCGATCCTTGTATTTTTATTATTAATTGATTTCCCCAAAGTTCACTATCTGGCTTCACAGCTGCCTTGGTAGTAACCTGACTAGTTGAATATCTCATCTACAAGATTGTCAGTCCTTCTGTAAGCTACTGGGAAGGTATGGGGATGACTCCAGTGGAGACAGAAGTGAAGACCTCCTAGCCAGGCAGGACTTTCAGTGAAGGGAGGGGGACACCAACCCACCCACAAAACTTTCGACCCAAAATTTACCCTGCCTACAAGATGTTCAGCTACAAATATCGAGCAGATATTGAGGGAATGTCTAACCAATCACTGGTCCAACCTGAAACCCACCCATGACACCATTACTAATACTGTGCTATATTTGCAGACAGGATCTTAACATAACTGTTCTCTGAGAGGCTCTACCCAGCAATGAATCAAAACAGGTGCTGAGAACCACACCCAAACATTAGGTGGATCTCAGGAATCTTGTAAAGAAGTGGAGGGAAGCATGGAAGGTGCTCCTTGAGGGGACAAGAACTCCTCAAGAAAACCAACAGCTAACTAATGGAGGCCCATGGGGGCTACAGAGACCAAATCATCAAACAAAGAGCATGCATGGACTCAAGCTAGGCCCCTGCTACATATGTTGCTGATGGACAGCTTGTTCTACATACGAGTGCCCTAGCAAGTGGAGTGGAGGTGTCCCCGACATGGACTCTGTGGCACGGTTTCAGATGACTTTCCCTTAGTGGACTGCCTTATCTGACTTCAGGGAAGATGATACACTTAACCCTGCTGTGGCTTGATGTGGAGGGTAGGTTGGTTCCCCTTTTCTCAGGAGATGGGGGAGGTAGAAAGGAGGAAGAGGGTAGGAGGGTGGGGCCAGGAGGAGAGGAAGGAGGGGTTTGAGATAGGAATGTTAAATAAATAAATACATTTAATGAAAAAATTTTTCAAAAGAGTTTGAGCCTTCCAAAAGGTGTGGACTCGAGTCTCACTCTCACTTTCTCCTGAGATGTTGCCACATCTTGAAGTTATGAATCCTAAAAACCTAGGCATTTCTTTTATATCTTCCCATACCTCAATCCATACTGGGTCACCATATGCTTTGCGACCCACCTGATTTGTTGAGAATGTGTTTATTTCACATTTGAGTGTATATGTTCTCTTTAGCACAAGTCTGGTTATCTTATCACCAGGTCATTGTTTTTGCTTTGCCCCAAAGGGAAAGTAAAAACTCTTCAGAGAGAACGAGAAAGATCAGTCTACATTATGACAATTGGCAATTCACTATGAAAAGACAGTTATTACATAAACAGTATTATGGTATTACTACCTTAAATGTTAAATTTGCGGAGTGCACTCAGGATTTACTACTGATGTGAAGTGAATAATCTACCCAGAAGGACAGAGGCTACCTTACACACCAGAACTCACAGAAGGCTTTTGCTCTTTATTGTTTCCATAGAAACAGACAAAACTGTAGCGAACATGATGTCAGGTCCCTTAATACAATTTTCATCATGAACAGTTTTCAAGAATCAGATTTTACTTTTCCCTGATCAAGGTATTTATCTGATGTTTGAGTTAACCAGTATACTCAACTTCATGGGCATCAAAGTAAAGCACATGGAAATGCATGACAAGTGTTGAACTATCACTTTAGAACAATATGTCCTGACACCCTGGATCCAATTACATCTGATATGCAGTTCTAACGCAGGAACACTTTGGCTGCTAATACCACATTTATACAGAAACAGAGAAAAAAATATAACAACCTTAAACATTAACAGTTAACTTCCAACATCCCAGAAAAGAAATTATGACTAACCACAAGCCAGATATTTGAATTGAGATATATATTCAAGAGTTTTTTCATGTTCTTCTGGGATAAAAGCAGGCCAGTCCATCACTTCTTTTTACATTATCCTACTCTCATTCAGAAACGCTCCATTCCACTTATAAGTGAATATATACCATGTGTATCTTTCTGCTTCTGGAATACCTCACTCAAGATGATCTTTCCTAGCTCCATCCATTTGCCTGCAATTTTCATGATTTCCTTGTTTTTCATTGCTGAGTAGTATTCCATTGTGTAAATGTACCACAATTTCTGTATCCATTCCTCAGTTAAGGGGCATCTAGGTTGTTTCTGAGTTCTGGCTACTATGAATAAAGCTGTTATGAACATGGCTGAGCAAATGTCCTTGTTGTATATTTGAACATATTTTGGATATAGGCCTAGTGGTGGTATAGCTGGATCTTGAGGTAGCAAGCACTATTCCTAATTGTCTGAGAAAGCGCCAGATTGATTTCCAAAGTGGTTGTACAAGTTTACATTCCCAACAGCAATTGAGGAGGGTTCCTCCTTCTATACATCCTCTCCAGAATGTGGTATCACTTGACTTTTTGATCTTAGCCATTCTGGTGTGTGTAAGGTGAAATCTCAAGGTCCTTTGGATTTGCATCTCCCTGAAGAGTAAGCATGTTGAGCATTTCTTTAAGTGTTTCTCTACCATTCTATATTCCTGTATTGAGAATTCTCTGTACCTAATTTATTTATATAATTAAATTTTTTTATTTTTATTAATTACAGTTTATTCACTTTGTATCCCCCCCCAATAAGGCCCTCCCTCCTCTCCTCCTGGTCTCATCCTCCTTCCCCCTTCTTCACGCATGCCGCTCCTCACGTCCACTGATAGGGGAGGTCCTCCTCTCCTTCCTTCTGATCTTAGTCTATCAGATCACATCAGGAATGACTGCATTGTCATCTTCTGTGGCCTGGTAAGGCTGCTCTCCCCTCAGGGGGATGTGATTAAAGAACAGGCCAATCAGATTACATCAGAGGCAGTCCCTCTTCCCATTACTATGGAACCCACTTGGACACTAAGCTGCCGTGGACTACATCTGTGCAGGGGTTCTAGGTTATCTCCATCCATGGTAATTGGTTGGAGTATGAGTCTCTGGGAAGACCCTTGTGTTCAAATTTTCTGGTTCTGTTGCTCTCCTTATGACCCCACAAAGAGATCTGTCCTCTCCAGCTCTTACTATTTCCCACTTCTTACATAAGATTCCCTGCACGTTGCCCAACAGTTGGCCATAAGTCTCAGCATCTGCTTTGATAGTCTGCAGGGCACAGCCTTTCAGAGGCCCTCTGTGGCAAGTTCCTAGGTTGTTTCCTGTTTTCTTCTTCTTCTGATGTCCTTCCTCTTTGCCTTTCAGGATGGGGATTGAGCATTTTAGTCAGGGTCTTCTCCCTTGATTAGTTTCTTTAGATGTACAGGTTTTAGTAGGTTTATCCTATGTTATATGTCTATATGAGTGAGTATATACCGTGTGTCTTACTGCTTCTGGGACAGCTCACTCAAGATGATCCTTTCCAGGTCCCACCATTTACCTGCAAATTTCATGGTTTCCTTATTTTTCATTGCTGAATAATACTCCATTGTGTAGATATACCACAATTTCTGAATTAATTCTTCAGTTGAGGGGCATCTGGGCTGTTTCCAGCTTCTGGCTATTACAAATAAAGCTGCTACAAACATGGTTGAGCAAATGTCCTTATTGTGTACTTGAGCCCCTTTTGGATATAAACCTAGGAGTGGTATGGCTGGATCTTGAGGAAGTGCTGTTCCTAGTTGTCTGAGAAAGCGCCAAATTGAACTCATTGGCACAGGAGACAACTTCCTGAACAGAACACCAACATCACAGCCTCTAAGAGCAACAATCAATAAATGGGACCTCATGAAACTGAAAAGTTTCTGTAAAGCAAAGGACACCATCATCAAAACAAAATGACTGCCTACAGATTGGGAAAGAATCTTCACCAACCCTTTATCTGACAGAGGACTAATATCCAGTATATATAAAGAACTAAAGAAGCTGAAAAGCAGCAAACCAAGTAATCCACTTAAAAAATGGGGAACAGAGCTAAACAGAGATCTCTCTGTAGAGGAATATCGAATGGCAGAGAAACACTTGAAGAAATGCTCTAAGTCATTAGCCATTAGGGAAATGCAAATCAAAATGACCCTGAGGTTTCACCTTACACCCATCAGAATGGCTAAGATGAAAAACTCAAGTGACAACACATGCTGGAGAGGTTGTTGAGAAAGGAGAACCCTCCTCCACTGCTGGTGGGAATGCAAACTCGTACAACCACTCTGTACCCCATTTTTAATTGTATTACTTGATTTTTTTAACTTCTTGAGTTCTTTATGTATAATATAGGATAAACATACTAAAATCTATATACCTAAAAAACCTAAGGAAGAAGGAGGACTTTAGGGAAGATGCTCAATCTTCACTCAGAAGGGTAAACGGGATAGATATCAGAATCAGGGAAAAACAGGGAACAGGATGGGACCCTTCCATAGAGGACCTTTGAAAGACTCTACCCAGCAGGGTATCAAAGCAGATGCTGAGACTCATAACCAAAGTTTGGTCAGAGTGCAGAGAATATTATGAAAGAAGGGGGAGGAAAGACCTAGAGAGAACAGGAGCTCCACAAGGAGAGCAACAGAAAACAAAAATATCTGGCCTCAGAGGTCTTTGCAAAGACTGATATTACAACCAAAGACCACACATGGAGTTTACCTAGAACCTCTGTTCAGATGTAGCCCATGGCATCTCAGTTTCCACGTGAGTTACCCTAATAAGGGAACAGGGGCTGTCTCATATATGAACTCAGTGGCAGACCCTTTGATCACCTCCTCCTGGGGATTCAGCTTTAGCAGTCCACAGAGGAAGACAATGCAGCCAGTCCTGATTAGATCTAATAGGCGAGGGTCAGATAGATGGTGAAGAGGACTTCTATCAATGGACTTGGGGATGGGAATAGAGGGAGAAGAGGAAGGGAGGGTGGGATTGGGAGGCGACGAAGGAGGGGGCTATAGCTGAGATACAATGTGAATAATTGTAATAAATAAAAAATAAATAATAAATACTCCATTCCCATACCTCTCTTTTTTATAAATATCTAGTGAAGTCTCCCTACCTTCCTTCAGTCACCATTGTGCTGTTCATCCTCAGATGACATTTTAGTCATATGCTGACTTGTGTCTTGGTGTGTGGTTGTGCACGAGGAGCTTGAGTTTTCTCTGTGGTCAAAGGGACATGGCATGACCCAGGTTAGTAAGAAGGAAAGATGAATTTTTCTGTCCAAGTTTTGGGCTTACTTCAGCACCCAACAGTAGGAACAGCTTTAGGGAATTAGCTCCAGAGATAGACAAATTTTACTACAAACTCCAGTACATCACATTACTTTTTTCAATTATTACATGAGGGCTTTGAATTTTGAATTTGATGACTTTTTGTCTCTCCCATCCCTAGAGTTTTGAACATCTCATTTCTTGCAGAGGCAATCAGCCCAAAGACTTCATCCAAGGGCCTTCCACTCAACTTCTGCTCCCCTGTGATTCACTACTGTGGTGCTCTAATTTTTTTATTGGACTACCTCAGTTTATATTGACAAGAAGTATTCCCCCCCCCCAGGAGCATTTACTAGAGAATATTTTTTGCCTCCCTTGAGGAAGATACAGTGATATGCTAAAAAAAAAGAGAATACTTGAGCTAAAATTTTTTATTTTAAGTGTTTCTTACAGAAATTGAGGGTAGAATAGTATCAACCAGTGGCTGAGGAGAGTCAAAAAGGGAAAATGGGGAAAGGTTGATTTTATAAAAGTAATATTAAATTATAGCTAAGTAGGAGTAAGTTTGTAGTTTGTTCAGTAGGATGGTGAGAACAATCGTGGAGGGTAATGATTGGGAGGGAATGTGGGAGGGGGATACAGCTGGGATACAAAGTTAATAAACTGTAACTAAAAAAAAAAGAAGAAAAGTTTTGAAAGTTCTCATTGTGGAGAAATGTTTGAATATTATATTGAATATTAGATATGTATATACATATATATATATACACACACATATATATATATGTATATACATATATATATCCTGATTTAGGGATTTATGAAACATAAGCATGGTGAAACACACATAGGATTGGAAAATATATGCAAGTTTATGTCTTTAAATATCAAATTAAGACAAATTTTAAGTTCAAAAATAAAAGAAATAGATTTCTAAGTTACTGAACTTGGCAAATATGAGTCAAATTACAAGGATTGTCTATTTTAGATATGTTTTTAGGGTAAAATCTGAAACCTTTAAAAGACTTGCGATTTTTTCCTACTCTGTATTTTTGGATGTCCTGCTTCATGTCAGAGACAAACAGAACAATCACAGCCCATCTGCCAACTGTTCATGACAGGAGCATTCACAACATCAAAGCTTTCAACAAAGAGACTAGTACCTGTATTTCAGGAAAAAAAAATCCAAGCTCTTGCACAGGACTCTCACCATAATGACAGCCTCTGAGTTTAGATTTAATGTTAGGTGGCCTGGCATATTTTAGATAAGTGTTTAGTTGTCGGGTTTGTCGTGTATTTCTTCTTGAATTCTTGGATCCTTGGGAGAAAGCTCTTTGTATTTCAGATTCAGCATTTAGTGTTGTTTGTATCAGTGACTCCAGAGCCCTTTCATAAGTGGGCCAAAGCGTGGGAGAGAATCATCCTACGATGAGGTCATGTCTAGTGCTGGAACTCCTATATCTTGGAATATTGGTCTCTTGAAAATTAACCTCATAGCAATCACAGAGATTTAAATGAGACATGAAAGAAAGGCAGCATTGGCCCCATATGTAATTTTCTTTGATTATTTCTACTATCCAATCTGTCCTGTGCTATCCAAATCATGAACTTCCAGGAAATAGGTTAGAAGAAATATCTACTTAGAAATCAGTTTTTCTTTTCCAGAGGAAGAAGAAAGAAAGAGAGAACCCAACTTTGCTTGTCAAATGTTAAACACCTTATCTTTGCATGTGAAAAATAAGGAGACCCCTCCCTAACAAACTCAGGCACACATGGCTCTGGGTTTTATTTCAGATCGCTAAATGACTAAGATGACATGGAAGCCTCAGTGAATTCCCTAAGGCTGTTCTTTTTATTAAAGGCATTCAAAAAGTACTGCTTCTGGGGCCAGCTTTCATATACACAGGAAAAATAGAAATCAGTATCTTTGGTCAAGAAAATCTATCATAGTGACAGAAAACCCTCAGTCCTCTCTCTGCTTTCCCCTGGGACTTCTAACTCTTTCAACAACAGCTGTTGTGAGGGTGCATTTGGGGAATGAAGTCCTGTAACTCTGAAACTTGATGCAATTGAAAACGGACAATTTAATATCTCCTTTCCACATCTAACAAGTACCCTCAAGTGGTAGTGTTATATGCTGAGATTTACTTCACAAACTGCAACATTCCCTCAGTGGAGATATGTTTTGACTATTGTATGCACAGTTATGTTTTATTTTAAAGTAAGTTGCTAATGATGGAGGAAATTAACAGCTATCCACATACAGGTATGAAGTTTCAACTGGACAAGAAGAAAAAGCTGGAGATACCTGCCATATCTCCACACCTACACTCAACAAGGCAGTGTTCTACGCTACCGAGAAATAGTTCGAGAATTCCCAGCTTGTGGTAAGTGTTGGAAGATAAAACACAAAATGAATGCTTGGACTGCATTTTCATGCAAGTTTTGGTTTAGTTTGCTTATATTTTCACAACGCCACCTGGGCCTTCGATATAAATTGGTTTGAATATATACCCAAATAGGAAAAATATTGTCATTTAAACAGGACCTAGTCTCACAATGCATAAGCAGGAGATTCTTCTCCATTTACTTCTTTTCAGCTTTTGAATTAATTTATTCTTTGAGAATGTCATGAATGCACACAGTGTGTTTTGATTATGTCCATTCCACACTCTGTGGGTTTGCAGTGTGCAGGGTTTACATCTCTTTCATCAAATATACTTCCATTCTGGAGAAGCATGGTAGTATAATTTGCAAATTTCTGCCTTGTTCTTGATCTTAGTAAAAACATTCATCCTTTCAGCATTACATATTATGGTAGTTTGGGACCTTAAAAATAATACTTGGTTTCTCCTTTCCTCACTCCCTTTCCTTAGTTCCCTTTCTCTTCACCTTGCTCCCTTATTCATTCTCTCTCCTGTGACCAAGTGGTGTAGAACAAGTCCAAAACAGTTGGCATGCTAGGGTAGCACTCCAAAACCAAGCTACATCTCAGCAATAGATCACTGTTTTCAGCTTCAACATTAATTTTTAGTGTTTATTTTGTTGAGTAATTTTGATTTTGTCAAGTGCTTCTGCTTCCTATTTAGATAGAAAATGATTTTGTCTTCCATTTTATTTTTTCATTAATTAAATTTGTTCTTTGGCAATTTCACACATGTCCACAATTCATGCTGACAACTTTCAGCCCGACTCTCTCCCATCAACCCAGCATGACCCTCTTTCATAGACCAACCAGGAAAAGAAACATGAAGAACAGCAGCCTGTCTATACAACTGTCTTCACATATTTAGAAACCCAAACCTCTAGCATGGTATGACTTTTGTATCATAACCAGGAGTATTTAGTGCAGAAATGCCAGTTTTGCTTGAAAGTTTTAACCATATGACATGGGAGAGATTGTTCCAATTAGACATCTTATGCCACCAAATAAAACCTCCACTGCCAGGAATAAGTTGCATCTTACTGAGTGGTTGGGTGAGAAGGTACTATGGAAGAGCGCAAACATCACAGGGTATTGTCAAGGTTTTGGTTGCTCAGCACATGAGAGAAATCAAGCTTGTATCTAGCTAGTTTCATATCTACTGACATGTATTCATGCCGCTAGAAGGTACTATGCATGCAACTGAAGTAGAAAATTAATCATCAGTATCACCCAGATGAAAACTCTATGTCCTGCAACAGAGAACTGCCTTCAGATATACTAGTGCACTAGTATCATAAATGTTATGGGCTAACCACCCCCTTTTTAAAACTGGATTCAAGACTCAATCCATGAGTCAGAACCCATACTGGACACTGCTAAAGTGGCCAAGAACATCAGTTTAAATAGGTCATTAGGTTAGGGAAAAACCTACCACTGTTACTTTGCTAAAGGAACATAGCATTAAATGATTGCTAATGGCATGTTATACCAATAAATCAGAGCTCATCTGAGAAACTTCCTCTAGCAGAAGATGAAAATTGACAAAGAAACCCACAACGGGAATGTGTGCTGAGAGTGAGAAACTTTGGAGCTCTCGTTCCTAAATGAGACGACATAGTCAGCTCTTCCACTCAACACACAGAGATCTATGCACAAAAGGGTGCAAGAGAAATTGTAAGAGTGAGAGGTGATTAAGGAAGAGACAGTGTCTTCAGACACAGCATGACTTGTGTACATGTGAACTCACAGAGGCTGTGGCAGCATCCACAGTACCTACCTACACAGTCTTCTTAGCACTGTGAAGGGAAGTGGACATAGGATCTCACCCCAATCAAAAATCCATTTTCAACTGATGCTCATTTGCAAATGGAAAACTCATTTTTTAAAATAGAGCTTTACTGAGTATATCAACCACACAAAATTAAGTCCACAGTGTTTTTGTGAGGTTTCTGTTTTATTTTGTTTTTTATTTTTAGTCTTTTTGTTGTTGTTGCTTATTTGCACTTGATTTTTATTTTCTGTGGGTGGGGGTGGATTAAAGACAGAGTAAAAGAGAGCACAACATTGAGTAGAGAGAGAGGTGGAGAAGGACATGAGATGAGTCAGTAGATGAAAAAGAATGATCAAATTATGTTGTATAAAATATAATTTAAAAATAAAACAAACATATTTAATACATCATATAAATAGAGTGAAGTCTTGTTTTTTTTCTTGGGATGCAGGTGCGATAGTCATTCCATGCGGTCCCATGGGCCTCAGCAGTGATCTTGCACCTGGCCTACTCACCTCCCATCCTGCCTGCCAGAGTTACATGACTCCAATTTTCTGCCCCTTATTCTGACACCAACAAGAGACTCCGTCATTTCCTTGGAGCTTGTCCTCCTGTCTCTTGTCATAGTCATTCAGGCCTTGAACTCAGCAGACCTCACTCTACCCCTGAATGTTAACCCACTATGCCTCCTGGCACAAGTGATGCAGCTGCTCCATGCAGTCTTCCCAAAACTGAGCCTCCTTGAAGTTGCTCAGGAGTTCAAATTCCAGATTCCTACCTAAGATTCCCCATAAACCCATACTTTAACCCACTTAATCTGGGCTCCTCGCCTGAGGCTCACTTAAGCCCTCCTCCCCAGCCAACCACTTGTCTGCCTGTTATCTCTGCTGGGTGGTCTAATTATTCATATTTAAAAAGAAAGGGAGGGGATGAGGGAGAGGGCTACAGTTGGGATACAAAGTGAGTAAATTGTAATAATAAAAAATTTTAAAAATCAAAAAAGGAAAACTAGTATCCTATGTCCAGATGTCCAGACCCCATTTCAAAAGCACAGACAGTCCAATAAACCAAGACAGTATGTCTTCTCCGAAAACCAACTCCATAGAAACGCTCTCTAAGGAGAGAATCAATTATTAAATCCAAGACTTGAAATTCAAAAGACAAATACAAACATGTTTAATGGTTTCAAAGGATTCAAACAGAACACAAATAATCATTGGGTAAATTTAAAAAGATAGACATGAAATTATTGAAGTCTTATAAAATGCAAGCAAACTGCTGAGTGAAATAATGAGGATGATCAGGAAATGAAATTCAGATTCAATAAAGAGAGAAAATACTAAAGAAAACACAAACTGAAGCAGGATATGAAAAACCTAGGTAACCTCATCTAAAGCTCAGTGAAAAGCTTCATATACAGAATAGAGGGGATAGAAGACAAAATATCAGAGTCCAAACACAAGACAGAATAACTGGATCCTTCAATCAAAGAAACACTGAATGCAATGTGGGACTCTATGAAAATACCAAACCTGTGAATTGTGGCAACTAAGAGGAATTCCAAGTTAAAGGCACAGTCAATGTTTTATAAAACCATAGAAGAAAAAAAATTAAATCTAGAAAAAGGGAAACTTGCTCAGACATAGAAGTCCCACAAAATGCCAAATTAGTATGACCTGAAAAGAAACTTCCCATGACCTCCCATAATTAAAGCACCTGTTCTAGACTTAGTGAACCCATCTGCAGCATACACTGGGTGCTGAAAACTCTAAGAACCAAGTCAAATACAGGGCAGATCCTACTGCCAATACAGAAGATGGTACTTAGCAAAATTATGAATTAACATTAAAAGATAAATTTAAAATTTCTACAATTAAGAGATTAAAGGAAGATATACACACAAAGCCAGCTAGCTATACAAGGCAACTGGAAGTAATACTTAGGACAAAACACAAGGTTAAAATAGTCCAAGAGGTCACAGAGGAAAAATAAAAATAATAGGAGAATTAATCAAAGCAACATCAAAAAAGGAGATGCCACAAAATCAAATGACAAAAATGAGTATGTGCATAAACACAATTCAGCAATATAAAAAAGCCCAAACATCCACCTACCATCAAACATAAAGAACATCTCAAGGTAAAAGGATGGATAAAATTACTCTACTAAATAAACAGGCTAGTCTAATAACAGACAAATTAAACTTCAAACTAAATAGATACAGCAGGCGCCTTTATGAAGAGTAAGGGGACAATTAATCTAGACTATTACAGCTCTAAATATGTACACACCAATCACAAGTGCACCGATTCCCAATTTTATAAAAATGTATACCATGTGATATAAAACCACAGATTAACTTCAACAAAGTAATAGTGGAGGATTTCAGTGTTCTATTATAGCCAGTAGATAAGTCATCCGTATACAAAAAAAAAACAGAGAAATGCCAGAGTTAAAGAACATCATCCATCAAGTGAAACTAACATATCTATAGAACATTCTATCTAAACACACAAACACACACACACACTAATTCTTCTCAGAAGCACATGGAGCTTTTTCCAAATAGAGCACATATTACAATACAAAGCAATCCTCAGCAAGCACGGGAGAATTGAAGTAGCATGCGTATTTTAAGTAAAATGGAATAAAGACAGATATCAGTATGAAGAAAAACTGAAAAACAAGTAACTAAGTAACTCCTGTGGATTAAACAACAGTCTATTGAATTATGAATAGGACACCGAAGAAATTCTGAAGGGAAATTTTAAATGCCAACGTTTGAATGAAATGAAAATTCAACATTTCAAACTCTGAGCGAAGGAAACCTAAGAGAAAGATTTATAATCCTCAATGTGCTCATATTATTATACATGAATTAGACATGTATATGCATATGTTATATGTACATATATAAAGTGAATGTGTAACAGGAATTTAAAAATACCTTCTAAGCATGTAATGGTTCAATGCTAAAATTTAATGACTGAAATATAAGGAATGTTACCTTAGTGTTTGAACTAGTTTGGTGACGATGAAGACTCACTCAGATAATGCGGTGATGCTAATACCATAAAATTTTCCTCCGTGTGAAAACAACCTTGACAATAGAAAAAGACTGACTATGAGAAAAAAAAAAGCAGGTAGTGCAAAAAATTAACATTAGACTGAATTTAGAAGTTTTCTAATAAAATAATACTGACAATTCAGAACCACTCTGTTTGTAAATGATTACTATTTTAATGGGATTTACTTGAAAAAAAATTAAGTACAACAAGTGATTTCTTTCAAGAAAAACTGAAAGTCATAGATACTGAGAATATTGTAAAAGTTCAAAAAACACAGTAAGATGATAGATTGATAAAATCAGAAAAAGCATATAATATTAGAGCAAAGAATTCAAAATGAAAAAAAATCACAGAATATTGTTTAGATAGCCTAAATATTCTTTAGATAGCACAGAGTTAAGGACAGAGTAATATCTGCTCAGTACTTGTGCTATATAGCTTACTATTAAACAGATGTAAAAGAATCTCAAATGTTTATGATAGCTGGGTTAAGAGACAAACTGAGAAAGAACACGGTTTTATAAAATTACTGTAACATAGATGAATTTGTTAGTTAAGCACAACTAAGAACAGGCAGAGGGGGACTTTCAGTTAGGCTACATGATTAACATGTGTGATGGAGAAGAGTTAGCAAACAAACAAACAAACAAACAAACAAAAACTCTCCTAAGGCAGAAACTGAAGAAGAGCCTTGGAAATTCACAAAGATAGGGCAGGGCACCGGACAAAGTCAGAGGCAAAGACAGTGATGCACTGGAAAAGCAATAATCTAAGATGAACACAGACACATAGCTCCATAGTGAGGGATGTTACAGAAACCTCATTTGATAGGTAATCCATCTAAGTACAGATAGTCTTGGTGAGAAGAGCTATACCCTCAGGAAAAGCTGGCAATCTTTTCATGCTTCAAGTTCAGCTGAGAGTTTTTCTGAGGCAGTGCTTGCTCTAAAACAAGGATTATCAGTAGAGAGCTGTCACGTTTCTTTTTTATTTTTATTTTTTTATTTATTGCAATTCATTCACTTTGTATCCCAGTTGTAGCCCCTCCTTCATCCCCTCCCAATCCCTTCCTTCCTCCTTCTTCTCTTGCAAGCCCTTCTCCAACTCTAATGATAGGGAAGTTCCTCCTTCCCTTCCCTCTGACTCTAGCCTATCAGTTCTCATCAGGACTGGCTGCATTGTCTTCCTCTGCGGCGGCCCAGTAAGGCTGCTTCCCCATCAGGGGGAGGTGATCAAAGAGCCAACCACTAAGTTCATATCAGAGACAGCCCCTGTTCCCTTACTAGGAAAACCCACTTGGAAACTGAGCTGCCATGGGCTACATCTGAGCAGGGGTTCTAGGTTATCTCCATGAATGGTCCTTGGTAATAATATCAGTCTAAGAAAAGACTCCTGGGCCCAGAATTTTTGGTTCTGTTGCTCTCCTTGTGGAGCTCCTGTCCCCTCCAGGTCTTTCTATCTCCCCCTTCTTTCATAAGATTCCCTGCACTCTGCCCAAAGTTTGTCTATGTGTCTCAGCATCTGCTTTGATATCCTGCTGGGTAAAGTCTTTCAGAGACCTTCTGAGTAGACTCCTGTTCTGTCTCCTGTTTTCTCCCTCTTCTGAAATCTCTCCCGGGACCTCATGAAAGTGAAAAGCTTCACTCAAGAGACAACACATGCTGGAGAGGCTTTGGAGAAAGGGAAACCCTCCTCCATTCCTTGTGAGAATGTAAACTTGTACAACCACTTTGGAAATTAACCTGGTGCTTTCTCAGAAAATTAGGAATAGCGCTACCACACTATCCAGCTATGCTACTCCTAGGCATATAGCCAAAATATGTTCAAGTATACAACAAGGATTTTTTTTAATGCATAGTGCTACCCGCATGCATGGTGAGTGTTTCGTCTTAAGTTAAATCTTCATAAATACACCCTCATAACCATCCTAAGACATGCCCTATAGGTGATACCAAATCCATTCAAGTTGACAATAAAAATTAACTATCACCATGACTAAGTTGTTTGCATTCTCTATGTGAGAGGGTGGTTTAACATAATCAATGCATGTTATACAGCACATGAGTAGACTTAAAGGCAGAAATTACATGACCATCACAACTGATACAGGAAAGAGTTAAACATGCTTTCACAACAAAAATCCTGAAGGAACTGTGAATGGAAGGAACACAACAACACATCTACACTAAATAAGAAAAGGTGAAAGAATGCCCTCTTAGATCTGTAACAAGATATGAGTGTCTTATTGCAGTGCTCAAAGCCAATACGGCATATCAAGTCTTAGCTAAAAGAGAACAAGACTGGTCTGACTAGAGAAGGAAAACAGAAAATAATCCAATTTCAGACAATGTGGTTATATATTTAAAAGAACTTAGTGATTCAACTAGAAAGCCCTTAAACCCTATACTCTCAACAAAGTAGCAGAATGCAAACAAACATACAAGTCAGTAACTTTATTTTATTATTAGTTACATTTTATTAATTCTGTATCCCAACTGTATCCTGCTTCTTCATTCCCTCCCTCCCTCCCTCATTTCCTCCCTGCCCCTTTCCAAGTCCACTGATTGGGGAGGACTTCTTCCCCTTTCATCTGACCCTATTTTATCAGGTATCTTCAAGACTGGCTGCAAAGTCTGCCTCTGTGGCCTAGCAAGACTGCTCCTCCCTTGGGGGGTGGGAAGGTCAAAGAGCCTGCCATTGAGTCCATGTCAGAAATAGTCCCTGTTCTCCTTACTAGGGAAAACCAATTAGTTACTGAGCACATTAGTTACAGGGTACATCCGAGCAGAGGTTATAGGTTATATCCATACATGGTCTTGGTGGAGTATCAGTCTCTGAAAAAATCCCCATACCCTGATATATTTGGTCCTTGTGGAGCTCCTATCCTCTCCACGTCATACGAACTCCCCTTCTTTCATATGATTCCCTGTACTCTGCCGAAGGTTTAGTTATGAGTCTTAGTATTTGCTTTTTGTATGTCAATAAACTTGTGAGAATTTTCTCACTGTGAAAGAAACCTTTACATACTCTCTGGGATAGGTGTATATCTAGTTGAACTTTTTAGAAATGAATTTACATGACCAAGAGATTGCAAATAATGGTAACTGAATATGTAGGGTGTTTAAACCCCATTTGTTTTTCTTTGATTTTAATATTTCTTTTTTTCTACATGGGAGGTTTATTAGGGGAGGGGTTGCAGAAACTGTCTCTGGGTAAGGTGGGAAGGGGGATCTGTGAGTCCTTTTATAAAGTGACAAAGTGCATGTGCCAAAGGGCTCATGTGCTTGTGTTGTGTCGAATCTTGGCAGCCAGTGCTGACATGTCCTGCTGGTGAAGGATTTCTGGGGCTGGCTGTGAAGGTGCTTGACTGCTAATATTTCTCACTTTGGGTTATTATTTTAAAAAACGAGGAGCTAGGAAGAGGCTGATGGGGAGGAAGGAATAGGTTCGACTCCTGCTCTTCAGGAGGCTTCCTGCTGATTAAGGATGTTGTCATTTTAGGACTACAGTTGGTCCTCACCGTCAGGTTTTGTGGCAAGTAGTTAGTTGGTAATCCTGTAACAGTAACTGATAAATGGTTTGGTTAGAGAGTTGTTGGATTTGTTGTTGGAGGAACGTAGAGAAGAAGTCAATAAGGCAGGGTACAAATAGTAAAAGCAAAAAAGATGAGAAGGAGGGGTGTCAGGCAGGGTAGAATCCATTTTCACTTGGAGTTTTCAAGTGCCCAAGAGTTGAAGGCCTCAAGTTGTTCCCTTCAATTTTGGAGGTCTGTCTGGAGTTGTTGGATTTTGTTTTTTACTATACCTGATTGGTTGACATAAAAACAGTACTCCTCTTGAAGGAAGAAGCAAAGGTCAGCTTCTTTAGCTATAAGAAGATTCAAACTTAGTCGGGTTTGAAGCATCACAGCTGTCAATGAGTTGATCTGTCCCTGAAGAGTTAGAATTATCTGAGCCACCTGCTGGAGGTCCTGGATAAACCGGGAAGAAAACTAGTGATACAAGGCTAGGGAAGTGGCCAGTCTGGATGTTCTGGTTCCAATACTCTCAGTGACTCTTGCAACAACCTGGAGGGGTAGGATTTGAATTGCCCCCTTATCATGCTGGGCAGCTATTGAGTCCACGACTGGGATTGGTAAGGGTTCCTTTCCATTTATCACCATCCGCTTGGGGAAGAGGTGTACCAGCTTGCACACTCCTGACCAACCAGCAGGCAGAAGATAGTAGACCTGAGTGCCACAAAGAATAGAGTTTTTATGGACAGTAGAGCACTGGGGCTGAGATGAGGTAACAAGGGTTATAGTTTTGTTGCAGTCTAGGGAACTTAATGTCCCCACTGAATGTGTCTCAGATGCCTTCAAACAGCTCACTATGCCAAAGAAGGTGATAGAAAAAGGTAGGGTGTCATGGCAACATCAGTGTGCTTCAGGGCAGTTGGTGGATTTTAATATTCTTAAGGAGTTGGACAGCAACTTTGAATCACTTTAAAATCTCTGAACCTCAATCAGTTAATGTACTGTCTAGGGGATTCATACATATTTATTGACAGATTAAGTGATTGAATAGGCAAAGAGATGAAGCACCAAAGGACACTTGTGCACTATGTCAGCTGGCTTTATTTACTCTTGACTCATAACCCTTGGTACATACAGGAAGATGTGCCTGTGTCAGCGGCACCCTGCTCACCCAGGATGCCCACTGCTTCAGCCAGTGTGCTTTCCGCATCTCCTCCAAACAACATTGCTCAGGAGGCCAATTTATAGCTCACTCTCCTCCCACCAGGGGTCAAGCCCCTGTTCTCATTCCATCCATTATGTTCTTGCCCCCTAGTCAAGCCTTTTCCATCAGAGGGAAATTTTCACTTTATTAACCCTACTAGAAAACTCATAAACAGGCAGTTACTGCCCTTTCCCTTCTGTCCTTCCCCCTCTCTTTCCTTTCTCCCTTTATTTGTTTTCTTCTTCCCTCCATTTCTTCCTCCCTTCCTTTCTATTATGTCTCAAGTACAAATATAAATGCATATGTATGTGTATAAATAGAAAGATGAATGATCCCTACTTTAACTTTGCTCAACTTTGTTCAAATTATCTAGCCTTAAAAATAAACTATAAAATGTTCATCAGTCCAGAAATCCTTCTAAAAATTTACTAGGACACTTATAAACACTTGCTGTTATCCCTTATTTTTTTTATAAAAAAGGGGTGGGAGCATTATTAGGTGAAGCAGGGAGCAGTGAATGCAGCTCTTCAGTTCTTTTTCTCCACTTAGACAGTCCAAGAACACAACCAATGAACCAGTCCATCACAGTGGTCAGGTATTTCCACCTCAGTTCAATAAAGACAATTTCCCATAGGCATGTCCTAAGACAGTGTAGATTCTCCCAAGACGAAAATTAACAATAACTATCACAACTGGTTAAAAAAAAAAAAAGACTGAATCATATGTTAAGTGGATGGAGAATCACTTCTTCTTTCCCTGTCAATCATTTTGAGTACAGGCAGCATTTCCTTCCAAACCTTTGGATTTTTCTTGAAACTGGGCTCTTTAACTCTGTGCATGGGTTATGCTTGGAACGTGAGCTAGTAGAAAATAAAAATTAATTGTTTATGTCACTTAAAATTATTACTTGTCCAAAGTTACCTTTTGGTAAGTCAACCTGCTACAATGGAAGACCACACATCCAAGAGTATTTTGACCAGGACAAATTGGTCTTGAAGTGTATAGAAGAAAAAAGAATACAAGGTTGGAAAGGTAATAGGGAAGGTAGATATGAGAAGAGAGGGGGTAAATAAACATAATCAAAACATGTAAGAAACTTTAATGGTAGAGAATTGTTTTAGCAATTCTGGGTTTCTTGTTGTTCCATATGAAGGTGAGAATTTTTCTTTCAAGGTCTGTAAAGAATTGTGTTGGTAATTTGATCTTCAGGAGGTATCTCTATCCCTGATCTCAAGCTGTACTATAGAGCAACAATACTAAAAACTGCACGGCACTGGTATAGAAACAGACTGGTAGATCAATGGAATCGAAGAGAAGACCCTGACATAAATCCACACACTTATGGACACCTGATATTTGACAAAGATGCCAAATCCATTCAATGGAAAATGACAGCATCTTCAACAAATGGTGCTGGTCTAACTGGAAGTCTTCGTGTAGAAAAATGAAAATACATGCACAAAACTAAAGTCCAAGTGGATCAAAGACCTCAACATAAAATTAAACACACTAAAATGCTTAGAAGAAAAAGTGAGGAATACCCTTGAACTCATTGGCACAAGAGAAACTTCCTGAACAGAACACCAACAGCATAGGCTCTAAGAGCAACAATCAATAAATGGGACCTCATGAAACTGAAAAGCTTCTGTAAAGCAAAGGACACTGTAGTCATAACAAAACAACAGCCTACGGATTGGGAAAAGATCATCACCAACCCTATATCTGACAGAGGGATAATATCCAGTATATATAAAGAACTAAAGAAGTTAAACAGCAAAAAAATCAAGTAATCCAATTAAAAAATGGGGAACAGAGCTAAACAGAGAATTCTCAATAGAGGAATATCGAATGGCAGAGAAACACTTAAAGAAATGCTCAACCTCATTAGCCATCAGGGAAATGCGAATCAAAACAACCCTAAAATTTCACCTTACACCCATCAGAATGGCTAAGATCAAAAACTCAAGAGACAACACATGCTGGAGAGGTTGTGGAGAAAGGGGAACCCTGCTCCACTGCTGGTGGGAATGCAAACTTGTACAACCACTCTGGAAAGCAATCTGGCGCTTTCTCAGACAACTAGGAATAGCGCTTCCTCAAGATCCAGCTATACCAGTTCTAGGCATATATCCAAATATTTTCAAGTACACAATGAGGACATTTGCTCAGCCATGTTTGTAACAGCCTTATTTGTAATAGCCAGAAGCTGGAAACAGCTCAGATGCTCCTCAGTGGAGGAATGGATGCACAAATTGTGGTATATCTACACAATGGAATACTACTCAGCAATAAAAAACAAGGAAATCATGAAATTTGCAGGTAAATGGTGGGATCTGGAAAAGATCATCCTGAGTGAAATCTCCTAGAAGCAGAAAGATGCACACGGTATATACTCATTCATATAGACATATAATATAGAATAAACCTACTAAAACACCTAAAGAAACTAATCAAGAGGGAGGAGTCTTGCTAAAATGCTCAATTCCTATCCAGAAAGGCAAAGAGGATGGGCATCAGAAGAAGGAGAAAAGAGGAAACAAGTCAGGAGCCTGACACAGAGGACCTCTGAAAGGCTCTGCCCTGTAGACTATCAATGTAGATACTGAGACTTATGGGTAACCTTTGGGCAGAGTGCAGGAAATCTTAGGAAAGAAGTGGGAAACAGTAAGATCTGGAGAGGACAGGAACTCCATAAGAAGAGCAATAGAACCAAGAAATCTGAGCACAGGGGTCTTTCCTGAGATTGCTATTCCAACCAAGGACTTTGCATGGAAATAACCTAAGACCCCTGCACAGATGTAGCCCATGGCAGTTCAGTATCCAAGTGGGTTCCATTTTAATAGGAACAGGGACTGTCTCCGACATGAACTGATTGACCTGCTCTTTAATTACCTCCCCCTGAGGGGGAAGCAGCATTACCAGGTCACAGAAGAAGACAAGGCAGCCACTCCTGATGAGACCTAATTGACTAGGATCAGAAGGAAGGAAAAGAAGTCCTCCCCTAACCCTCCTCCACTGCTGGTGGGAATGTAAACTG